>JAVYIG010000292.1:0-320000 GCA_035222895.1 Strongylocentrotus droebachiensis | reverse complement strand
ATGAATTATAATCAACCAAATGTCGGAAATGGTTTACTCAAAAACAAAAGAGGAGAGGTACATGTATAAGACAAATAGATGAAAATATGACCCCAAAAGAAGTGGGTGCTCGAACATCCGTTGAAGAATTATTATGATGAATGCTAACCATGATAACAATCATAAGATTACGGTTTCTTGATTAAGATCGCGCTTTGCTATCAAGTTCGGTCTTCCTGATTGCAGTTCTTTCACTGGCGTTTGCTGTTAATACTTGTTTGTCTAATAATGTCAGAAGGAAGATTAGATTTTTTCTTCTCTCGAAGTGTGCTTATATTTTCAGTGTTCCTCTAAAAAGAAATTAAAACCTAGCGGTGTTTTTAGAAAAAAGAGGGGAAACTGAACAGGATACCACAAAACACTGCCTTCAAAAAGCATGTTTGAAGTCAATATCCCGTTTCTCCAAAATCGGGGTTAAACAGTCAAGAGGAGGTACTCCGAGGACCAAGTTAATCTTTTAAACCCAGAGTCGGGTTTATCTGCATTAGTAAATACGAACCATTGAATTTATGGGTCTGTGTATATTTTTTCCTCATAATTATGACAATACTCACTGATTTACAGCTTTGTAATTGTGCTCTAAATTATTATATTTCATCTAAGCCTTGCTAAACAAATACCCTCATCTTCTTTTGCTGTTCAGTACTTCGATAAAGATTACAATTTACAAACTCTGATCTGATGACAAGTTATTTTAAGAAATAGGGGGGGGGGGGTCGCGTTCCTTTCTAGCTGAGTTGGTGTCCTTCATCACTGACTTGATACCAAGAGGGGCAACTCGTTTGAAGTAATTCCAATTCTTGTTAATTACGATGATATAAATACATCTCTCCATATGGTTTTTCACTAACGTTGCATTACATCTTTTCCAAAACACAACGCACAACAAAACACAAGGGACTGATGTGTATATCCGAGTCATTGTAATATCATTATTCAGTAATCATTATGTGCTTCATTTTGACAACATTAATAACAGTGGATTGGATTTACAAGTCATAAACATGTCGTTAATTTACCAAAGTCCATTCTAAGGGGGAATGAATATAAATTGAAATTTGTTATAAGGAAATAATGTTGACGTTAATATGACATCATCACTTTCAGTATTTACGTACATCCGTACATCATTAAAAGGAGGGATATATACAGTAACACGGGAGCTAATTATGCCCTACTTAAAGGGAAAGTCCATCCTGATATTCAGTTGGCTTTAAATGGAGCAGAAAAATGAGAGAAAACAAGTCAGTTAAAGTTCGAGCAAAACAAAAATGATTAAAATATTAAACAAAGTTATGACAATTTACGGTGCGATCAATCAAACTGGCAACTCTGTGAGGTTTCTTGCAAACATTTGCCTAAAATATAGTATACTAAACATGCTTTTAAAACATAAATATTTTCCCTTAGAAAAGGTTTTAATCATACATTCACCTCAAATGTAATACTCGTACATGCATATGTGTTAATATGATACAACCCCTGTATTAAACAAGTCTTTTCCGGCATCAATCTTAAGAAAATCAAAGTTTTTTTTTCTTCTTTTGAACAGAGCAAGTTAATATATTTCATTACTTGTTATTATCATAACGTGATCACCCTTGTAGATTTGTCCCAATATTTCTGCATCTACTATCAGTTAAAACCGTGAGTGTTCATCACAAGTCACAGCCAAAACCCTCTCGAGTTTAATTATTTTAGAATGATCATCTGGATTCTAATTTACGATTGTGTCAATAATTGGACATTCATATCAATTAACCTTCCTATTTTTCTCTCTTGATTAGGCTAATTGATAGAAGTCGATAGTTCTGATAAAGAGTGCTTGAAATGTGACGCATATTTGATTAACCTTATATGCTGACTACGTGTGTTGCATGACGTCATGGCGTAGCTACATGGAGGGGGGAGGGGGGGGGGCACCCGGGCGCGAAATTTGTATTCCCAAACAGGTTTGCAATTTCTTATATTTCCGTTCTTCTCAATGGCTGATATGTTCTACGTCATTAGCAGCTTGGAAAGAGGTCACAAACAATTAGACTTGGATTTTTTATTGCTTTGCCTCACTATTTATAAAGGCAAAAAAACTGAATAAACTGAGACTTGAACCCACAACTCTGAGATTGTATTACGCTGACCTTACCGATTGAGCCAACGATAAGTTGATGAAACTCTATCACTCACCCTAACGGTTACGTCATTACTAATGACGTAACATACCAGCCAATCAGATGACCGGACTGAAATATAAGTATTGGCAAACTTGTTTGAGAAGAAAAAAAATAGCCACCCGGGCAGGGCAAACCGAAATGATCGAAAATCAAGAAAGAGAGATAAAGAAAACAAAAGAGATTGCGACTTAACCCGTTTATTAAAGCCTCGCCGCACTAGTTTGGCCAGTATGGATAGGCCTCCATGCCTGGTCACTGACAGGTGGTTATATCATCAAATATGCTCTTAATCAACATGAGAAGAAGAGGATGATGAGAGACCAATTGTCACCGATTAGGCATTGTTTGCTATATACATGTAGAGGGCGCAGGTAGCTATAAGTAGTGCAGTGGGTATTTAAAGTAAAATTACATGAGACGGATCTCTCCCAAAATTTCGCTCGCTCGATATCCCATTTTAAAGGAGAAGTCCTCTTTGATATTAAGTTGGTTTCATGAAAGCAGAAAAATGAAAGAAACAGGTCATTGAAAGTTTGAGCAATTGAAAATAAGAAAGTTATGCATTATTGAAGCTGGGATCAATCAAACACAAATTGCCAAATTGCCAAAATCAGCTATTTAGATTGTCATGTATTCAGTAGAGCCTGGGTTTTTAAACAAAACTGGCTAATTTGCACAGTTTATGCTAACGATTAATGTATGTTGTCAATTTCTTGGTTATGATACCTTTCCATTAATCCATGGTTCTGTAGGACTATCTATAAAACTGGGAATTTAGTCAAATATGATGAAAATACAAGTTCCATGTAATCCCTCCCTTACTCAAATCCCTAAATGTAAATGTTTAATAACTTTAGAATAACTGTCCAATCCAATCCAATCCAGGTATTTATAAAGCGCCAATATCTAGTTGCCTAATCAAAGGCGCTGTTTGGCCATAAATGACCGCAATGGCCTGGCATTGTATCCCACTTCTGTTAATCCAGTGCAATAAGGCAAACTCATGTTAATGTTAAGTAAATCCAACGGCAAAGAATGTGAGACTGTTTCCTGGTAGAAGAGTCTACAGACGTTATCAGAGAGTTTAATCTGAGGCCCTCTGACAAGATGAAGTTCACGGCCAAAGCGTGATGACGACGCGATCTGATTTGATTTCGTATAGTGATAACGGTTTTCAGTGCCTATGTTTCTAGGAGAGCGAATTACGATGTAGGGGATAACAAAGAACATATACTAATTTTCTTTCACGTTGTTTGTGGTATGTACGCTGTTGACCCGACCGTCAAAATTTGAAACAAACAAACCACAAACAAAGAACCAAACAAACAACAAAAGAAGAAAAAACACGAGCGTGGCCGTACACATAGAGGGATGCTCGCTGCCGTTGCATTAAACGTTATAATTGTCGATTTCAATTTGTACCCCCCCCCCCTTCCACCACACCCCTACCCCTCGAGGTACGCAGATGTCTGCCTGCTCATGTTATCTATCGAATTTTCATTTACCTTCTTTAAATGAACACAATAGGTAAAACATAAACAAACACAACAAACAATAACATATGATAAATATAAACCGCCAAAAAAAATATATATATATATTTTTAAACAAATAATGAAATGGGCAACACATTTATCTGGTTCTGTACTGATTCTCAGAAGCACATTATCAAGATTATGTTTTGTGATTATGTTGCAGGGCAAATATATTTGTTGACTACTCGATATTGCAAAAGAGGTTTGACATTACAGAATTTCTATCTATCGTGAGCATTGCTGCAGAGGATTTGAAACTACGAGGGTCGTGTAATCTAGGTTATTAGTGGCGTATCCGAAGATAACGGAGGGGGCGGGGGCGGAGGGCACATCGCCATAGCAAACAAGAGGGCCTTTCCGCTTTCACAGAAACTATATGAAAAACATTCTCCTCTATTATCAGGTACACCAAGGAGTTAGGATCTTACTTAAACTTGTTGAATACACATATCGCTGCTATAACATAATGAGCGATTTTGGTTGTATGGTTGGGGTTGCAAATAGAGATGAAGATTAAAGTGGGAGGGGGTGCCGTCTGGCTACGCCACTGGGCATGCCTCTTACTCCATAACCCATTAGTCTTATCAGAATTACCCATAAGTGACTCTCAGATTACAAATGAATTGTGATGTCCTTACAGCGACGACATCATTACGAGAAATCAATTTGGTAGGATATTCGATGATGATACAAAGAGACGTTGTCCTTGTCAATATGCTATACCGTGTGTCTCAAAAAAAACGTAACACTTTTGAAATGGTTGCCAAATTGAGCATATATAATTTTATGAAAAAATGTTGATATGTATGGAAAGCTAAAGGACCAACCTTTCATATGATATGAAAAAATTGAAAAAAAAATCATGCTTCGATGAACAGTGTTCACTTAAGTTAGAGGTATGAAAATGGGCCTGCGCAGGATTTTTCCTTCCAATTTTGGACAGGTAAGTTACTTTTAGCATACAAAATAAGTTTGATATGAGATATTCATGATCGATGGATTAAGAGTTAAAAGGATGTTTTGAATACCAGTCCTTTCTCTCTGTCATTTATCAATCCCCAAACACCACCCCTGCCACACACACACACACACACACACACCAACTTCCACTCCCATCTTATTGTATCATTGATCTGGTAGATGTGAACAGGATGAAGGAAGAATGGGAAAATGTTAAATTGAAATACCGTATTCAAAATCATAATTGACATTATGCAACCCACTCTCCTCCCCCCCACAACCTTTTCCCATCCCATCACCTACCCCTTGCCTTTTCTTTATCAGTTTTCTTCCGTAAGTTTGGTGGATCATCAATCACATTTTATTCAGGTTTTATGAATGACCCAAACATGTAATAGCTAAGTACATCATTCATTATGCATTGAAAATACCAGAATTCGAGGTATTCAAAATATCCTTTTGATTCAAAATATCCTTTTGATCCATCGATCATGAATATCTCATATCGACCTTATTTTGTAAGTTACAAGTAATTTACCTGTCCAAAATTGGAAGGAAAAATCCTGCGCAGGCCCATTTTCATACCTCTAACTTAAGTGAACACTGTCCATCGAAGCATGATTTTTTTTTAATTTTTTCATATCATATGAAAGGTTGGTCCTTTAGCTTTCCATACATATAGACATTTTTTCATAAAATTATATATGCTCAATTTGGCAACCATTTCAAAAGTGTTACGTTTTTTTTGAGACACACGGTATACATGATTAAACCTGATGGTAATAATTTCGAGTAAACTTGACCCTAATGAAAAGGCAGACGTGATGATATAATCTATCAAATCCAATCTTAGATGAATATTGGGTATTGTCTGTGCTATTGTATAGAGAAGTCATTGAGATTCGTTAAGATGAAATAGGTAGAGAAACGGCGACGGAGGGAAAATCTTTCAGCAAAAAAAGCGGGAGGGAGGGGGGGGGGGGGGGGAGGGGCGAGATAGAGAGGGAAAGAAAATTCACTTTTACTCTACTGTAGGAAATTACTTCTACTACTACTACTTCATGTACTACCACAAGTACGATTAACACTTCGCAAGTGCATCAGCGTATAAGTGCATGCATCGGGAAAACTTCACAATAGTTAACAGCTCTGATAATAAAAAAAACTTAAGGGTACCTGAAGAGAGAGAGAGAGAGAGAGAGAGAGAGAGAGAGAGAGAGAGAGAGAGATAGAGATATTAATATAACAATAACATCAGGAGTAGGCAACATAGCCGCTTTATTAGTTTTAGTTGCATGAGAGTAGCATTAATACTTGTGATTAACTGGCATTTTTTCTAGGTTAAGTTTACCCGTCGATATTAAAGCTAAACCATCTCTCAGATTCATCTAAAGCCCTTTGTCATCCCTCCGTCGAGCATCTTTTGTGTATCTTCGGGGTCACGGTCCATACCCGCCATCTCAACAAAACCTTCCGCTTTCTCCCGCTACGTTCTTCACTAACCATTCCAGGAAAACTCAACCGTGCTTCGAAGCTTATGAATCTCCCGTCTTTATATCTTATTATTGGTTTCCTAAGCCCCTTTTGACATGTCCTTTTACCATAATGACTGTATACGGGCTTGTGGGTGTGTGTTGCTGCTGAGACCTGGGCACTGTGCTGGACACAACAATAATATTGAAGAGCTTAATTCCAAAAGGAGCTACATCGACATTTGATGAAAATTGAGTTATCAGAACATTGTTCACTTATTGGTACCCGCCACTTTTTCATTGACGCCTGTACACAATCTGGTAAACAATTTTGTTTCTTTTCAGAATTTACAAAAATGGATTTAGCTCCTTTTGGAATTAAACTCTTCAATTCTTGAATATCTGACCAAGGCTGTTATGGCGTTGAATCTTAGATGATCGTGTGTGATTCGGGAGGTGAAATCGGGGCTAAGGAAGAAACACGGCATGCTTCCATTCATACCACCAACAAAACAGAGTTACTATGGAAACTCCGATTTCAAAAGAATAATTTTCCTTGAAATATTAATTTTTGAGAAGCGTTTATTATGTTGATGTAATGATAGGGATCGATAGGCTAAGCTGTATAATTTTGAATCAATATTGTTATTTATTGATCTCACGTAGATTCAAAACTGTTAGAATGAAGAAAATAAGGGAGAAAATATTTTGTTCGCTAGAGGAGTTCAAGTTTATTATACCGCTGATGAAATTCAAGTTCACAATCTTGCAATCTTGTGCATGCCAAAGAAAACCACATTTCTATCAAAATTGAACCTGGTGTACTTTACGATTTTCCATAGGTGCAGAAAAGCATCAAGAAAGAATAAGAAGAATATGAATAAGAAGAAGAAGAGGTAGAAGAAGAATAAGAAGAAGAATTTCATGAATAATTTACACTTGTAGAAATACTAATTACTAGCCGTGGAGGTCAGACATTAGAATATGACGCACTTAATTTTCCAGTTAAATTGTCACCAGAGAGCTACATTATTTGATGCGAAGAAGTAGCAAATTTGCATTAAAGGCATTTCTCAGGTTTTTTTTTTTAATTCTTCCTAGTGAGTGTTCAAGTCAGTGCCATCTGTGAATTACCCTATTCATTTATTTATACAGTACGGCACGAGCAGGATTTTGTATTATTAATTTAAAAAAAATATATTAAAAATACAAAAACAGGTGTAAAATTAAAAGAACGATCCTACGAAGAGGTCGTAAGTGTCTATATTTCCTGGCGCATGATACCAATCTGCGGTGGAATAATACGACTTAAATCAAAATGCATTACTTAACGTGCAAACATATTACTCGGTTCATCAATGTATAACGTTATGATATTTCTCTATACCCTTATGTAACGCTGGAAGACGGTTAGAATGACCTGTATACGGTGCTTGTCATCTTCAGCCTGGGGCAGATTTACAATAAAATTTAATTTAATTGACGAGTGCTCTATTAGAATGTCATTTTCTTTATCTGTCGAGTTGATTCTCTCTTTTTATTCCTCCCCATCTTTATTGCCTCCTTCCCTTGCCAGTCTCTGTATCCCTTCCTCTTCATTCAAGAAACATCAATCGCGGGTAAATATTAGCCAGACATCGGTTTAATTAAACTACTAACCTCAAAAACGTTGCTTTATAGAGGACAGCTAAAATAGAGCCCCCTTTTATACTATATGTTGACAAGAACTTTATTATAACCACTCTGTCGCTTTGTCTCTTTGTCTCTGTCTCTCTTTCTCTCCATCTTTCTCTGTATCTCTTTATTCCTCTAACCGTCTCTCTATTTATCTACCTCTCTCGTTTTCTTTCTCGACCTATCCCTCCCCGTCGTTCCGTCTCTCTCTCTCTATTTATATACTAGTATATCTCTTGTCCTCCCCCTCTCTTTCTCTCTTTCTCCACCCTCCTTTTCTCTTTAAATAGAGGCAATAAATGTTTAATATCATCCTGAAGGTAAATGAGCGAATGTGTCGTGAGGGTCATTTATGAGTGAAATGTCTCTGTTTCTTATATGTGGCAAACTCCTCTATCAATCTTTTTACATCTCTTTTTCGTAACAAGAAACATCTCAAAATTCACATTTATAATTGCAAAATTGATGTTTCTAATTTCAGAGGCATACGAGCTAAATTTCGTTGGGATAAGGAAAGGGGAGGGAGGGGCTGATTTTCTCTCTTTTTTGGGGGAACGAGCAAAATGTATATCCTAATTATAGTGACTGAGTAATTTTGATTTTTATGTTGAATTCAAGTAAACACAACATCGCTACTCGAAAATGTAGTGGCGGGCGGTTGCTCATGTATGGGTATTGACATATTCTAGAGGCGGGGAGGGGGATGCAACCCCCTTTGCCCTGAACTCCAATGCCTAGGATTCCAACTGTAATAATGATATTATTGAAAGGTGAACTGAGAGGTAAAATGAAGGCTGGCGTTATTACTGATCGTCATATACCAATTACCATTTTATCACAAATACATGCACATTTCGTAAGAAATCGTCTGCTTATTGTATTATCATTGTGGGAGGTAAGGGAATACAATAAGCTAAATTAGCTAACTTGATGGATTTTCGAACTTATGTTGGCATTTATTGACAAATTACCCTTTAAAAAATCGCGCACTCGTATTTTCTTTTTAATTTACATGGATTTGAAAGGTTCATTTGAGTACTATGCAGCTAATATATTGAGTGTGTATAGACAATAATGGATATTACTGATCATCTCCACCTCTTTCGTGTTGGGAAGATTTTTGATTCTCTCTAGCTCTTAAGTAATAAACAGACATTCATTATCACTTTCCTGTCAATCAAGATTTTACACCTCCCTTGTGACTGTTCATCCTTAAAATCAGGCATCTTGTTCAACATTTTTGTCATACGTTTCAGCGTCTATTGGGGATAGAATTTAATGTCGCCTTTGAAAATGACGAACTTGGCAATATTTTGTTAGCTTGGAATGTTAGGTTAAGCACCTTGCAACATTGGTCGCCTTGTATTCTGTGTTATATTGTTCTCTCTGTGTAACTATGCTTTCTTGATTTCTTCTTTTCTCAGTACACAAATGAAAACAAAGTAAATGTTTTGTTGTCACTATGTATACCCAAACAATAGAATTATAATCAAATTCTTGCATCGTGGTCTACACGTTATGACGAAGCTACGAGAGGCGGCCCCTCGCGACAAGAAGTTATCGAATTGGAATTCACAATGCATACAATACAAATATAGGCCCCCTGTTTAGTATGTTATATTATTCCCGTCCTAGAACTACATCCATATTGTGATGTAGAATTCATACATTTAGAAGCAAAATATGAGCAAATGCTGGTTCTAAATTTAAACTATGACAATCGTACATTTTCTTTAAAATGCTAATTGTAATACCATGTTATTTACCCTGCCATAATAATGAGCATTGACATAGGATGTGGCGTGGGGGAGATGGATAGAGGTTGTAGAGCTAGGGAAAGAAATGCAAGGAGAGAAGGAAAAAGGAGAGAGAGAGGAATAGGTAAGAGGGAGAGAGATAGACAGAGAGAGAGATATAGAGAGAGGGTGAAATAGAGAGAGAGAGAGAGAAATAGAGAGGGAATGAGAGAGAGAGAGAGAGAGGGATATATAGAGGGGATAAGGGAGAGAAAGGGGGTAGAGGAGAGAGAGAGAGGGGAGTGGTGAGAAACAGATATAGAAGGTGAGGGAGAGAGGGGTAGAGAGAGAGAGAGAAAATGAGTGGGTGCGAGAGAGAGTAAAATAGAGAGAGAGAAATTGAAACAGAAAGAAAAGGTGAGGGAGAGAGGGGTAGGGAGAGAGAGAAAGAGAGAGAGAGAGAGGAGGGGAGGTATAGCGGGGTCAAACAGAGTAGTTGACCCACTTTAGACCTGATTCCTGATGAGAGAGTTCATATTTCTTCACACTCCACCTTTGTTCCAATCACAAACACACTGCTTGCAATCAATCAAAAGACAAAGGAATTATTTCCAGTAATCAGGATAAACAGCTGCGGTCTTTAGATTAAACGCGCTTAATTAAACGTCGTAAACAATCACAAAACGTAACTATAGAGGCGACATATATGAGAAATGTCGTGAAAATACTCTCAATAAAAGCCGACATTATTAATTCAATAGTTAATTGTAATAAAAGGTAATAGGCATTTCTAGCATTGTTATACATGCATATCATTAGGATGTGTGTGTGTCCGTAATTGCGGGGAAAGTGCATTGCTATACTGCATGCGTCATCTTTAAGATGAGAGGTTTTTTTTTCTCACAAACATTACCCCCAACCATGGACTTACTAGTTGACAACTAGTAAGTCCATGCCCCAACATTGCGTAAGTATAAAGGGACATAGGTCGGGTAACTCGACCACCCGACTCGATGACCGATGACCGATGATTCGATGCAAGCCATTTTTTGTAAACTTTTGCTGTTGTTCATGAGTGCGCCTTGATTTGATTTCAAGTCAGTTCAGCGCCTTACAAAAACTCATATATGTTCATTATTATTATTATCATTATCATTATCATCATCATTATAATCATTGTTATCATTATTATTATGCTACATCGAAAATGATTTATGCAGATTTTTGCTAAAATCCAGCATAGGGCTGTTTTCATACCTCCGTCATTCTTTTTAGAGAGTAGGAAATAATATTAGGTTTGGTGTGATGGAACCAAAATGACAAGGCACTAAGAGAGAGAGAGAGAGAGAGACAGAGAGAGAGAGAGAGACATAGAGAGAGAGAGAGAGAGAGAAACAGAGAGGAAGAGAAAGACACACAAATAGAGAGCGTCGAAGGGGGGGGGGGGGGGGGGTCAATGATTCACAATTCTAGCTCATATCAAAAATAAATTATGCGTCGCTTTTCATGTTTTTTGTTAAAGGTGAGTAAAACGATTAGCCTAGAAAAGGTGTTTCTTTCCAATGACTGCGGTGAAACCCAAGATGGAAAGGCATTTTTGGAATGTCCATAAAACCATAATTCCCAGGATTGCGGTTTTCACCTCCAGTTAATGAGTTTTGTCTTTACCATAATAGTAATGACAATTTTACTAAGCACGAATGTTTGAAATGGAAAATACCGCATAAACTCTCTACCTATATTTGCGGTCTTGATAAACAAATGAAGCTTTACATTAAACATACAACTTCAACATGTTTACATGTCTTGGGGAGATTGTATCACTTATGGTTTTCTGAAGTATTGATACGGGTATTATTTATTAAACAAATAATTGCATTCTTGTATAGCGCACATGGCATAGCGCTATACAACCGAGGACATCCAGCAGTTCAGCCGCATATTAAACTCCTTGGTATAAACGCCCATAGGCGCTTGCAAAGAGCTTTTAACAATATGTTTTTCCCGGCTTTTTCTAAGACAACTGTCAGTGCACAGAACATGTCCAGAAATACTCGTACGAGGTACCCACTTACTACAAATGGGTCGAGTGTGGCAACAAATAAAAAAGGGACAGTTTTTTTAAGAAGAGAAGAAATATACATACATCTATACATGCATATTATTTGAGTGTATATACGTAAATTTAAATTCCAAACAAATTTGTTATAGTATTCGGCAATAATGGTCATAAACTGACTGACTTGCCTAAATTAAACAACAACAACAACAAACCAGGGATTCGAACCCTAGACCTGCACAGTCTGGTGACTTATCTACTAAACCACAGCACCCCAGGACAAACTATTAATAATTATAATATATATTTTTTTTAATTTCAGAGATGCAAGTCATGATACCGCATTTATGTACTTGTACACCTGACAGCCTAAGCATGATAATAGCAATTAACAACCACCTAAATGAAAACACCACCGCAACTATTTATGTACAAAAGTGCAATTCCGTTTTACACTGTTGTAAGTAATTATGTAATACTTCATTACCTCACAATTCAATACTAAAATAATTGCCTTAAAGGTTGATTTTTGAAAGTAGCTGCAGTAGTGATAATAGTTTTTTTTTCCTCTTAATATATGCCAGTTGGGTGTACATGAACATGATGAGAATAACATGGAAAGATATGAAAACTAACAGAGAAATACTGCTATGACATGGCTTAAACGAAATATCCTGATAGAAATGGTTAAAGAAAAAAAAAGGCAAAATAATTTGGCTACTTTAAAAGACGTCCGTGTCTCTTGAAAGATTTATTAGAAGAAAAAGTAGACCAAGAGGAAAACCAAGAAGTAACTGGGAGGGGAACATTAAGCCATGGAGTGGAATGACACTGCAAGAGTGTACTAGGGTGGCAGAAAACAGAGATGTGTGGAAAAGTGTTGCAATCAACCAACGAGCTGGGAGAAGATACCTTCATAGATGAACAGATAGATACTATTGCCCCGGCCCCCCCCCCCACTCAGTGTTATTTAGGGTACGCATTATGCTCGTACCCTTTTTTTTAAAGCACCCCCTATCTGAGGACTGCCAACATTTCCGAACCCCCCTTTCGCGGGCTTTTCGCGGGCTTTTCCTGCCTTGGAGACCCCCCTAAATCAGGAAAAATGCTCAATGTACCCCCCTAAATTCGGAATAATTTCTCAGGAGTCCAAAGAGATGAGAGAAAAAAAGAAAAACACCCCCTTTTTAAAGAAATCTCCGGGTGAAAAGTCAAATACACCCCTTTTTTTACAATTCTCGGGCCGGACGTTGTCGCACGAAAAGTACCCCTTTACCGGACATTTTGGCAACACGCATGCGGTCATTCCGACCTCTGAGTGGGGGGGGGGGGGCGGGACTATTGCATTTCGAGATCTAGGTCTCGAACATGCCTCCGAAGGTTAGGCTTGTGTTATCATGGCTATACGACTGCGTCATTGACACTGGATCATTTTTGCTTTTAGTATCTTAGTCCGGATTGAGACCAAATCTTCTCTGACGATTATTTCCTTCCCATTAAAACGCTTTTGTTCATATTCATCTAAAGAGAGGCTTGAAGGTTTAAGGGCTGTATAAATGAGCCACAACGACCTTTAATAAAAGCCATTATACTGCAGTTGTGAGAATGATAAACTACGATTTCCGATGAAACCCCTAATCGCCAACAAAAATGAAGAATGGTGACATAAAATCCATTTGAGGTGATTTGAGCATTCATTTGATTTCGTTAAAAATATCATCATTCTTATATCTTGGCTCACCGTGCCCTTAACTTTTCATTTACTTTTCTAAGTGACATTTTCTAAGTAACATTTCTTTTTAACAATAATTCTTTTTTGTTTAAATGGAGAAAGATTTCCATATTTATGCGAGTCTTTGAAATGTATACCGGTTATGTTTCCGGACTTATAATTGCAGACAATGCAATACTGTCACACTGCTGCCGAGAGAGTCGGGAGATGGGGGCTGAGCGTGCAGACACCATTTAACATGATACAAAATGGCGCATGCGATTGTATAAAGTGTCATTTTTAATTATCAGATATACTAATACCTACGAATACTCCACAAATCGTTGTAAATCATTCATGATAATGCATAACACGAATTCCCACAGTTCCTTGATTGTATTATCAATATCTAAACATTTGACATTACAGTATAATACGTTCACATCTAATCTGGATATCAATATTGAATGTAATACTGGTACTGAATACAAGAAAAACAACTGCCCAGAAATGTCAAGTCCATGGGGGAATGACCACATATAACAATAAATTCAAAAAAATCATTTGTGTAAGCTGAATTGGATGAGGGGCAACTATGGAGTCCAACAAGTCTACATCTTGGTTAGATAGAAGTAAACACTGAAAGGTAGCATAATTATCGTTGATCTGTGATGGGTCACGATTTCATATTATTTTCAAAAATTATGCACCATTTGACCCCTAGGATGAATGGACGGTTTAACTTTCTTCTAAGTCAATGTTAAAGCCCCACTGTCCTACTTGTAGCTACTTGCTCCCTCTATATAGAAAACTTCCACAATCGGTGCATGTTGGTCCCCGTGATCCTCTTTTTCTTATGTTAGTTGAGAGCTGAGTTAATGAGATAGCCACCTGTCAGTGACCTCGCTATGTGGTATTATCCCTTCTGGCCCAGTAGTATTGACGGTCTTTAAATCACGAAGCCGTATATTGGTTGCATTCATCACCTCCTACGCCTGCACGAGGGGGCATTACAACAGCCAATTAACAGCATCTTTGTTCATTCCTTGTAAAAAGATTAAACTTGGAATACGTAACGCGTTTGTCATTGATTCCTTTATTTATTTACCCTTCTTCTTTTCTAGGTATAAACACCCCAAACAAGATGCATTTCAATTTTAGCTAACACCCTATAGGGTGCTTTTAGAAGCCAGAAACAAACAGAAAAGGATCACTTCTTTAATGAAAATAGTCCATGTTTATTCTAGCTCTAATATGATTACACACAAAGCCTACGTTAAATGTGAGAGTGTCACGAAATTGAATGGAATGCTAAGCGAAGACCTTTGAATTGTTAAATATAGTTTGCTGTCATTTCGTAAGCTAGTACCAATGCTATGGATAGATATTCCCTTTCCTTTCTCTTCGCAAAATATTAATATTCCTTGGCCGTGACATTAATCTAGGCCTACATGTAGCTATTGTCATGACAGAGATCAATATGGGATGCGTCAAGCATCGATGAATTAGGTGGCTCATCGTATTGGAGATATTGTTCATAATATAATGATTTTCTTCCCGTCTATAGAGAGCTTTCCTTAAATAGATTTGTTCATTTCTAAGTGCCTGCTTGCGTATACGTAAGAACCACGAAAGAAGCATTGGTGAATAATTAACTTTAATACGCAGTATAACACGGTTAGATGTCTAGAGAGTTGATTCTTATTTCTCCCAAGATCCTAATCAAATGTTGTCATATGTCCTGAGTTCTGAATGCTTTCGTCTATTAAATGTCACCTTACTCAAAGTTGCATTAACATGAATAGTACGATACTTTGCCCTACTTTTCCATATTTCGTACATGACTGTATATTAGTGTATAATCTGACATCTTTTCTTGTTGAATTTGTTCTATGTACGCAAGTCAGAGTGAGCAGATGTTACAACGTTTCCATCTGAGAGAGATAGAGAGAAGAGGGAGAGAGGGAATGAGAGGGAGGGAGAGGTAGAGAGAGAGAGAGAGAGATACATAGAGGGGGAGGGAGAGGGTGGGAGGGGGATACGGTAAGGGCATTGAACTTGTATGTCCTCGAAAACAGTTCGTTCAAATTCCCCTATCCCTCTTGAACACACTTTGGACAGGCTTATATCGCTTTCCTTGTCATTGATCTTCAGGATGACATTGTATTGACCTTGTGCTAGGTTGATGGAAGCCGGAAACATCCCTAATTGAGGATGAACAAGAGAGGAGCAGAAGCAACTCTTCAAAGTGACATGTTCACAAAAGGACGATGTTGACAAAGAGACAGGCGTGGAAACGTGTTTGCGATACCTGGGGCCAGTTTCACAAAACTTGTCATCAGTGACAAATGACAGTTGTTGTTATAAGCTACTGAAATCCTTGCTTCTGATTGGTTATCAGCAGATTTGTCACTGATTTTTGTCATTTGTCAATGAAAAAAAGGCTTTGTGAAATGGGTCCCTGATGTAAGAGCGTTTGATCGACAGGTATAGGAAACAAATTTTCATATTGGATCGACAAACGCATACAGAGACAGAGAAAACGGAGGGAGAGGATGCGAGAAAGAAAAAGAGATAAAGAGATAGAAAGAGAGAGAAAGAGAGAGAGAGAGAGAGAGCGAGAGAATGAGAGGGAGAGAGAGAGAGAGAATGAGAGGGAGAGAGAGAGAGAGAATGAGAGAGAGAGAGAGAGAGAGAGAATGAGAGGGAGAGAGGTAAAAAGGGAAGGGTTGCTACAAAGAAAAAAAGATTAAGAGATAGCAAGAGAGAGAGAGAGAGATATATATAAAGAGAGAGAGAGAAACAGAGGGTGCGAGAAAGAAAAAGAGACAAAGAGATATATAGAGAGAGACAGAGAGAGAAGCAAGAGACAGACGGGCATACAAATAGGCAGACATATTATAGAGACAAGCAAAACATAGTCCTGTTGTAAAACTATTGGTTCAAATACATTCAGTTAATGTTGTAATAACAAAAATAACATAATAGCAAACTGTTTGTATAGGGGTCATTGCTTGATTCAACAAAAAAAATCGGAACATCACTGGCATCAAGTTGTACATTATAAAAATGTCGTCCGTTTACCACAGACCTAAAAGCAATCTACCATTCCTAGATTTGTTGTTTATTCCGAAGTTTTTACTTTCAACTTTCTGAGTCAGGGCAACCGAACTTTTCTTTTTGAGGGGAGGGTGGGGGGGAGGTGGGGAGTTCAATTCGAACCATTGGTAATGAAGACATCAGCTTGACATTATCTAGAAGTGATCCCAAATTCCCACTTTCGAAATAGGCACCGGGATAATGGACCTCTGCTTACGACCTAGAGCACTCAGTTCAAAAGCACACCGTTTCGAATCACGTTTGGAAGATGCTCGTTTAGTACCGATTTACATCCTGAACTTTTTCTGGTTCTCTCCTGGTTGTGACGTAAGGCAGATCTCGACTCTGGAGTGAAGAAACATTACTAAACTGAAATTTCAGTGTGGAACCCTGTTTTTCCGGCGAACTGTAACTTTGGGCTTTTTTTGTTTATTTCATTTTCAATTAATTCCACTTTGCGTATGATTTCAAGTTACACAAGGGTGTAACTATTTTGGAAGACTACACGTCTATAAACATAACTTTGAATCGAACTGTTAACATGTTACATTTCGTGCTTTTTTGCAAGAGATACAGACATAAGGACGGAGAGATACATATATATAGAGAGAGAGAGAGAGGGGGGAGAGAGTGAGAGAGAAACAGATACAGAGAGAAAGACAGACAGACAAAGAGTTAGGGATTGAGAGAAACAAACATATTCTAGCACAAACTATACCATGTTTCAAACGGGTGTTATTCACTTAAACATCACTATATCTGTCCGTAATACCCTTGTCGCGACGAACATTACAATTACAATAAATACATAATTCATAATTATTCTTGACACCGATACGTTGTCCGCATAATACAATATGTATGCAGTAAGTGAAAAAACAGCAACCAAACGTACGATTAAAGGTCGCTAAACGAGGTCGAGATATGAATAATATATCTAAATTAGTGTCACAGCATTCTGGCCTTGAGATGTGGCGGGATATACGTTCCGAATCTGGCAAAACGATTATAAAATTATTACATCAGATTAAAGATAACCCTTTTACATGTTTTTAATTACAATTGTACTGTTTTTTGTGTTAGTTTTTTATTATGTATCCGATCATCTACAAACAAGTTTTGTAACCTTTCGATTATCAACCCTTTCGTTATTTCATTCGGTGTATTTTTGTTTCATTGTCTTGTCCGTGTGTATGTGTGCGTGTGTAATTGGGTTTTTACAGACGTGTATCAATCAGATATGAATTATTTACGTGTGGGGGACCGACCTTTAACGTCACCATCCGAAAGACGTGATGTAAAAGGTTTTTTTTATTGTATTCTTTGCTTTAAGACCCGGTCTCACCGCCAGAACTTTGCTGGAGCGTTCCTTGAACGGTAGGGAGAGGGGGCCGAATTTCGACAACGCTCGTCACCGCGCACAAAATGGGAAACAAATCGAAAACACGGGCGTTGCCTTAGCGGTGCACCGCTGAAGCCGGCGTTGCTTTAGCGTTGGTTTAACGGTAGCGAACGGTAGCGAGCGTTGGTCCCTCTCCGACACCTCCATACCAACGCCAAACCAAAGTTCATCACCGCAATGGATCGATGTTTCAACGCCCGACACCGTTCCAGCAATCCCGTGTCTGCTCGTAAAACGCTTACAACCGCTCCACCAAAGTTTGTGCAACGTTTAATCACCGCCCGGGCAAAGCTGGCGAAGCAGCGGTGGTCCAGCGTTCAAGATTTCTGCGTTGGCCAAGCGGACCATAGCGTCCGGGAACTTGCGTCTAGCGGTGCCAAACTTTGACTGGGCGTTGTTGGAGCGGTGGTGAACTTTGCCGGAGCGGAAAATTGCCCGCTCCTCACCGCTCGCAATATTTTGTGCAGCTCAAAACTTTCGGAGCGGTAGGAGGGACCATCAGCGGTGGCCGGGCGTATACGGCGTTGCCTTAACGGGGGCCAACTTCTGTTAAACGGTGGTGAACGGTTACGAGCGGTGATGAATTTTTTTCACCGGTCCAGGAACGCTCCAGCAAAGTTCTGGCGGTGAGACCGGGCCTTAATATGCTTTTTCCTTTTTCAATAAAAGTGGTGAATCAATTCAATTCAATGCAGTTCAGAACCCAAATCGTGCCAAGGTAGAGTTTGTATTATTATTATTATTATATACAAAGTCATGCTTTTATGTACCTTTAAATTATGACACAAGACAACTATGAACTGTTCTATTAGATAGATGAGAAGAAGTTACGTTTAAAAACGATCTCCTGAATTCATCAAAAATAAGTTAGGATAAGATGACAGATTTCCCGTCACGGAAACCAGGACGCCGAAGAAAAATTTCAGTCGTATCCCAGCCCGCTTACGTCAATAAGGGAGTTTTCAGATACAATCTGCGCATGGGCAGATAAAGGTCATTTATACCAAAAAGTTAAAACCCATCAGAGATGAATACTGGATATGCGCTCATGAAAGTCATGTAACATTATTCATTTATGCACTAACGGTACATTCTAAGATACGCAGGTGGAAGTATTCTTGAAACACATCTAGGACTTTGGCAGTTATTATTCTAAGATGCTCAAAGTGGAACTTCTCCATGAATTTGTACCATGTGCCATCTGTAAACTCCCTTATAGTTGACTTTCTACTAGGTGACTCTGAAAATCAGGAGCTGTTCTAAACAAATAGTATGGTTGTGGTGGCGTTGGTGATGGTGTTGTTGATGGTGGTGGGGGGGGGGGGGCTTTGTGTTCTTTGGTCGTTCTTTGCAGCGCATTGTCGACCATGTCATAAATATTCATGATCTCTAATGCATAAACATGACTAGGCTTCAATGTTGATCAGTAGCCTATTCTAAGTAGACCTACTATTGTGATATAGGATGTTGGTTAAGGTTAGGGTTACGCTTAAAGCCCCTATGAAGAGTTGGGAGCTCCAAATTCGCCAAATATTTGATGGCAAAATTTCACTGCAATTGTTTCATAATGTGAAAGAGGGTGTAATTTGAGACACATACAATTTCCTCCCAAATGACATTCTCTTTCACATTATGAAACAATTTAAGTGAAATTTTGCCATCAAATTATTGGGGCTCCCAATACTTTAGAAGGCAACGCGAATGGTCGTCCGCGCTATTATCGATCGCGTAGCTTTTTCACGTTAACACTTTCACTTGCCACTTTTGCCATTCCAATAGCATTCTCTGTTAATTCTTTACTTTTGATTTATCATTCTTAATTTGTATTTTTCTGTTCATCATGATATTTATCTTTGATTTCTTTCTTTTCTTTTTGATTGTGTGCGGGCAAGCACTGAACCCAATGACCGGGATAATAATATATTTGTAAAGCGCTTAGAGACATTTGTATTAAGCGCTATATAAAAATTAAATATTATTAGTATTTTTTTTTCCCGATAAGTTACTCGTGCCAATTATGGTATGATTCGTTTATTTTGCATTTTATTTGATTTGTTAACCTTTCTACTGGCTTTCGTTTGTCATATAAGTTGTATATTCTTATTCATTTCACGCGGACTTTCCGAGAATGAATACAGCGTATATGCTGAGAGAGTAACCGTGTTTAAATAAATAAATGAAATGAAATGAAATCCTCACGATACAAATATTTCCTCCATTGGCAGGCAATAGATCCATATTTTAGAACCATTTATCAAATTCATCCCTGACTGATGATAGATGCATTACTACTTTTAAGATATTACTTGGTTGCTTTTAGAGAAAATCGCCGCGTTTGCACTTCAGGTGAGTGGCTAACGACCCTTAGGGGTATGCATTATATCAAAACACGACCATCATCCAAATCTTATGAGTGGGACTGAGATAACCTTTAGATTGAATATGCAGCGCCGTTTTGCCATTTGGACAGTGGGATTGGTACGTGGGAAGGGGGGAGGGGGAGGTACGGGGTATGGGGAACGGGAGGGGGTTATGGGGAACGGGAGGGGGTACGGGGTATGGGGAACGGGAGGGGGGTACGGGGTATAGGGAACGGGAGGGGGTACAGGGTATGGGGAACTGGAGGGGGGTACAGGGTATGGGGAGCGGGAGGGGGTACAGGGTATGGGGAACTGGATGGGGGTACAGGGTATGGGGAACGGGAGGGGGTACAGGGTATGGGGAACTGGAGGGGGTACAGGGTATGGGGAACTGGAGGGGGTACAGGGTATGGGGAACTGGAGGGGGTACAGGGTATGGGGAACGGGGAACGTGGGTACATTGTATGTGACCCTAATCCTAATCAAATTGCCATACAAAATAGATAAAGGGATATAAAAAGGGAGGGAGATGAAAAGGCAACGTGACAAATGTCGATATGACCCATACCCCACCCTCATGACCACCACAGTTCTCAAGTAAATGACGTTGCTTTTTCGCGTCCCCCCTACTGTCTCTAGTACCCCCCCCCCCCCTCGTAACTGAACACATGCTATATATGCTGCAATATGTGGAGATATAATACAGCTATCTTATACGTCCTATGTCGTATTATTATTCTAGCATGATGTCTTTTATTGCAAATATATACGAAATGGGTTTACGATTCGAAGGAGAAGTATAATTTATTGTCAGCATCGGGGAATCAAATGGAAATCAGAATCCATTATTTCTCTAGGATTCCGTTCCTTTTTTCCTCAAACACTTTCGTAAATTTACTATATATTTGGTTTAAGGTAATGTGCTTTCAGGGCCCCAAAACACAAGGGTAATGCCCTCTGCAAATAGAATATCTTGATTTGTATATGACTATTTCTGTTTCCTGGGGATATATGCTTTTTTTGTTCTTGAAAGGTTGGACCCAGTAGCCATTGCAATTAACAAGAAATGGAACAAATAACAACAATGAGGAAGAAAAGCATGTGGTTTTTAAGAGAGAGAGAGAGAGAGAGAGAAAGAGAGGTGGAGAGAAAGAGAGAGAGAGAGAGAGAGAGAGAGAGAGAGAGAGAAAGAGAGAGGACATGAAGACAGAGAAGGAAATAGGGAGTGAAGGAGAGAGAGAGAGAGAGAGAGAGAGAGAGATGGGGAGAAAAAAGAGGGAGAGAGAGAATGAGAGGAAGAGAGAGAGATGGAGAGAAAGAGAGAGGGACAAAGAGAGAAGGAGAGAGAGAGGGAAGAGGGAGAGAGAGAGAGAGAGCGGACGAAAGGGGGAGCAAGGGGGAGCGATGGGTAGGATGGGAGAGGGGAGGGGGGGGGTGATATGAGGGTAAATTAACACACAAACAAGGAGCTTTATTGGAGTTAAAAACATTCCAATGAATCAGTTATATTCATTATAATAAAATTAAGTTTCCTACTTGTAGAATGACAATTAGTGAGAGTTGGTCCATATCTCAAGCAAAATGAGAACTTCAAACGTTTTATCTCTATAATGAAGAAGTATAAAATTGTCATGAATTAAAATCCAGTATACATAAATTCATCCTTCAACAATACGTTGCCCGATTCTTTAAAAATAAAAACTGAAGGAATGATACATTAACCCAGATACGTACAGTAATTAGAGCTTCAAATGTTAAGGCATCCTTATATTTCGAGGTCCATTTATCAATTCATTTTCATCTTATTCGCATCGCTGGCATGACGGTGTCGGTAGCGAGATCGGACCTTCGCCGGGATGAAGAATCATGAAGAATTATGGTCCGTGACATGACTGTTCCGTCAAAGAGATGATGAATGAATATCAATAATGATGATGAAGACATGAATGCAGATTATGGCTCTCACTGAGAAACTATTTTCAGACAAGGGTGAGCGAGGGATACATGCACCCGTTTCATGAGTTATATCCTTGTTACTTGGAAGAAGCCATTGTGATTTCTTAAAGTCTTCATAAAGCATATCTGCACTCGTTTGGCTAGGAGGGAATAGCTCTCCCAGTGTGGTCACTGACAGGGGGTTATCTCATGAAAACAGCTCTCAAATAACATAAGAAATAGGGGACCATGGGGGACCAATGGTCACCGAATAGGCATTGTTTGCTATATAGATGGCGCAAGTAGCTATAAGTAGTGCAGTGGGGCTTTAAGAACTTTTGAAATTATTACCGTAGCTTTAGCTTCGGCAGCCGTTTTTGGCGCACAGTGCGTCTGAAGAATTATCCTACCAGTGGAGTGTGGCAAATGTAGATTAACGTCTTGCCAAAGAACATTAGTGCTGTGGAAGGGATTCGAACCCCGTACCTTGTAGTTCACAGTCCGGAGAATTATCCACTGGATCCGAGCACCTAAAAGTGTTATCCTTTAGCCCGCTCATTGTTCTAAACCACAACACGCAACCCAGGAAATGCTTGCATTATTAGTCTAAAAATCCTCGAACACGTTTTCTGCTTGGCAATAGATCATTCCCGGCTTCTGCTTTCAGGCTGAGCAGCAGTCTTCCTCAGTATATTCGCTCTGCGATGTACTATTCTCTTTCAAAAGCCAGCTAAAATACCTATAATTATATACCACATTGTTTACAATTAACCATTGTCTCAATCGTTCGCAGGTGAATCAAGGGCGGCATATTTAGTAATGTCTCAATCTCATCACGGTTTTTATTTGATTTGGTAACGCTTTACAAATTCCTGGCTTGGATAGATTGGATGGATGCTTTAAAGGTCATAAAGATACCAAGATTGAAATGCTTGCTTGGTCAAACAAGTGATATGCTTTTCAAAACCCTTTCGGTGGCTCTTCTGTTTATACCATTCTTTGTTTATCCAATATCACGCACATGATGTTTATCCGGAATATCAAGACAGTAGTATATATGATCTAGATATGAATAGGCTTATACGCCCAAGCGAGCATAGAAACCCAGTTATTCTTGTTATGAAAATATGACCCACGTATATCCATTCATTATAAGATTATGGATCTGCTGAAGTCAAAGCATAAAAATAAGTGAGAGATGAATTGATGCGCGCTTACTGACCGTTGGAATGCTCAATTGATATCTGAACTAAGTCAAGTTTAAGTTACAATAACGTGGAGATGCATTGATGAGTAACGTCATCCTTGCATTCAAGATTACTTTACTAGCAAATTGTAGAAAAAGATGTTTGTTTAGTTAAAATTAAATCTTGGAATACATGAACGAATATTATCACAACAGAGACTTATTTATGAATGGTGGTGGTTCGTTATAGCTCATTTCCATCTTAACACGAACTTAACTGTTTAATATCCGCCGAGACATCTTTTCCCATCTCTGATTGTGATATTGTGATTCTTGATATATAAAGTTTACAACTTCTCATAACATATTTATCAATGTAAAACTTCATAACAGTTTGAGGGCGCTGCTACCCCAGCTCTGTGGGCGAGTTTTTTTTTTTTTTGTAGTGATTTTATATTAGTCTTTTCCAGTTAGTAAGTTTTGTTACGTATGCGATTGTAATTTATATTTACTTATAATATGTTGGCATTATATTGCTATTTGTTGTCGTATGCACTCTGTTTCATTTGTTTTCATTTGTTTAAACATTGTACAATTTAGCCTTACGGCTGCAAGACAGATTTAGAAAAAATACACCACAAAATAAATAAAGTTCTAGGAGGATATAATCGTTATCTATTGAAAAAAACCTATATCGTCACAATCATTTCATGGAAAGGAATAAGATTTTTTCCCCGAAATTTCATTGGCATACGTAGAACACTAATTTCAGAGAGCGTCATTCTAGAGTATTAACCTAACCCTAAGCATAATGCCCTTTTCCCAAATATGTTCTTAGCCCACGCTCTCACACTACGTGACATTGTATAACCGAAAATGCGTTGGAACGATTGCCAGATACTATGCTGAAAGCCAGAAGGGTGTTTAATAATCGTATTTTCAAAAAGAGCTAACGCCCTTTTGGCGCTCAACATATTTCTGCGAAAACGTTCAACCAATCGATACGCGGTCCAATGGGACATTTCAGGAATATGATATCACGTGTCCGGAGGTTGTTTAAATAAGGTGTGTTCTCAATGCGTTGACTAAAATAAACACCTCCTAAAGAAGATAACAAGAATTTTCAAACTTTGTATTGATCCGCTGCCAGTTGTTGATGACAGGTGGCCCATTTTGAGGTTCTTTAATTTCTATTTCTTTGATTTTGTGAGATGGAAGCTGATATTTGGATTGAAGCTGTCGAGAAATTGATCTTGAAGAGAGGAATAATTCGCAAGAGGAAGACGGTAAACACAGAAGTACTCGAAAACGACCCACGGGATTTGACAATAAAGTCGACATTTCAACATCACTCCCAATGTGGTGATCAAAATATCAGGTCATGACCATCATAACCCAATTGACGTACATGTACATTTAGATCGAATATTATATACAGCGTCATGGAATATTCAAAGTTTCGTAATGCATTACGATTTCGATATACAGTGAAACCTGTCTATAAAGACCACCCAAGGGAGATAAGAAAAGTGGTCTTTATAGACAGGTGGTCTTTATGTACAGGTGCCTATAGTACATGTTTCAATAAGAAACCATTTTCAAGGAAAACTAAAAATGTGGTCTTTGTGGACAGGTGGTCACTAAAGCATGTTTGACTATATAAACGCTTGATTGGAAACGAACTTTGACATTGAATAGAGTGGGTCGTGTCATTAGTGCAACAGCGGGGGAGGGGGGGGGGGTGTCTTAACATGCAAAATAAACTGAGGAAGGCCTTCTCTTGTGACGAGGGAGGAGAGTGGGGTTCAATTTTCGTTTCATGATTATGAGAGTTGAGGTGTCTTGGTATGGTGGTTCATTCACTTGACTCTTAATCTAAGGGTTGAGGGTTCGAATCCCATCCCGGTACAAACGCCCTGTGGCAAGGCAATTATCCACATTTGCCGTTCACCACCCAGGTTTTAATGGTTACCTACTACATTGGGGGTAATGGTAATTACAGGGCCCTCAGGAAGAACAGCGATGAGACTGTTGAAGCTTGTCTGGGTAAACAAAACAACATTGCGCTTTCCTATCCTGGCTTCTCCCCTCTTCCGTTTCCTCTTCCGCGTTCTTTCTTTCTTTCTTTCTTTCTTTCTTTCTTTCTTTCTTTCTGTCTCTCTCTTCCTCTCCCCTATCTCTCTCTTTTTATCTTCTCTCTCTCTCTATCTCTCTCTCTCTCCCCCCTCTCTCTCTACCTCCCTCCCTCTATTTCTCTGATTTTTTTTTTGTTCTTATGTTTTCGTATATAAATATTTGCAATGCGTAAGGGAAACCCCAGTAGCCTCTCCACATGTAGATGCAATAACAAAATATAGAAAGAAACAAATCCTGCGCTGAATGTTTAAGATTAATAAGTACGTTTATATCAATAATTTCAATTATGGTTGAAAAACAAAGAGAATAAAAAGGTGGGTCGGAGATGTTCTTTTCAGTATTCAGAATCATCCTTCTTGGGAGAAATAAGGGGAATACCCTGCCACCCTTTATCAGATCAGAGGGTGTAAAGAGAGAGAGGGGGGAGCGAGAGAGAGAGAGAGAGAGAGAGAGAGAGGGGGGCCGGAGAAAGAGGGAGAGAGAGAGAGAGAGAGAGAGAGGGGGAGAGAGAGAGGGGGAGAGAGAGGGAGTGAGAGGGAGAGAGAGAGAGAGAGAGAGAGAGAGGGAGAGGGGAGAGAGAGAACGGGGTGAGAGAGGGGTAGAGAGAGAGAGAGGGAGAGAGAGAGAGAGAGAGGGGGGAGGAGACAGAGAGGGAGAAAAAGAGAGAGGGAGAGAAGGAGGGAGAGAGGGAGAGGGAGAGAGAGAGAGAGCGAGAGAAAGAGATATATATATATATAGAGAGAGAGAGAGAGGGGGGAGAGAGAGGGAGAGAGAGGGAG
The DNA here is from genome assembly GCA_035222895.1 of Strongylocentrotus droebachiensis. Classification (NCBI taxonomy): domain Eukaryota; kingdom Metazoa; phylum Echinodermata; class Echinoidea; order Camarodonta; family Strongylocentrotidae; genus Strongylocentrotus; species Strongylocentrotus droebachiensis. The sequence goes on along the minus strand of JAVYIG010000292.1, from coordinate 293,746 downwards.
GGAGAGAGAGAAAGGGAGAGAGAAGGTGAACAATAAGAGAATTAAGATGAAAAGTTTGATAAAGACAGCGCTTTAAAAAGACTTCGTTAGAAAGCGCTTTGTAAGCACCGTTTTATTAGTAGGAGTATACAGTCTTTTGTAAATTATTTTTCTTTTGATATTACTTGTGTGAGTATTTAATATACAAAATCATTCTTGAATCAATCGCGTCGATTTTTTTTCTTCACTTTTCATTAAAATCTGAGAAAATAAATCGTGTATATATTTACTCATTCTTTGAAAGAGAAATATAAATGTGTATGTATGGGTGAAAGAAAGAGAGAATAGAAAAGGAATCTTTTGAGGTAGAATAATTGAATTAATATGGGTGAAGGACTGCATCCTTCTTTCAGAAATACACGGAAAATATTCTCTCACATTTTCTGATGGCAACGAGCAAAGAACTGTCTCACAAAGACGGATTTCATTTCATGGAATAGTGAATGAGAATCTCTACTCCTTGATTTCTAAACCGCGTGGCTTCTCCCACCAAAGCTGCTTTCGTTTGTGAGGTTTCAAAGGCCTCGTTTAATAATGTAAAATCTGAGATGCATGGCCCTACGTGTTATCAGCGTCTGTGATATGGTGTTGTATTGAAGCCCTACACAAAATTGTGCTTCTAAATGATCATGAAGTGCCTCAAAAAAGTAAAAAATCTTTGAGTGACCGGTTTTACCATACTCATTTTCCCCACTAGACTTTAGTGTTATAAAAACCGTTGGGAAAACGGTTTTTGAAATTTCTATTTACAATCATAAATATTTTGATAACCAGACAGGCGATAGGCTTGTAGAAGTAAAGGGATTCCTGACGGACCCAAAGGTTTATAATTATGATTGCAGCATGAGCTAAATCCAGCATTTTGTTTAAATTCTGAGGCAAAGATACCCAATCCCTTTAGAGATACAAGATGCAAGAAACGGTGTGGAAGCGACTGAAAAGATTGATTACGTAGATTTTTGAATTATCAAAATAAAATTGGCTCAGTTTTGCTAAGAGTCACATGCAGTGTACACAGAAATGTGGTAATAATTTGAATATGACAGCATTTGAAGAGCCAACCTTTTCAATGGACATTTTCTCAATGATAATACTTCACACTGGCATAACGGACCGAAAAAGCTCACAAATTATTGTTCACCTTTTCTAGAACTGAACCTTCTCTTTAAAGGTGAATTCCATTCATATTGAATTAGGTATCGTTAGAAAGGTTATTTTCAGTTCTTCATTTTTGTTTTAAGTTCATTGTCAATAAACATAAGGGGAAGGAGATATAATGGAATGAAGTTACGAGAATCAAGTTTTTCTGAGAGAATTTCGTCTACGAAACCATTAGGAGATTTGAGCATGTGACGTCACGGTCACCGCGCGCATTCTATTCGCAATCAGATAGCACTGCAGTGTACATATCAGAGTGAAAGTATAGACGTTATATCGGGATATTAATCATCAGTAAAAATGACAGAAAACAGCTCAGATGAACTCGAAATGATCTTTGAGTATGATGAAGAAGAAGTTAGTAGCAGTGATGATGGTATATAAGTGAAGATGATGGTGAATTGGGCGAATTAAAGACGACGAAAATGTAACGCTGATCGAATCGTGATGCGGGAGTTCAAGCTGCCAGCTAGGCCTACTCCAGGAAGCTCCGACGCCGAGCTTCGGCGGGTGCATAGAGAAACATTCAAACATGCAGCGGGTGGGGCGACATTATCTCAAAATATGCGAAGGGAGTAATTACAATTTTGACTTTTACTATAGCTATATAGGTTGCTCGACTTCTCTGAGCATCTGGCTGGCCAGTTGAAATTATAATTTGAAGAATTAGTCTTCGATGGGGAAAAGGGGGAGATTCTTCGTCCTACCCCGACGATTCTTCCCTGTTGTATATCGTCGATTCAACATGCATGGCGAAGAGATAGTACCGCACTACCGCGCCGTCTCTTTTTGAGTTTTTTTTTTCGATCAGCACTGAGACATTTCATCTAGACCAGTAGTAATTACAAGCCGAGTAATAATACTTAATTTGTTCGAATGACAGACGTTTCAGCTAATTTATAACCCGAGAAAAACAACTTTATCTCCAAAAAATGTCACGCTGCAATTGCAGCTCAGCTCAGCTCAGCCGTTCGTAGTGCAGTGTTCACGGTGAACACTGCACTACGAACGGCTGAGCTGAGCTACCGTGAGTTCTCCCCGTGCCGCGAAATTCAAGTTACGCTAATTATCAAAACAAAACATAGGCGAAGCCGGTGTGGCAGGATCTGCAAGACGATCGATTTTACAGTACCAAACGTCAATATTTCAAGGAAACCAAACATCGGGAAGCAACCAATGCTTATATAATTGAAAGAATGTTTATTTCTTGATTGTAAATTTGATAAAACACTTCATTAAATATCACACAAATTGCAAAATCTACTAACAAAATTACCCATGTTTGTGTACGTTTTTACATTGAAATAATACGTTGTACTTCCGGGTTTAGGAACAGTCCACGGAAATACGTCACATATACTACGTCACGAAGGAGAATATCAACGCTTCCAGGTTCCTCTGCTTACACTTTTGATCTTTCCAAGTCTAATAATAATTTAACAACACATGCAAATTTCTGTCAATCAATATATTTGTATTCCTTATGTCATAAGCATTGCAACAATAGCACACATGCATATTTTCACCACTTTCTTCCAAATTCACCTTTAAGTATACCCTGGTTATTGATGACTAATATTGTGTCAGGAAAGCCGGTATCATCGTGATGTTACTTTAAATATAAACGTCTATTCTGCTCATGACCGTCCTCAATTTGCCTCTCTTCTGAATATTTCTGCATACCGATTTGTTCTTCCTTTCATTGAATAACTGTTTGGTTATGTGCGGCCTAATCATCGAAGCCTTTTACTTGCTGAATAAATACAATCTGTGCCTACTATTACGTCTTCTCCTTCTTCCTTTTCTTCTTCATGTTTTTGTTTTTCTCTTTGTTCTTGTTCATCTTCTTGTTCTTCTTGTTCTTCTAATTATTATTATTAAAATCATGACTATTATTACAATAAAAATTGCTATCATTATTATTGTTATCATTAATTGTAGTAGTAGTAGTAGTAGTAGTGTAGTAGTAGTAGTAATATTAGTAGTAGTAGTAGTAGTAGTAGTAGTAGTAGCAGCAGTAGTATAGTAGTATTAGTATTAGTATTATTATTATTATTATTATTATTAGTAGTAGTAGTAGTAGTAGTAGTAGTAGTAATAGTAGTAGTAGTAGTAGTAGTAGTAGTAGTAGCAGTAGTAGTAGTAGTAGTAGCAGTAGTAGTAGTAGTAATAGTCGTAAAAGTAGTACATATAAACAGTAATAGTAGTAGTAGTAGTAGTCATCATCATCATCATCACCACTAACATTGAAAATTATCATTATCTACATGGATAGCCGAATTCCACCAGTTTTCCAAATATTCGCCTTATTCTTGAAAAACTCTGCATTTCCTGCATATATCACTTATGTTATTTACACTAATATGCCTTTTTTGTCCATCTAATAATCTATTTGGGCTAATGTCATCTTATGGAATGCATGACACGAAAACGGATCACAATTTATTCACGCATGAAAAATACTCGTAGTTACATATTGGAAATGCACTATGAAAGTTATATAATTTCTAAAAATGGATGACCACTCATTATAATAACTCATAATACATATACCAATCAACGTAGAAATGAAGAAGATTATAATCAATTAAATGCTGTGTCAATTGGCGCTTAACACCTTTACAATACACTCTGAGATTCAAGGTTAAATCCTCAACGAGTATTAAAGCGAGGGAAATTGGACTGGAATCCAATCTCAGAATCTATTTCCCCGTATTTATATCAATGACACTGCGGCGTAACAATTAAAAGCCATTGACGTGTTGAGATATTACTCATTAAACGCAAAACCCCCATTGGATTGGGGTTGTCAAGATGTAAAACAACGGGAGACTAATGGAAAAGCAAAACAAAAGAAAACAAAGGGAAACATTGAACAATAAATAAAACGAGATTATCATCAGAAGTGAAAGAAAGAATAGGAGGCATCGAGGTTACCCCATGGGTTGAAAACCAATCGGAATTCCCGAATGACATGTAGGTGATTTAATTGCATAACCGAACGTCAGATGAGTTTCCGCGGCCATTCTTGAAATCTTTCATTTTTTTCCATTCGCGACAGCAACAAGTATAAGGGCTTCGTTTAGAGCCAAAAGGGTGTTAACACTTATCATTTAACACAGAGTTAACGCCCCTTAGGGTCTGAACAGACGAGTGGTTTTGGGGGGCTTACGCTCACAACAATCATCTTTTATTCTTTTTCTCATGATTCAATTATCTAATTGAAACACGACACCGCATCAGATTTTCGATGGAAACAGAAATTTCAATATTCCACACGGGGTATTGATTTATCCACAAAAGCCTCTTTTATAAATATATATTTCATTATACATGACTTGTATTGGGATTTTGGTCCGCGAAGATGTGCGGATTTGTATTTGTAGAAATAGCCAGTGGCATTGAGAATTCTTATGCACACAAGTCATGTCAGAATTAGATTGTCCATTTTAGATCAGTGATCAGTCTGTCACACGGGGGAGCACTGTTGGTGTAGCCAGTCGTGGAAGTAACGGACAGGGGATAAGAACAAATTACGCCCCCCCCCCCACCCTCCCTCGCCAGCCAGCGGTCAACTTTTCATTTCGTGGTAGGTTACATGTAGTGTCGGTGTATTTATGATAGAGCGTCGACGAATTGGTAGTACTTAAAGATTGCTCTTGTTGCGTGACCCCCCTCCCCCCCCCCCCCCCCCCTCCTTCTCGGGGTGGAATCGATTGGTAGGGGGTGCATTCATCTGGATAGCTTGGAGTGTGCGAGGAGAGCAGGGCGGGGAATCGAGGAGACGTTTATAGTAACCTGTCATGCTTTGAATTGAACTGAATTGAATTGAATGAATGGCTTGTGGAGATATCCTTGCAAGTGACAGAAGACAATGACGAAAAGGTTACCATTTTAAAGGACAGGAATTAAATACAAAATATGCTATAACTGCAGTAATGAAAATCGTGATAACGAATGAAACGGATGAAGGGAGGGGCGGGGGGGGGGGAGATATATTTATTTATATAGAGAGAAAGAGACAAACAGTACAAAGTCTGGAAGCAAATGGTGAACAGTCAGGGAACTTCCATTTCACTCCCCCTTTTCAGTCGAACCTTCTCTATCACGTCATCATCATAATGTTCGTGTTTTAATACTACCCTACAGCCTTAAAGTCTGCATTATAAAATTAGTATTATTCTTGACATCACTCTATCAAACCATCACCGCGAAATAATGAATAAAACACAATAATAAGTTCAAATGAATTTATAATTTGGGGAAACCTGGGCATATATTCCTTGGGGGTTTCCTGCTATTTTTTGTTGTCGAGAAAGAAATTTAGGTGCACATTTCTGCTTTACAATAAACGCATTTGTGGAGAATAATTTTCAACAAAGAAAAATATACATGATAGAGTTATACACAACAAAACAAGTTATGATCTTCATCATGACTATACAGTTAAGTCAGCAAGTACGGACTGTAATTTGAAAATGTTCTCAATTTTTAAAACATTGAATAGAGCCTAGATTCCTAGCTATGTCAGAGCATATTGTAGTCTCATTTTGCAGACACATAACGGCTGACAGGCGTACATGTACGTGTCTGCAAACTAGAGTCAATTCCTTATCATGTTGATGGTTCTACAAACCTCTCAAACCGAGCGATGATATCCGATTGCTTCCAGACAGTTTCTTTCTGCAATCGCATGACCAGGGACCCGTTTCACAAAGTCTTTTTGCAATGACAAATGACAAATATCAGTGACAAATCTGCTGATAATCAATCAGAAGCAATGATTTCAGAAGCTTATAACAACAACTGTCATTTGTCACTGATGACAAGTTTTGTGAAACACCCCCAGAACGTCACCTTCCCTTTAACGCGCGCCCGCAACCTGAATGAATGAAAGTGTCAGGGGCTAATGCAGACGACACCGTTACATCGGAGTGGTAATCGATACTCGCAAGCACTTCTGGGTAATGCAAAATCATAGGGCAAAACATCCCCTTGAGTCGAATCAATATCGGTAGTTTACTGTGTTGATTGTATCGTTTCCTTAATGGAGATTTTCCGCGGTCCAATATCTGCCTCTCAAAATGAGATACCTCACAGAGTTTGAGTGATGCCGAAAGAGACCTCTTTGACGTTCAGGAAAAATTTATTGCGCGTGTGAGTGCCACTATTGATTGTTAAAATTGAAGTAAAGTGTTGCTCTCGATGTCTAAAATGAAAGGTAACAACAATCGAAAGGCTCTAGAGAGATTTCGAGTGCTTTTTTCAAAGAAAAGCTTTTATTTCCGCCAATTATAGCCATTATGCCATGTGTAATAGCAATGATTTCTCACATTCAAGCTGCAAATGATATTGCACTCAACAGGTTATATATGTATCATTCCTCATGTCAAATCTTGATTTGGATAATATTACAACCGATGTCAATTCATTTCCCAATTTTGATAGATGTACCAATCAAATAAGTTTACCTCACCCTTTATAGGTATCCCCTTGCTATCATTAGCATTGCGTTGAAAGAGAAAGGTGACTTTGGGTGAAGATGAGCAATAATTTGTGGCTTTGTTAGCTCAAAAATTTGTGTTTATTGGGAAGAAAGACAAGCCACAGCATCATATCCAAATAATAACGGGTCTAGCGTTTGGGTTTTAACTCGAAGCTAATTCCTGCATTATAAGAATCTCGTAATCAAAGATGTGCTGCTTACAAGGCTAAGTAGCCTGAGTGGACAACAATACAGCGTATTATATGAACAAAGTCACGTGTGTATTCATAATCATTACGGATATAAAAGGCATTATGCGAATGCACAATAACTATTCTAAAATTATGAAGATCTAAATTAGCTACAGAGAGCACCTTACGTAAATATTTTTGCCGACAGTAAGAAGCAAGCATTGAGATTGCTGAAAAAATGATCTTTTTATGATCAATAATATTTCGACATTTTCCTGTTGTCAGGACGGAAAATGTAGTCGCCATGTAATTGAATAACTGTCATTTTGTAATGCGTTTGACTTTCTAGAAAAAAAAAACAATTCTAAAGGTTAAAAATAAAGAACCTGATACTGATAGGAAGCATGTTAGTCAGAAGCAAACCTTTTGGGTTTATTTCAAGACCAATGTTCGTGTTGACTTGCATTTAAATCACTGAATAAGAATGGTTCCCCTACAATGTGGAGGCCCCCCTTGATTTTAGATCTTGGCTGTGACTTGTTCTATTTATATGACATTGATTGTTGACATGTACATTTTCTAGAATATATTTAAGTTAGTATTATCTGTTGGGAGGCAGGGAGTACAAATAATCTAATAATTCCCCTGGCTCTCAACAGAGAGGTTAAATTATATTACATTGTAATGTTATTTATGTTATTTGTAGTTATTTGTCTATGTTTGTATTGTTATATTTTATACAAATGTGAGCCGTAAGACGATTTGTATGCCTTCATTTTATTTTGTGCATGACAATAAAGAAATTCAAATTCAAAATGTCTTGAATCAGGCGAACACTACCATGGACCTACTACGCCTCCTGTAAGTGTAATAGTGAAAGAAGATTCTACGGTTCATCATTATCAGACACCCAAGGCCACCTTTAGACAAGATTCATCCATTCTCGCTCCATTCGTGCATCCATCTATTCGTCTAACTTCGTTCATCGATGCTCTTACCCTGCCCTCACCAGATGATATACTACCTTTCTTTCGACAAAACAATTGGCTTTGATGCAATCGAATGCGATTTCGCCTGAAGAGGGACATTTATTACCGTCTAACAAATCACATCATAACTTAGGTCGAGCCCCAATCCTCATATAACTCACAATGTTCTACATCTCCCGAATCCCCTGTTTGTCTTCAAGCCTTAATTTGCTGGTCACGGCCAATCAGCTTTTCCTGACGTTTTCATTATCGGTCTTTATAGGGGTACTCCAAATGGGGGAGCACCGAAATGTAGGAATAAATGAAAGAGGGGGAATTACTTAGCTCCCTATTTGGCGTAATTTTGGGCGGAGAGGTTACCGGAGAGTCACTTTGAGATCCATGTCAGACAGTAGTCTTGCGGTTTGCGAGAGAATGTCAAGACTGCCCGTTTTCATTAAAGTTTATAACTAATGGGGTTGCAGAACTCTCATTCACACCTTTAAAGATAGGATTCGAAAATTCGGAGATAGTTGTCTTCAGACAACTTTTCAAGGAACTTTTGAATAAATGTCAGAATAAAATCCCAGGCTATACAGATGCTCGAAGGTCGCTTCCTGTACATATAACAAAATAATCACTTCAGGTTCCACATTTTATTGCATCGTTACATCGATTAGCTAAGTTTCAGCATGGACCTACTATGGTTTCAGTTACCATAGAACCACAAACTTGATGATGGTTGTTCATGAAAAACCTCAAATCGAGGAATATCCGACAGCTCGGGCGTGTTGGTTATTTTAATCTCTTGCACCCTCCACCAAGGTCCTCCCGCAAACATGGTGTTGATAGGCACATCCTTGCATCCCCCCATACCACAGGTGCGCACTTGAATGCGCTGTCTAAAATGGTATTGACTAAATGTCTCTTTAAACTCTCAAAGCCGGAGGAAGAGGCTTGGATAACGGCCGTCATCTTCATTATCTATTAGAGAGTGCGGTACTGAGAAATGAGGAAAATGTAATAGTCAGAAGGAGATAGAGGCACACTTAGCAGTCGAAGGGGGAGAAAGTAGAGGAAGAAGAATAAGCAGAAGGAGAAGAAAAAGAAGAAGAAGAATCATTTGAGCAAAGCAATTTGAAGCGCTATTCGTATAGATTCTACTGAATACCCATTATTGCTAATTTCTATGGAATGTCCGGTTTGTATTTTCTCCTTTATCGTTTAATCTCTTGTATTCCATTTCTTAGCGAATTTCAGTGTTGCAAACGTGCAATATATCGTTATCATGAAAGAGAGACTTGTGCATGACATAACATCGAATTGAAAGGAAAATACTGAATGGAATAAAAGCAGTTTGCACTGGTTTAGATTGAATTGAAATCAAATGAAAAGGAATTACTGATAGTAAGCAAACCGTGAGGAAATTAGTGACATTGTATAGCCAAGAAATACCTTATCATCGTCAGGAAAAGAGGAAAAGCCAATAATGAAGTAAAGATATTAAGGGACATAGAAAACCATCATCATGGCAGTGGGAAAGGCGGACCTCAAAAATGTCAGGCTGATGTGAGATTGCAGGGAAGATAACTAAAATATAAGACGATGAGGCAACGAGAGGGAAAAAGAAATGCCATTTGAATTATACTGATGGGAAGGATTATTATAGAATTAGCAACTAATGTTACTTCGCAAGGGTGTAGTCGTAGTCTAGTAGCTACTGTAGGTTCAAAGTGTCCAGCAGTGGCAAATAACACCCGATAGGAGCGGGACATTCCGATGGGAGCTTGTGTCTCGCCATGAAAATTGAAAAAGAGAGGAAAGAAATAAATGAATGTGAATTAAGGAAGAAGGATATGGCCAAAAATTGAGATGAAATAAGAACCAGTGAAGAAGATGACAAATCATGATTAATCATTCTCCGTTAAGGCATGCCACCTTGGTTTGACAATGATAATTATCCACTCGTTGAGGTACAGAGGAATACCCTTCAAACCCTGCCCCTTATTTTTTAAAAATCGGAATCCCCTTCCCCACCAATCACTGTGGTGAGCAATGCGTCGCAAACCTCACTTCCGCACACGATTCCTAACCCCACTGCCTTACCCACACACACGCACGCGCACGCACATCCACCGCACAACCCACCGCGCACACTCACGCCCACCCACCGCACGCACAACCCACCGCGCACATTGAGGACTCCCATTCACCCCATCACTAAACAAGTAAAGCGTTAAAGAAAAGCGTTAAGGTAGAAAGAAGAATCAATTTCCAGTATCCTGGGAAAACAAATTAGGGAGTCAACGACCCGCGGAAACAAAATGCTTGTAAAACGTTAACCACATTTCTTCGACAGGTAAGGAGAAATGTCTTGAACTGACAACGCCTCGGAAAACACGTTTCTCTTTAGCAGTGTGGGGACACTTGGGGTGTCCGGTTTTCCGCGTACCGTAATTGGCATTTTCCATTCAACCATACCTTCGATGCCTCTTTAACCTTAGTATATGACGTAACACTAACAGCAACAACAACAACAACAACTACTACTCCTACTACTTTTAAAACTACAACAGCAAATAATTATGTACATGTAACTGCTTGAGATGCCAAGAGAAACAAGCTATAATTGTTCAGCTATACACTTTATGAACGTTTCTTTAAAAACTACTACTAAAACTACAACAGCAAATAATTCTGTAACTGCTTGTGATGCCAAGAGAAAAAAGCTGTAATTGTTAAGCTTAGACTTTATGAACATTTCTTAAAACAAAACATAAACAAAAACAAACAAACAACAAACTAATTAAACAAAACATGAGGAGTATTAATCATATTATTTAGATAAAGATAAAGAAAACAAAACCTATCATAAAGGGTATACAAAGTGCTTTGTACTCAGGTTATGTGGTCTTGTTCATTGTGCCGAGGCACTAAATGTAATTTGGTAAGATATGAATCTACATTTGCCACTTTCCACCCACGTGAGGTAAATGGGTACCCGGTAGGAAGAAATGCCTTGAATGCTTGCACATCTTGTCATAGTAGCTCGACTGAAGCCGGGGTAATAGTTTGATTACAGGGGCCTCTGGGAGAACAGTTTTAATACTGATGAGGCTACCCTGGATAACCAAGAGATATTATTATCAAACTATTTTTAGAACCGGAAATTAAGAAAAAGAAACAGAAAGAAAAAGTAATTAGTCAATGCTTCTTGGCTCCAATATTTAATAATTAATTACAAGGACTTTAAACTTTGCCTTCTGCGATGACAGAACAGATGCAAAGGCAACGTTTTCTGTTCCGGGAGCACAATATTGAAGTTTAAATGGTCTCATTTATCAAATCAATCGGTTATTTCTATCAAAGTGGAATTTAGAAGTATGACTTAACATGCTGAAGACAGCTGAACGGTAAACAGAGCGCGTTATTATTACAAGAAATGCAATAACAAAAGCCACAAGTGATCGCTTTTATAGAGACATATTACTTGATAAAGGCTTGAAATAATGGTTGTATCATCGTGTAGGAAAGTGAGTGACAGATGTATGTATTTTGTGGTCAAGGCCACAGGTTATTAAACATATGAAATTCACCGCGCATTTACGTTTGTGAATTTGCTCAAACCACTGAGCGTTAATAAGACCAAATCCGAGCCACTTTCCGGTAATAAGTCATCTAATGTGCTAGAAAATGGAGCTAGATGATCCGAATTTTAATAGAAATTTTGCTCATATACTTTTGGTGGAAGCACAAAATGCGACAATAAATATAACTTCCGTAATGTAATTGTTTGCACCAATCATGCCAATATTATTCACCAATGTACGTGTCTATCATGCTTATAAACTTTTAAGTGTGTTGACTGTAACTATGTCATCTCAACTGTTGAGGTTTAAAGCGAATATTATTAGAATACACATATGTCTTTATGTTCAACACTATGAGAAAAATAATAAGTAAAAGTAATAATAGTAATAATAATAGTAATAATAATGTTATTAATAATAATGATAATTATAATAGTGCATAACGCTAATAGTCAGCACATAATACCAACAAGGTTAATGTGCGTATTAGAACATCAGTGTATCAACGTCACAAAAACTTAGATTACACAGTCAAGAACAAGTGAATAAATTGTCATTTTGAGATGAAATCATCATTACTTTAAGCATGTAACCGAAATGTCGTTCTCTTTACCTGAAACGACGTCCTTGTGCTCTAGACACAGACAGACATCATCTGAGCATAGCTACAATGAAACCATGACCGTATATTTCGTACAATATCTATTTCGAGTATATTAATATTTCCCATAATAGAACACACCTCTGGACAGTTACACGTTATAATTACACCAAATTTTGTTTCATTTGCCAGGCCTTGACATTAGCACATAATAATTGAGATGATCATTGCCGTTGTTACCTCGTAATGACTGTATGATGACGAATGCCGAGTAACTGTTGCGAAGTACATGTATATGAAATATGATGGATGGGTATATATAAATGGCCCTTACAGAAACTCATAGAGAGAGAGAGAGAGAAAAATAACCAAAATAATCATAATTATTCATAGGCTTCATTTATCTCGTACTAGTATTGGTATGTGCGAGATAAATCACCCTATGAAATTGTCGACTGCCCGCAAAAAGGACATCTACTCTGTATATATAATATAAATGGCAGTTTAGGTTTTTCTTATCGGCAACTGACGGAAGTTCGACAAATCCTCATACAGATAAATATATCAAGATAAGATAATAACATGAGAATCATTATCATCATCATGCAATTGTCAGTTTTTTTTTCTTCTTGTTTTTTACTGAATTAAACATACAATAAATAACTAGAGTGCCCTACAATATGCTGTCCTCGTTAACGAGCTCTGTTAGAAAATAACCCACTAACTGCTCATTAAAATAAAACCTCTTCGCATTCGACATTTGTATAGAGAACATTCCTTTTTTGCAAGTTTATATGAAGCTAAAACGACTGTAAGATTCTTCTAAATCAGAATCGTCCTCATCCCAGTGATATCATAATAATTTAAATCCAGAGTAGATATTAACATACTATTTGTGTGCATTGTAAACCTCCCACAATTTAGACTGATTCCTTACACGTAAAGTAAATCTCAAAAATACATCTGGAACACAATGGATACGAAGTGATCACTTTATTGAAGCAACAATCTTTGTTAGGTAAATATACCTTGAGACGATTGCTTACAATTTATGTTATCACCTGACGAAGTGTTGCAGCGGCACTCGAAACGTCGTGATCTTTTATATCCCTTGTTGATCATACATTGCGAAACAAACGAATGTCACTAGCGATATTATTTTCGATAACTTGAGGTACTTTTGTCCAATTTGGTGCCACAAGTTTGTGAAGAAAGAAATTTAACCATTATGCTTCCAGTTCCTTTCAATGTGTGCATGCTTTGAAAACTCTCATAACAAACACATGATCTCACTTACTACTCAGTCAATGACCAAAATATCTTCTAAAAAAAGTTTAATGAAATACAATGAACTTCCAAAAAATCAATTTCAGGCAATTTTAAGAGCCTCATTCTTCTCCTCTTGAAATGTACCAATATCCGAAAGACATATGACGTAATCCAAACATGACTTGTATATGATAGACAATAGGACATTGAAACTGGCCCTTGCATTGATTTTCGAAAATAACGATAATTTTAAATGAGATTTGATGTGACCAGTGCTTAACATTACACCTTTAACGTCACAACAATGATGCATGTCCGGGTCGCAATGACAGGTGATCAATCACTTTGATAAATGGTTGTGATCCTGTACCTCTCCGGAAAAAAGCATATTTACTCGTCTAATTTATTTATGATTCCCTTTTTATGGAGTCCTTTAAATCGGCCATGGATGCGTGCATGACGTACGCTAGAATAACAAATATCAACATTACAAGTCATGGTTATCGAACGCCTGAATTAATCGACTGGAGTGGATATTGTATTTGGAGGTTTAAAGGAAAATGTGTTTTTTAGTCTGGATGGTCTTTTACAAGAATGAAAAACTAAATGAAAACGAAATATTTAATTGGATTCTGCAAACATGATGGTCACCTCAGTTTGCCATGACAACAATGAATGCACCTGTATGCGGAATTTATTTACGGATTTAGCCGGAAATGCTTCAACGGCTGACAACAGGTGTTTATACTGGGGTTCAATGGATAAATAAAACAAACAAGAAAAAATTAAATAATACACAAGAGACTGTCTAACAATTTTAGAAGGTGACACTAGGGACTTCAAGATTTGCGTGGACTGCTACATGTGACATCCTTTTAAGGCAAAGGAACGTCACACTTAGCAGTCCACGTTATTGTCGTGCAAATCTAAAAGTCCCTAGTGTTGCATTGTGGCACAATTCTGGTTCGGATTTTATGATATATGTACAAAAACCCAGAGAGACGGGGCACACAGTATTAGAGTAATTAAATATAAGCTTGAGTTCTGGTAATGATAGAAAATAAATTCACTCAGAAGCCAACTGGTAATGATAGAAAATAAATTCACTTAGAATCCAATGAAACTTACATTGAATGTTCAAGATTGCAAATAAGTGACATGTGCCAAGCAATTTTGGTTTAACATGTATAGCGGTTGAGGAATGAGCGTAGAAAGAAGAGGAAATCCGGTCACTTTTAGTGACCTACCCGGATTTCCTTATCTTTCTGTGCTCATTCCCGCTTAGCCGCTATACATTTTGAACCAAAATCGTTTGGCGTATGTGCAAATGGGAGTTGTGGTTTTTATCAAAGATGATGCCTAGTAATGTTTTTAGCGTTAGTTTTAATGTCAGTTGTTCAAACAACCAATCTATTGCAGGATAAACAATCCAGAATAAATCACAAGAATAACCTCACAAAATATAATTTCCATACCAGAGTTCAATATTAGATACTACGTCAGATGGTAGTTATAATGCATGTATTATACATTCATGAAGTGCATACTCTGCAAGTATGATTATTCGGCTCTCTCTCTCTCTCTCTCTCTCTAAGGGCTAATCATGAGTTAAACACAGTTAAAAGAAAAGACGGATTGTTAGGTTTAATTAAAAGGTAATTAACGATTGTGATATCCTAACTAATACTAAATGGTAAGTTTTTTCCCAGTATGGACCCTAGGTGTGCAGTAATGTTTGCAAGAAATCATGAAAACATTCACTTTAGACAAAATTACGTCATACTGTATTGCCATAGCCTACTGCTGTACGATGATAATTGATAATTAAGATAATTAAACATTCATATTTGTGTAATAGGCTACGATAATAAAATACAAACAAATAGGTGGATACAGCACAGCCCACATTTGCGATGCATAGTCAATAATTAATCCTCTAAGTTCGATAATTGTAAATAAAACACACTTGAATGCATTCCGTAGAATTCACATTAATTATTAAATGTTTGTTAAATACTACGCGTGCTGAAACCAAGAGACCGCATATTTTCGTGTTCCGAGCAGCAATTCCAATGATACACGTGGATGATTTTACAAATGCATTTCACCCTCGTATCCGAAATATAATGGAATTATTCGAATGATCTAGTCTGATGAACGCCTTTTGACAGCTTATCTAACCGCGTGAAAAGATGCAGGCATTTTACCCAATATGACACAATTATAACGTCGTTCATACACCAGTGACCTAACCCCAAGTCGTGTTCAATTACGCCCATTCGCGGACGCATTTCCAATGCAGCTCGTGTAGGCGACATAACCCGACCGTGCGAAGCGTTCACGAAGTTAGGATAACGAAGGTTACGTGCAAACATGCCCTGGCACAGAATGACACAGGTGGAATTTTGATCGATATGAAAGATCGATTTTAATTCTATCGCTATGTACACAGTTCATATAGGCGAAATGAAATAATTTGTAGTCGGATGGATCTACGTAAATTAGAGGTATAGGTCAACCCAGACATTATTTGCCTAAATTTGTTTGCTTTGAACATGTTTCTCAAGAATAGATTCAGGAGTCGTATGCCTACTGAATGATACTTGGCCTATTGATTAAAGTTGTATTCATCATACAAATATTTTTTGGTGAGGTCGATGTGTCAAAGAAATGTCAAGTGACTGCACATACTAAACCCTTCTAATGAAAAAAGAGTAGACCACATTTAAAAAAGAAGAAGCTACGTCATTGCCAAGACCCTGTCTCATACCTGGACGTTTTGTTTTATAGTATTTCTTTATTGTATTCATTCATAGGGATTGGGTAACTTTGCCTCAGATTATAATAAAATCCTGGATTTAGCTCATTTTGCAATCATAATTATAAACCTTTAGGTCATACATGAATCCCATGACGTTTACAAGCGGATCGCCTGTCTGATTATATCGATATATTTATGATTGGATTCAGAAATTGCAGAATTTGTTTTCCTAACGGTTTTTATAACACTACAGTCTATTGGGGAAAATGATTATGGTAAAACCGGTCACACAAAGATTATTTTTTTGGACGAACTTCATGATCATTTGGAAATGCAAATTTTGTTTAGGGCATCAATATTACACCATATCACAGACACTGATAACACGTAGGGCCATGCATCTCAGATTTGTAAAACTGGAAACATTGTTAAACAATGCATTTAAACAAAGAAGAAGATACGTCATCGCCACGACCCTGCCTCGTACCTAGACGTGCCGTGCCGGTTGTATCGGAATTTGCCATAATATCGGCATTCATACCTTCATTGTTTAAAATATTGGTTGGTGGAAATTTGCCTTCCGGTAGCATAATCGGGGCAGCGCTAGAAGCGTCACAACGTGACAGACATGTGCGCTATATAAGAAGCCACCATTATTATTATTATTATATCAAAACAATACAATGTTCCTAAACAAAGAAATTCTTCTTTCACGTCAATATTTTAGTCATAGCTGTTGCTTCCATTGCTCATATTTTAAAATGTTCCTGTCTTGTTCCCTCTCTCTTCCTTTTCATGTGAACATTGGTACCCTTACGTCATTGTAGTTCCGAATAATATAATTGATCTAACCTAGAGTTATTTATACACGGCCATGAGTTGGAAAAGCACAAACAGTGACAAAACTGTTTTTTGTGTCAAACATTAAAAATAATTTCCTAGACAATTCACATCTGGTAACCTAAGAATTCATGACAATGGTATATTAATACACATTGGCTTATCAAATTATATAAAGGAAAATGAAAAATATATGAGCAATTAATGAAGAAAGGGAAAACTTGTCCTTACTATAGTTTGACTATAAAAGTATTATTTCGTGTTCTGGCGTCATCAAAATGATTACAACAATTGGCCGAGTCTGGGTAAAGTAACACGCACTGTACACAGAATGATGTATATGGGAATACACAAACATGTGGCATACAAATCCGTCCCGATTGTTATGCTATGACATGCCATATTTAGAACATAAGAGCCATGCTTTTCAGGGAACATGTTTTTATCTGATGTTCTTCCACACTTGCATAATAACAATGATAACGCTCACAAATTATGTTTCACCTCTTCCCAGAACTCAACCTTTTCTTTAAGCACAAACGGCTTGACATGATACCACATGACGCGTACACCGCTCCAACAGGCATCGTATTTAATTGACTGAACTATGGTTCATTTTCCGATTAACAGAGCAATTTTGCAATGCTTGTTTTAGCAGATTCAATATTGTAACTCGTTTTCACGATGAATCGCTTCCACTAGCCCATCGCAGCAACAACCCTGTCATTCTCAGTTTTCCTTCACGTCACTCGTGATTTTTCTTTCATAAGTTCATTAGCTTTATACACAGAGTGTACAATACAACGGGCAACCTTAAACATGTGGGACACAATCCCCTAAGCGTTCAAGAAATCCGCTAAGAGCGGTTGCTGGTTGATTTGTAAATTGTTTGTATTACCTGACTGCTAAGAAAGAATGTTTATGCTTGTACGTAAACAAACAGGGGGCCGACGGCTTTAAGTCCTCTCCGTGGGAGTCGGTAATGACGATAAATAGGGACTTTTAGATTTACACGATGAGAGCGTGGACTGCCACGTGTGACATTGTGTTAAGGCACTGGGCCGTGCCCGGCAGTACCTTAAAAGAACGTCGCATTACCTTAAAAGGATGTCACACGTGGCGGTCCACGTTCTGTTCGTGTAAATCTAAAAGTCCCTAATGCCTTACCAAAGGACACTGGCGCATCGACTTGGTTTAGAACCCGGGACCTGCGGGGTACGAGACCACTACCCACCACTAAGCCATTGCACTTCATATTGGATACATATCGTATTGCTTATATAATTTATGTTATCATGTTCGGAACACGAATCAAGAAATTGTCATTTTTCGGACATATACTGTAATAAACTCTATCATGCCAGTGGAGGCAGTCAGCGCATGCGCATGTCAACGCAATGATTTTATGGTTCACGTTGCCTTCAGCGTGACGTCATATTGGCCAAGTTGTCAAGGTCGCTGGTTCCAAACAATATCGTACTAAACAATGGCGTGGTGATCACACCAACGCCAACACTGAATTTGCCCTGCTCCAGCCCGTTGCGTGAATCATTTCGCGGTGTACCTCATGCGCAGGCTCTGTTGTTTGGAACCAGTAACCGAGACGACTAGATAATATGACGTTAGCACGTCGGTACTCTATACGGTATAACTTTCATATCATGGACACTCATATCAAACGCAGCCAATAGTCAGGTGGCTTAATAAAATTATCGTTACTTGCCAGATAAAAGCACCATTTTTGGTACAGGGCTTCCTTAGGACCTACTAATCAATATTAGGCTAGGATCCCCCGGCAAAATGTTCAATTTAATGGTGTGGGGGCGGGGGCGTCTTTTGGAGCCCCCAAATAATTTTATAACATCGATTTGTTGTTGTAAAAATGCAATTTTTGGTACAGGGCTTCCTTAGGACCTACTGAACGATATATTAGGGTAGGCGCCCCCGGCAATAATTTATATAAGGGTGTAGGGCGGGGGCGTCGCTTCGTAGCCCCCAAATAATTTAGAAGGTAATATAACATTTATTTGTTGTTGTACAAATGCCATTTTTGGTACAGGGGTTCCTTAGGACCTACTGAACGCCCCCGACCCCGGGGGCTCCTAGCCTAATATCGTTAAGTAAGTCCTCAGGAAGCCCCGTACCAAAAGTGGTGCTTTTATCCGGCAAGTAACGATAATCGATAAATGTGACGCTAAGTCACCTGACTACAAGTGAGTGACGTAGGAAATGACGGCTCGTGGACAACGACCATAAATGGTAAACATTTCCAAACCTAAATGAAGATTATGCAACTCTCTTTGTTTTCTCATTCTATATTTAGGAACATTATATTTGCAGATCAAATTATCATAATATAACCATAAAACGTGTTTCGTTATGAATGAAATACCTAGAAGACCTTTGTCACCTCTCCAGGGGTTCCGGCGCTACGCTATATTAACCCTCCGCAGGCTAAGGGCATACGCAGTGGGGAGCAGTCTGTACTAATCATACATGTCATCCCGCATGTCATAAGCCAAGTGTACAGTTATTAGTCCAGACATCTGAAAACTGCGTGACATTTTTAGTGAATGTACTTCTAATCTCGTCTGATTCAGCAAAGTGTGTTGGTACACTATATTTCTAAAGAAAAAGGCAACAAATAATTTATATCCATCTTATTAATAAATAATAATAATAGGCATTTCTACAGCGCAGTCTTTCTAGAAAATCTATTCCGAGGCGCATTTATTATTAGGCAATAATATTAACATATAGCCAACAATGGCAAATATTTAGGGGGTAGTGATAATTTGCCCCCTCTGACACTCGCTGTAGAAATGATAGAGTAGCAAAACGTTCGAATTTATTCGATCCCCTCACTCTTCAACACGGAATTCAAGTTGTTCAAAAGGTTTGGAAAGGGAGCTTTCGCGGTGCAGATCCAGTACCCCCGTTCCCTCTCTCCGGAGATGGACCCCCCCCCCCCACCTTCTGCTATGCAAAAAGACGAACGTGAAATAGGTCTGACGAGATGGAAGACTTTAAAATATATCATTCATTTACCGTACTAGGTATTGTTTTTATCAAAACCCAAGTCACTCGTCACTCATTTTGTAAAGCGCTTAGAGACATTTGTATTAAGCGCTATATTAAAGCTAAATATTATAAATATCATTATTCAGGCAATAGCTTTAATTCCCTGAGAAGAATTGATAGTGCAACCTTACATTCAATTAAGTTCATTTTGAAGCCTTACGGAAGACATAAAACACTTGATTATCTGAATGAAAATAACAAAATAGGTCGATTGTTATAATTATAAAGGAAACCATTCAGTTGAACAATATTATTTATGTCTGACGCATTTACGTCTGACATTGATTTTTGATTTGTTTTTAATTCATGGAAACCCTATATTTAGTTGTTTCTTTAGGTGTAATTGCAATATATTTACAGTTATTTTCAGTCTATCCTTGTAGGATTAAAACGACATTCGATATTAGATGCTAATTCGGCTTGGGCACTTATCTGACTTTCGTTTTTGTCTGATGGTTACATTGCCAAACTGCAATTCCAAGAAAAAAACAGTTATTTTCAGTCAATCCTTGTAGGATTAAAATGAAACTCCATATCAGTTGCTAATTGGGCTTGGGCACTTTTCTAACTTTTGTTTTCTGGTCATGTGGTTACATTGCAAAACTGTATGGAAGGAATAGATCGGGTGACTAACATTTTCAAATTGTATGCATACTTTTAAGCAAAGGTTGTTCTTGACAACCTGAAAGTTTGCCCGAGGCCTCTCTTGGATTCCAAGTATTGTGGTTCGGCATTCATTAACAACAGGTTTAATACTGGAATACCTCACCATTAGGCCCACGGGAAAGAAACACCCATACATTTGAATAATTATATTAGTAAACCCGTTTACTTAGTTCAGTCTGAATACTCGCGGAAGACATACAACACATATTGTTGAATTATCTGAATGCAAAAAAAAACAGTCCGATTGTTATAATTATAAGGGAAACCATTCAGTTGAACAAAAACAAATTAATTGTGTCTTATGTCTGATGCATGTCTGACAATTCTTTTTCTATCTTAAATTGTGGGAAACCATACTGAAGGTGTTTCTTTAGGTGTAATTCCAAGAAAATTAGAGTTATTTTCATTTAACTCTTGGAGGATTTAAACGACATTCCACATTATGTGCTAACCCGGCCCCCCCCCCCCCACTCAGTGTTATTTAGGGTACGCATATGCGTGTTCCAACCGACCCCCACCCCCCCCCCCCCTTTTCAGCAATAGTCCGGTGTGTAAAGTCAATACGGGTCGACCTTTTTCTTTTGTTACGAAAAGGACATGTTGGCAACACGCATGCGGTCCGTTCGTTCTCGGAGTGGGGGGGGGGGGGGGGGGGGGGGGCGGGGGTGCTAGTTGGGCTTGGGCACTTTCCTAACTTTCATTTTAAAGTTGTCTTGTGGTTATGCTGCAAAACTGTATGGAAGGAATAAACTGGTTGAGTAACATATTCCAGTTAACGCATACGTTTTAAACAAAGGTTGTTCTTGACAACCTGAAGGCACGCCTGAAGCTTGCCCGACTAAGGGCGCGTTCATGCTTGATTTTGAAGGTAGAATGAGCGATCTGAAACGCTCATCGTAAACGCTCATCGTGATCGCAGTTCCACGGTGTAGCTGTTCATGCTTACTTCTCTGGCTCATCCAGGCAATTCTCCTTGTGTGGCATTGTGTGACCTTCACTGTGCATGCTACGTAGACCCACTAGAGGTCAGTGCGTTGACCCCATTTAAACGCGTTTACAATTGTAAACGCATCTTTTTGTGAGTTTACGATCGGCGTTCGTGATCGCCGTTTTTCGGTGATTCTACAAAAGTGAGCATGAACGCAAGCGTGTTTTAAACTAAACACGTAACAGATGCCTGATTCTGGCCGTCAAAATCAAGCATGAACGCGGCCTTAGCGACAAATAATGTATGCAGGCTGCATTCCAAGTATCGTAGTTCAATCACTAATAACATATAAATGGAATATCTCGTCATTAGGTACCCAGGAAAGAAACTTCCGTACAATTCATATATGTAAGTAAACCGGTCTATAAGAAGGATTTCAAATTCAAATTCAAATTCAAATTCACATTTATTCGGCAAAAGATAAAAACATCAAAAATGAAATCATTACAAATGAAATCATTATAAATACCGGGATTGCTAAAATAAGTTAAAAACTTGTAAACAAGCAACCCCAAAACATAAAAACATACATATACTATACAATACAATACGATGAAATACGATACAATACAATACAATACAATAATAATAATAATGTTACATGCTAACAAAATATATGAATCAGTTATGTATTTCAATAAATAAATAAATAGGATTTGTTATGTGTCACATATTAATAATTTATGTTTATGTTTACTGTGACCATGTGGAATGGTCTAACTTGATAGAAATTATCTAAAATCTTTCTGGAATATATAGGTACTGCGCGTGCATATGTGGCATGCAAATTTGTTCTCGTTATTTTGACTGTGTGGAAATATAAAGAGAAATTCCTTTCAGGGCATATTCCAACTAGAATTACATTTAAAAAAAGGATATGAGAAAAGTCACACATTATGTCCAACTTTATCGGAACTCGAACTTCTATTTTATATTTGATTATGCTCAGGCATAAAAAAAAACATGAAGACAAATTCCACGAAATTTGCTACATTTAGATTTCACAGACTGAGTTGAATCTGGTATTAAAAAGAAAGCTTATGGAGGCGGGAAAATAGACAAAGGCGGTCAAAAAGATACAAATGTGAGTCAAATCAAGGAAAAACTGTGGGTGATCTACAGGTCGACAACCGAGTGGTAGCAGACTGCACAGTAGGATTCAATTTGAGGGAGATGATCTTATTTATAAGTGATTTGCCCTCATATTGTCTCGTTTTGTCGCTGAACTTAAGAAAAAAAGTATTGGGTCATGTCTCTGCACATGGTTGCGGTGTTCTAATGGACGCCTAATGCATGGACAAGGACATAAAGAAATTGCTGTTAAACCAAGTCGGTATTTTGGCACGGTATTAACCGTTTCTTCGTCGAACATTTCAGGGCATTATCATGCCATTATAGACCATTATTACCGAAGTTGAAACTATAAAGATCGTTTAATCTTCTCGATCTTACATGTTGAAAGAGCTCCATGACCATATGTGTTTTCATGTCAATGGTATTTTAAAGCGAAGCAAAGGGTTAATATGTATTGAGCGGTTATTCAATGACTTTTTGAAAAGCTCTGGAATGGAAGTATATGGATCGATTAAGGAGTGATTTGGACGGTAAAAATGTTGACAAAAATCACCACATTGAGAGCCGACGTCAAGACAATATTTTGATACTCTCCTCTCTCTTTTTACAGTATTCCTCCCTCTGTCTTCATTTTGTTACTTCGCCTTGCCCTTGTCATTCCTATCCCGTCTCTTCCTTCGTCCTCCCTTCCTCCCAGCCTTACCCTTCTCCCCCTCTCTGTGTATGTCTGCATTTCTCTCTCTCTCTCTCTCTCTCTCTCTCTCTTCTTCTTCTTCTTCCTCTCTCTCTCTTCTTCCTCTTCTTTTTCTTCTTCTTCTTCTTCCTTCTCTCTCTCTCTCTCTCTCTCTCTCTCTCTCGTTTTCTCTCCTCCTCCTCCTCCTCCTACTCCTCCTCCTCCTCCCTTCCAAATGCCTCTTCTAGTTGTAATCAATATACCTATGAGCACTTCCAATTGACTGCATCTTCAATGTCGTGGTAACGTGATGACGTAGTGCCGGACAACTTTCCAATTTGTTTCAATACACTAAATGACTAAATGTTTATTTTCCAGAATGTATGACTCAGGAGGGTCTTCTTTTTTTGAGGACCTATAATAATATGCTATACTTTAGAGTGATTCGGTAGCTCATGCTGCAATCATAATTATAAACCTTTGGGTCAATCAGAAACCCCATGACTTTTACAAGCCGATCGCCTGTCTGATTATCGAGATATTTATGATTGGAAATCGAAATAAAATTTTGCGTTTTCCTAACGGTTTTTATAACACTACAGTTTATTGGAAAGAATGAGTCTGGTAAAACCGGTCACTCAAATATTTTTTACCTTAGGGCTTCAATAATACACCATATCAGAGACAATGATTACACGTAGGGCCATATATGCATTTACTAGAATGTTAACGAACTACCCCATCTTTGTCTATACTGTATCTAATGACTTCCCCTTTCTCTCTTCCACTCAATTTCATCTATTTGCTAAATTGTTGAAAGTATTTCATGCGTGTAAAATTGCATTTATTTGGTTTCCCTGTCCTTGACCTTGAAGGCATACCATTTAAACTACAACATATCGAGGGGTCAGTGACACAAAGACGTAACTCCATTTGTACCATTTTGAGAAAAGTGGTTTATGTGTCACTGAGCTCTTGAGCTTTAAGGAGTTAAGTCTATATTTCACTAGCCATTGACTTTAATGGGGGTGTTGGGTGCAGTTAAGTCTTTGTGTTTCCTGGAAAGCCCACTTTTTTCTGAACATTTTGCTTTCAAATACTCATTTTGGCAAAATGTGGAGTTACTTCTTTGTGCCACTGAACCCTCGATATAATATTTTGCGAGAGGTTGTAAATGTGGATGACTTTGTTTGCCCATACTTACATCGATCAACAAATTTGAACAAGATCGAAACTACTCGTGCATGTGTAAAACATTACGTTTATACTGGAGTAATTCAGAATGACTCCGAAAAAATATGTTTATTATGTATATATGCCCCAGTCGACAGTAAATGTTGAACAGGAGGGAGGGGATATGAAGGGGGAAATGGGGAGGTGGGGAAGTGGGGAGGTGGGGAGGTGGGGAGAGGGTGAAGAGTATAAAGGGAGGGTAATATTGTGAGATAACAGCGAAAAAGGGAAAATAATGAACATTTAGAGAAAAAAAATGGAACCGAGAAAGGGGCGAAGAGGAAAGAGATGTACAATTAGATAGAGATAGGCGTCAGGGAATAGGGAGGGGTGTAATACAAAAAGGGAAGCCTCATTAGTAAAACCATGGACGTCAGAGAGACGTCAGACAATCAGTATTCTCTTGAAATAACTGCTCCTGCTCCTCATCATAATAATAGTATGCTACTTCTACTTATATTACTACTTCTTCTACTACTACTACTACGACAACAACTACTACTAATACTACTACTACTTCTACAACAACAACTACTACTACTACTACTACTACTACTACTACTAATACTAATACTACTTCTACCAATACTAATATTAATACTCCTACTACTTTTACTACTTCTCCTACTACGTTTGCTTCTACTACTACTTCTACTTCTAAATGTAGATTAATTTCTTGCCAGATGACATTCGTGCCGTGTGACATATCCACCAGACCAGTTCAATTATATAGTAGATAGATTGAAGGGGCTTATACCGTTATAACAAAAAGTACCGTCATGGAGGTACATGTAGTACCACCATAACGGCAGTGTTACTGTCTAGGTTATTTTATTTCTTCATAGTCTAAAAAAAAAGAGTGTTGATCAACTCTGTATGACGTTGTATGTACAAAGTGAACTGCGTTCTTTGCGGTCACTGATCGAAATATGAGTTTTAAACAGAATTACAATTTGGGAGCCAATATGCAACTATGGCGCTGTGGATGCCGACAATATAAGGTGGTTTTAAAGAGTAGGTCGAGTTTTATAATTAAAGATGACAGATAATTTGTGAGTGTTCCAACTCGTTTTTTTAACCCAGCTTGAAAGAGTACCACAGCAGAATAATTCGTTTTCAACTGCCCACATATTCATGATATTCGGAAGAGAAGTTAGAGAAGAAATGGCTGAAAAGTATGGATATACTTCATTCCATATGACGTCCCTTTATGCATGATATAGCCGTATCTGTGTGCAATGCATTTTTCCAGCCACAAGATTGAGTATGCCTCTTTTCACTTTGAAAACTGCAATCGTATCAATATTCTCATGTGTTACAGTATATTATGAATAGTACTTCTTAAAGCCATTGACTACTGAGTTGTCATATTCCGCATAGGTTTAATACAGGAGCTACCCGGTTCTGGTTGGCCATGGGCTAACTTTATCTTTAACTCTCTTTATAAGGTGAAGTGCCGGGTCATATAGGTTATATAGGGCATCATGAATCAAGGATTAACCAACATTATGAGTCTCCAAATTTAGGCTAGAATAATTATTTTGGAAGGATAAAAGCGTATATTAACTTTAAGATATGACGCACAACATTATAAAAAAAGAAAGCGTGATGCCGGACGGGACGGGAGTTACGACAGAAAAACTCAGATGACATGCAAGATGTCGTTGTCATCATACATATATGATGATGTTGTCGTTGTTGTTGATGTTGATACTGATTATAATCATGATCATGACGAAGACGACGGCGAGATGATGAATGATTATGGGCATGAATGAATAGTTAAACATCGAATCAAACCAAATCAAACTACTTTTTCGTCAAAATATAATGCATTCTCATTCGTATACAATTTACATTTTTTCTATAACTTTTCTGCTTGTCTTTAAACATTTTAGGAAAGACGTATGCACAAATGCATGACAAAATAAAGAAAGATTGGAGAAAGAGAGAGCGAGGGAGAGAGAGAGAGAAAGTGTGTGTGGGTGGGTGGGGGGAGGGAGACGGGGGGGGGTTAAAGAAGGAAAAGTAGAGAAATTGATAAATAGGAAGAGAAAGAGAAAAGAAACAAAGAAGAAGTGAGTGAGTGAGAGATAGAAAAGGATAAAGAGAGGGGGACAAATTGGGATGTACATGAGAGAGAAAGAGAGAGAGAAAGAGAGAGAGAGAGGGGGAAAGGAGGGGAGACAGAGAGAGAGAGAGAGAGAGAGTAGAGGAAAAGATGAATATGGAGACAAACACAGTCACAGACAAAGTCCTTATCTTAAAAGCTGGTAATTTTTCAATTTTAAGCCGGGTCCTCCTTTACTAAATGACCATGCCAAGGCGAATTCCCATGATGTCAGCTAGCAACCAAACGAAACAATCCGAAGTCACCGTGACGTACCTTCGTCTCAAGTTGTAAATGGCCCAATGATTAACACCGGAATGTAAATATGACACCCTCGAGAAAAGGAGGCGAGAGGCATGACTTATCAATTGCATTGTCGAATCCCTAGCGAATAACACCTTTAATGAGTTCCTAACTGGCGTCTAGATTGCAATTAAGGATTATGAGTGGGGGAAAAATCAGAAATATGACGTCGTTCAATCGTTTAAATTATGGATTTGGAGGAATGTGTTGACCATGTTAGTGACGATTCATGCGACCCTCGATACAAGAATGGACCTCTGTGGTAGGGTCCATGATTTAGGGGGTATCGCTGTTTCTTAACATGATGTTTAAAGCCACATATGCATGGGTTTCTCTTGTGGAATATTACACAATTCGAGTACAGAGTACCGAAGTGCTACGGTCATATTCGCTCGTCGTTTCGGTAACAGGTTCCAAACAATATAACCTGCGCATGAGGTTCACCGCGACATCATTCTAGCAACGGATCAGAGCGGGGCAAATTCAATGTTTGGCGCCGGTGTGATCACCACGTCATTATTTGTTTAGCACAACATTGTATGGAACCTGCTACCTTGACAACTTGGCTAATATGACGTCACAATTCGGTACTCTATTCACATCTGTAATATTTCACCTGGAGTGACCCTCATCCTAACAACTAACATGCCTTACGTAATGCTCTGCCTATTCCATCAATCGTTCCATAAAGACAAGTTATCATCATTACATTTCCCTCCCCGAAGACTCTCGGGGCTAACGTTTTTTTTGTCTTGGTGGGACATTGGATTCGCTGTCCGCGAGACATTGCCATCAAATGTGGTTTGGAATTAATGAAGAAAGAGTTTCCGAATTGTCAAGAAAGAAGGGGGAGTGGTCATTTTTCTAAATTGGCAACACAAAGACGTTAAGATATACATATAAATAATAATAAAGTAATAAATAACGAAATAAAAAATTGCAGGCAAACGATCAACACGCATGCCGCCCCTCGCACCATCTCATCTAGACAAGAAGTTAATGCAATGAGACATGAAATGTGAAAGGCACGAACATTTCTTTCTTACATTATCATTATTATTATTTTGGTCTCTCACAAAGCAATGGGAAGGACATTTTGCCTAGCTATTATACTTATGCTACATATAATAGCATTTACTGCTATTACGTCGATTGTATAATGTGGCAATGTGTATTTGTTTTATTGTGGGGCTTTATATGAAATGGACGGAAAACGGGGAAAATTATATATAGCCTTCTTATTCAGTTTTGCACATCAAGCATATGAAAATGCAAGATAGGGACTTCATGATATTATCAAGATATATATGTATCATTGCACACATTAACCAATGAAAGCACCGGATACTCCTTGATGAACTCCTTTATTAGTCCGTATGGGTGTGTTTTGTATAACCATCTATATTATTTTTTCTTTCTTCCTTTAAAAAAAGCATTGATCATTTGTTATTTTTAGTCATAGACGTACGATTTATTGTATGTTCTCCCTTGTGACGCAGATAAGAAATCCAAGGTTTTTGTCCCCCTTCTTTTTTAACGATACCATAGAAACTTAATATCCGTAGGGCTGTCAGGGGTACTACGTGGCTTGTATCCCGGATGCACCCCTTTCCGAAATCATCAACAAGTACATTCACATTGAGGATGACGTTAAGAATAAATCAGTGGACTTGGTAGCGCTACTACACACATGAAGGCGAATACATCGTGTGTGTTTTTTTTTTTAAAAGTTGTAATGATCTCCAGATTTTCTCTCTACGCTGAAATGAGAACAGTTTAAATACAATGGTGATGCTCCCCTGGGTAAACAAGACATATTGTTATTATTGTTAATAGTATTGTCATTACAGTTTATCAGTAATGCAAAAGGTAAAAAAATACTTGGGATAATTAGTACCTGCGATTTGGATAAACATATTTCTGTGGTTTTGATGGAGACAAATTAGAGAACTCGATTTCAAATTGTAATGAGAAACTGACAAATGTAAATATGGGGCATTATGAAGAGAAAGAAAAAGACTAATACATATAGAGTGTGAGAGAGAGAGAGGGATATGGTGGAGGGAGTGAGAGAGAGAGAGAGAGAGATAGAAAGATAAAAGGAGAAACAGAGAGACAGAGAAATATATATATTTGTATTTGGCCTTCTTCAGGTCCTCCTGAAAAGAAAGGAGCGGTCGACAAAGTATGAAACAGGAATATCGAAAAGCTAAAAATAGTCTACATATTAATGGTACATGTATGTATAAAACCTTGTAAATTCCTTTCCAGTGAAAACATAAGTTGGCTAACATCTTTTTTCCTTGCAATATCAGTTGTTTAATTGATTTAACACAGGACTATGCGTGCTTGTCGCCTACTTTTATCATAATATGAAAGAGAGAGAATATAAATACCAAAGGTGATGTCATGCCATGATTAATCTATTCTTCAAAAAGGCCGACCTCATGGACTTGTAAACGTATTTCCCCTCAAGGATTTTTAGAATTCGTGTTTTATTAATTTAATCAAACAATGGAATGTAGAAATTTTTATCATTCAATATTTCATCAGTATTTTTGTTGTCTTATATTGTTTCATGCATTCAATGATTTGTCTCTATTAACGAATTCAACTCCAAAATAAAATGGAAATGTATTCAATATTGTATCTATTTTGAAGGATGCGCGATCTATAAACAGCAGTATTGACAAGAATAATATTTACATTCCTATCTTTTGTAAGTCTATGTCATAATGGTCTTAAATGTCATGGTTAATGGCTGGATATATCATATAGATGTAGAAGTAAATCAATACTTCCATAGTTTACACCAATAAACGGTTAACATTTGATTCAAGAGAGTATGGTTGACTGAATCATTGATATATTTTTCATCAGTCTGACACTGCATGTCAATATGCAGTAAGATACTTAATCAGATTGTGCACATTCTAGTGTAAATCATCTCATCTTTGCGTTGAATTTTACCCCATGCACGATATTAGTACGAACAGATATCATCCTTACTGCTAGGAAACACCCGAATTTTTGCAACAGGAGGAGAGACAGCTGTCATTATTTATGATTTCTTCAATTAAATATATAGGTCCCAAATAATAATAAGTGGAAATTACAGAACGCCATCGCGCGGCATTAATAGCAACCACACACACGAACACCATGGTCCATGCGAAAAGCAACACATACCACCAAAAGCACCACAATCTCGTTCATCCATGTTCATATCAGCACTGCACTTTGACGTTCATTACCCTGACTCTCAAATGTAACTTTGACTCTCATTACTTTGACTCTCATTACTTTGACTCTCCAAAATACATTGACTCTCATTACTTTGACTCTCCCAATACGTTGACTCTCATTACTTTGACTCTCTCTTTACTTTGACTCTCATTCCTTTGACTCTCTCATTACTTTGTTTCTCACTTTACTTTGACTCTCATTACTTTGACTCTCCCAATACGTTGACTCTCATTACTTTGACTCTCATTACTTTGACTCTCATTACTTTGACTCTCATTACTTTGACTATCATTACTTTGGCTCTCCAAAATACGTTGACTCTCATTACTTTGACTCTCCCAATACGTTGACTCTCATTACTTTGACTCTCTCTTTACTTTGACTCTCATTACTTTGACTCTCATTACTCTGACTCTCATTACTTTGACTCTCATTACTTTGACTATCATTACTTTGACTCTCATTACTTTGACTCTCAATACTGTGACTCTCCAAAATACGTTGACTCTCATTACTTTGACTCTCCCAATACGTTGACTCTCATTACTTTGACTCTCTCTTTACTTTGACTTGCATTACTTTGACTCTCATTACTTTGACTCTCATTACTTTGACCCTCATTACTTTGACAAGCATTACTTTGACACTCCAAAATACGTTGACTCTCATTACTTTGACTCTCATTACTTTGACTGTCATTACTTTGACTATCATTACTTTGACTTTCCAAAATACATTGACTCTCATTACTTTGACTCTATCTTTACGTTGACTTGCATTACTTTGACTCTCTCATTACTTTGTTTCTCACTTTACTTTGACTCTCATTACTTTGACTCTTATTACTTTGACTCTCTCTCTTTACTTTGACTCTCATTACTTTGACTCTCTCATTACTTTGTTTTTCACTTTACTTTTACTCGTATTTCTTTGACTCTCCATACTTTGATTCTCGCAAAAATGTCCAATTTAACATAAGCCTTTTAATGTCAGGATCATACCCCATTATAATGACCAACAGTATACTAGCATGGTAACTAGGTTTCATTATTATTTTTAATTCGAATATATCAGTCAATCAATTTATTAAGTTGTCTATGAATTCGGAAGTGAGGTTGAAAGTGGCGATCATACATTTATATCCATATACATATAAATTGTTCATTTATATGCAAATCTTAGTCGCTATATTGAGATGATACTTTCATAACTGAAACATTTCCACTGACGAAACCTCAATGGAATAAAGAAAGTCATATCACGCAGCCCTAAGATATCTTGTTCTGTCCCGTCTAGATTATTGTAATTCACTATTCCATGGTATATCGCTTAAAGATCTTAACTCCCTTCTATACTCCTCCAAAATAAAGCAGCACGACTCATTAATTTCTCTCCTCTCATCACTGATCACCACTGGTTCCGCGCTAATAATCGTATCATACATAAGATCTTACCTCCTACTTACAAGTGTCTTAATAATCAGGCCCAAGCATACCTAGGTGATCCACTCAATTTGCATGCATCCATGTATAATACACGATCAGCCAGTAGTAATAATATGCCATCTTACCTTACTTACCTTACCTCGAACCAGTAAACAGATATATACATGTAGGTGATAGGGCGTCTTCCCGTTATTGCCCCCCCCCCCCAAACTGGGAACTCCTTACCCCAAGTATAAAATAATTGCCATACTCTCATAACTTTTAAGAGGTGTCTGAAAACACATATTTTCTAATTTGTTGTAATATTCCTCTCAGTTTGTAATTAATGTAAGCTGCGAATGATAATGTTGTCTCTCTGTGTTTGTATGTAATTATTTCTTGTTTATGCCCTTCATATCTAATGAGCAGGCGCTTTATATATTAATTTCAAGAATTGTGCTGAAATTAACATCGCATGGCTTTGATTGCCGTTTCCGTGGTTGATTTTATAAGCAGGATTATAAAAAAGGAGATGTAATAATCTGCTTTACTCGAACAAAATATAATCGTGATACACGCGTATTGCACCAACCGCTCCACATCCACAGAGTTTATCATAAAAACCACTTAATAACGAATTTATATAGATCGAACATTCGTGACGTAATAAAAACTGTTGGATTTAAATCATGACAATTTTCTAATACAACATTTATACAAATTTATATATATCTGGTGTAGTCGAAAGCCACTCAGTTAACCCGTCTTCATCGTCTAGTGGGTATTGGTGAAGAACCAATAAAGTGATGTACTAACAATCCATTTCTTACCTGTCTTCGTAGTCCTCCATGGTTAGCTCAGGTATCACCATGCAATTGCAAAACTTCTCGGTACAGCTATGGAGGCACAGATACAGCACGACTATCTTTACCAGGGTCGACCACCATTTCGAATACCAGCCCGTACTGCGACAACCACCTTCCATTTTCATGCTAACCCGGCGACGAGAAGTCCGTGGCGCTATCCAAAATATCCGAATTGTGCCTCTGAATTTAGAGCTCTCTTGCGATCCTCTGTGTCTCAGACTCTCGTGAAATAATGACCGGGAAATGCAGCTCTCTTTCTGCTTTTAACTGAGCAGCATACTTATTTCTATGTTTCATGAGGACATTAAATCCTTTTCATAAAGAAATCCTTTGGATAGGACGCTTAAGAATATAAGTCGTTTCTTGACTCGGTGGGATTCAAGAAGGACCGTATACGAGAAACAACTACTAACTATTTTCGGGTAACTTTGTCAGAATCGTAATTCTAAGAATAAAAGAAATCTACGGAAACTGGAAGATGAAGTTAAGACGACCGTCTACCTAAGACGAATGACATTTTCATGTTCTTCCTCTTCCCCTTCGCAAATATGGGACTTGGACTTATGGTGCTTTAGATGTGCTTCTTTTCTCTAGGACTATTTACACGAATAATGTGCTTGAACTTGAGCTTGGACGAAATTCCTAGGAGGTTGCTTGGTTAGAAAAAGAACCATCCAATCATTATATCACCAAATTGCGTTCAAATACTTTCCTATTTTTTTCAAATGGAAGACGGTAGAAATAATTTGAAGAGTAAAACAGAGTCGATTGGTTAAACTCGATACCTGTCCGTATGAAATTGACAAATTATTCCTTCGTTTCGTTGAGCTGTAGAACGCATTAAAATGATTACTCTTCCGCTATATGATAACGCTACAGGGGGCTTCGACGGTGATATGTCAGTCACGACAAGGATCCTTACTCAATACCTATCTTCCAATATTCTCATCGATCGACCTTACACCGATAACGTCTCACTTTTTCTGTTGCATATTTGCTTCATAAATCAACGACAAACAGAGCTAGTTGTAGCCGTGAGATGAACTTAATATTTTGTTTAATCCGCTTTCTTTCTCTGTCGCTCATACACGCTCGAACTCCAACGCAATGGCCAGCAGCATTCCACTGCTAGAGCTAAACAATTTCACTGCATTGGTGGAATCGTATACTTCTCTCTCTTTCTCTGTTTTGTGGGAATTCGATATCTGCGTGGGTTAGTGTTTCAACCAATGAATGGCGTCGAAGCTCGCTCCGCACGGTGATAGGCAGACGACAGCTGTGTACGATCGTCACGTTGTGATCGTCGATCGCAGTTCACCAACAGTTGTCATGGTTGTGGTGGTCGCTGAACTAGTCTTACACATCGGCTTTTTATCTTTTACAAAATCTTGTTTAAATCATTTGGGGTGGTTAATTTCCAGGCACACAGCTCAAATAATAACAAAATTGACCTTAAATTTCCAAGCATACCAACAAACAAATAAAATAAAATGTATTGGGCTATTTTAATACTTTTCACACTGTTTTTATCTTTCATTTCAAATAGTGTCAATACAAATAAATCAAGTAGTACATAATAAACAATCACATAGTGATTGATATAAAATAAATAAATATTTATTAGTAACGACTAACGAGTTCATTTCTTTATCATCTATAATTTGTTTAATCTTAATTGTTCAAAATGGGATCATAAATATATACAAAATCACTAAGATAATTAAGGTGGAGGATATTAGGGATGAACAAAAAAATGATAATATATATTTTTTTCTTGATGGAGAGTGTTAAATAGTATACATCAAATTATTATATTGCATTCTCATGATAAGAAATTAGCCATCTATCTATTTACAGTAGTATTTGTAGAATAAAGAATAGAAATCAGATCAACCTAATCCATAATTTTGTTCTAAATATCCAGATGTTCATGGATGAGCGAACAAGTCTCATATTATTTATTCTTGTTTATTAGCTCCCCCAACCCGGCATTTCTATAAAAAAGCATGAACGTATTAGCAATCGATTTGAGGAAATGGTATGCATATCAACTCAAAATATCGAAATAAACATACAGAATATATGAGCAAACAAAAAAATGAATGAAAATGAGAATACACGTGGTTTGGTAGTCTAAAAATACATTTTGACCAAAAGAAATGAAATGTTATGAGAAAAATGCGCACAACGTGTATGCATGCAGCTTATCAAACACTGATAGTGCAATATATAGAAATCTTCAGTTTAAGTACATTTTATCAAAATAATCAATATTAAATTCTCCTGTTATGGAATAGGGATCACTGAAATAAAAGAAGTCACAGAGATTATTAAGTAAACCATGAACTGACATATAACACCAAATATCAAGTGAAAAAGCTTATTGTGACGTCATGAACATCCCTCACCTGTTTCAAATAGAACCATTGGAAGTTATTAATTTGTTGAAAGTATCTGTTTGGAATGACTTGCCCAAGAAGAAACAATGTTCACTCAGGAGGAAAGATGATTACACCGTGGTTAGTGACAAGACATTAAAGAGATAATGATGTCAGGAATACTTATTTATAACCGTATAGATAATATGTTTGTTAATTTGACAGATTAGCACATTATCGAAGTCATCGACCTTTTGCTGTGTGTTTGTTAAGCAGAACCAATCACATGTTATATTGACTTACCAACAACATTAACAAGGGTTTCTCGAATGGAACTAGATGGAAAAGAAACCATTGCTTTGGGATTGATAAGGATTGGGCATTATAATGTATTATCGTGTGGTGATATCACGAAGCGAAATCATAAATGACTTATCATTATCATTTCATTATCGAAAGATAATGGCATCTTTCCACCTGTTAAAATCCGCACATATTAATCATAAAGCTGATTGTAAAGTATTTTGTGCAATAAATGTCTTCAATCCTTCAAAAATTCAACTCATACATAAAACTATAAAATGATATATTAATAAGATCGTCATAGTTACTCGAGCTTAGTCTGAATATATACGCGAGTAAGGTAAGATGCATGTACCCATATAACAGATGGGTGTTTTCTGATTATGCTCTTGGGGGTAAATAGGAAACAAAAGATCACAGAACGAGCCGCCTATGACGTCACAATGAGATTTGGCGGACCTTGGATCGATAG
Source organism: Strongylocentrotus droebachiensis (assembly GCA_035222895.1). NCBI lineage: Eukaryota > Metazoa > Echinodermata > Echinoidea > Camarodonta > Strongylocentrotidae > Strongylocentrotus > Strongylocentrotus droebachiensis. The sequence goes on along the minus strand of JAVYIG010000292.1, from coordinate 258,027 downwards.
TCTCCCTCTACGCCATCAATTCATTGATTAGTAGATGGATCGAGTTTGGTGGGAGGGTCAGTACCGGGTAATGAATTAGGGAAAAAGGAGATGAACAAGGTAATACTTAAAGATAAGGTTGAGTTCCGGGAAGAGGTGAAAAATAATTTGTGAGCGTTATCATTCTTATTATGCAAGTGTGGAAGAACATCAGATAAGACATGTTCCCTGAAAAGCATGGCTCTTCAAATGCCTACATATTCTAAATATGTCATGTAACATCGTAAACATCCGGGTAGGATTTTTACCCCATGGGATTGTGTAGTCCCATATACATCTTTCTGTGTACAGTGTTTGTGACTTTACCAAGACTTGGCCAAATTTCTTATCATTTTGATGATTCCAGAACTTGGCAATACACACACATTCTTATATGCTAGATAATCAACCTTTTCTGGTCGTTTCCACACCGTTGCTTTAACAATGCAATCGCATGATTGACCAGAACTCAACTTTATCTTTAAGAAGGAGAGGCAGAAATAGGGACTGTTAGCGTTTCCATTTGGGGCACGCCCCCCCTTCCCATTTCCCTCTTGCATAAGGCTTCGGTCACCTTATGTGGACAACTTTTAGCCAGAAAGAGAAATAATTTGTTTTTGTCTCATGTCATGATATGATTGTGACGATATGATTGTGACGATATGATTTATTTTAGAGAGAAGGCGGGATTCTATTGGCCTGGAAGTTATGCTGGAGTATATCCTGTACATATCGGTATGGGAGAAACATTATACTCTTTCTTTTTAACGCGTCATTCACATAAATCTGAATTGACTTTGCCCATGCTATAGCCCCGAAAATACTGAAAGGCACGCACCATTTTAACGATGTGGGCCTAAGGTATAGTCGCTAAATTATTTTAGCGTGTCAAGCTTCGAATAGCAAAGCCGCTAAACATTTTCTTTTTCCCAGGCTCCATTTTTAACCGAAACTTAGGGAAAGAAGTTACCCTTTTTACCCAGCAACTAATCGACACAGCCAAAGGCCCCTCAAAAATTAGACCTATCAAATTTTTGTTCCACACATCCAAAAAGAAATGTTTTCATTCTGGATTTCGCGGAAAGAGTAAGAAATCGATGTCCTCTATTTCGTACCATATCTGCAAGCATTGCTTAAATTCATTAAATTAATCAATTTAGTTTGCTTCATCGATATCGTCATACTGAAGGGGATGTACATTCTTGCTGCATTTCTTGAGGTTGCGTAAAGTAGGGACGACCGAGAAACAAAATGTCTGCACAGAATTAAAGTGACAGCAAATGTATGTTCTTAATTTAGGTTAATTAATAATTAGTAGGAAGAAGAAAAATGGGCCTTTGCTAAGCAGTGAACAAACAAACGAACAAAGTGGGCAACAAAACAGAATAAAGAAAAACAACAACAAGATTAACGAAAATATAGAAAAAAGGGGGGGAAAAGGAAAAGAAGGACAAAGAAGGGTAGATAGAGAGAGAAAAACCAACAAGAATAGCGCAACAGAGAGAGAGAGAGAGAGAGAGAACCTGGCGAAACGATAGGGATATATATAGAGAGAGAAAGAGAGACAGAACAAGAGAGAGAGAGAGAGAGAGAGAGAGAGAGAGAGAGAAAGGGGATAGATAGAGATAGATAGATAGAGAGATATATATATAGAGAGAGAGAGAGAGAGAGAGAGAGAGAGAGAGAGATGGGTGTTTCTTATGACATGTTGCTGTACACGTAGTAGGTCACATATTACAGTACTGTCATATGGCTAATTTTATATTTTCGGCATCTTTATCCGACACAATTATCAGCGATTATACCACAAATAGAATTATAGATCCGATGATGCACTCGTCACAACCGGTATTATATACTTCATTTATCGAAGTTTTGTGGTATGACTGCTTGTTTTGCCTGCTTGCTAAGACAGAATGTGTATTTATGCTTGCAAGTAAGCAACCAGGGTACCAACGGCTTAAAGTCCTCTCCGAGGAACTTGGTAATGAGGATTAATGTCTTACCAAAAGGCAATGGCTTATCCACTTCCGAATCCTCCCATTTACGAGACCACTGCTCTTCCACAGAGCCACCCCCCCCCTCCTTTCCTCTCCTCCATCGGTAATACAGATTATGATTATGTAAAGAGAAATCCCGTTAATGAGTTTACGAACATTGTCTCTCTCTCTCTCTCATTTCTGTCCACATTTTTGTCCAGATTACATCAAGAATAATAATCACTAAAAGGATTTATTTCCAGTGCTTCATGTTCTCTTCCTTCTAATAGGCCTAATTGACAATATTAGTCATACTTCTAATATTTTATATGTTTTCCTGGTTTTATCCTATCCTTCCTGTTCCTGCTCGACCTATAGCAACTTTCTTGTTCATTATTTTAAACCACTGTACCTAGAATTTAAAGATTTGACATTTTTTAGCACTAAATTTGGTAACGAACGTCAATCTTAAGTAATACAGACGAAACTCGATCACAACCTTTTGCTTGACTTTTATATTAACCTTAGAATATTATCGCCAATCTAGATGGTTCTATAGAATTGGGTCGGTGACCTAATTCCCCTTGTTACGCAGTTTTGTATATCGGATATCGTGACATTAATTTATGATATATGATGACATTTTTGCTTCATATTTTGCGGTACCGGAAGATGGTGAGTTTAACATGAGGATAAAGATATTGCATCAAGATTTGCGCAAGCTCTTGTTCTAATATACACATTGCCCCCCCCCCCCCCATCTGCTCCCCCTCTCACTCCCTGTTTCTTCTTCTTCTTCTTCTTCTTCTTCTTCTTCTTCTTCTTCTTCTACTTTTTCTTTTTCTTCTTCCTCCTCCTATTTTATTCTTCTTCTTTTTAGTCTTCTTCTTCTTCTTCCTCTTCTTCTTCTTCTTCTGCTTCTTCTTCTTCTCAATCGTCTTCTCCTTTTCCCCTTTGTACATATATCATTTTCTTTATCCTCTCTCTCTCTCCCCCGTTTCCATTTACACCTCCCTCTGTTTCTGTTTGTGTATCTCACTCTTTTTCCTACACTGACCCAGTTCGCACTCCCTCTTTCTCTTTCCTACACACACACTCGATCTCTCTCTCCTGTTCTATCTCTCTGTATATCTGTCTGTGTGTGTGTATGAGTGCGTGCGCGCGTGCGTGTGTGCGAGTGTGTGTATGTGTGTGTGTCTGTCTGTCTCTCTCTCACTTTCTAAATATCTATCTTCTTCCCCATTTTCTCTTTCCCCCGCTCTCTCTCTCTCTCTCTCTCTCTCTCACTCTCTGAGTATATACATGTATCTCCTTCCCCATTTTTCTCTTTTCCCCTCTCAAACAAAGATAAAAAGAATACATAACTTGGGTTTTCTGTTGTACGCAGAAAACCTAAATGTTGTATTCTTTCATAAATGTTCGACTTCAAACACATTTGTTTTGAAAATTCTTGCAGAAATGCGTCTCAAAAGACATCCTCTATATACATTTTGTCGTCAAATTTATGGGGCTCCCACCGCTTCAGAGTGGCTTTTAAGTTTTCATTTGAATGTAACCTAAACCTTCTGAATTACGGTCATGGTATTAGGCACTGCTGGGATGATTTTACCAATGACCAAATCGTAACTTTTGATAAAATTTCATTGCGCGTAAAGTAGTCATCGGCTATAGACGACCGCCCCTCCTCTTCCTTCCTTTCGAGACGCTGATCCCCCCTCCAAAAAAGTCTTATTATGACGAAATAAGAAGTACATGTATGAATAGTATTAGGAACAGATAGTATCTTAATACGGAGTCTTGTTGAATACAATGCTTATACACGATATGCGGGCGCACTTTGCACATTATTATCTATCACATTTTTTCAAAAGAACATGACTGTCTGGCCTTGTAACATTACCGACAGAAATAGCCAAATTTGGTTGTTAAGTGAAGTACAGACGGCGGATCGGGTTAAAGCATGAATAAGATATGTTTAAAGTCTTTGCTTGTCTCCAGACTGTGTGTGATAAAAGAAGAAAATGATGTTTTAATAACAGGATACATGTAGGTAACGGGTATTGGTATACTGGCTCCTGGTATACGAATGTACCCCCACATTAATTACATGGTATACGGAGAAGGGTTCGGATTTCCCATTTGTGGTTGTTTCTGCATATCAAATAGCACACGAGTGGACACTGCTAATTCAGAAATGTTATCCCGAATAAAGACTTTAACTTTGTTGGTTTTTCAAATTAATTTCGGATGTTTTTCAGTCGATTCCGTTGAGATAAAACCCCAAATATACCTGGAACTGAACGTTCTTTGTTTCCACGAAAGATTTAATGCCCGTAAACACAAACATCTGACAAATGCATTAAACTTCATCAAACCATGTAACAAAAGCGTAATTTCCTCTTTAATCGCCCTTACTTCTAATCGCAACGCCTAAAATATATTGACCAAAATGATCATACCATTATCATCTCGGAGGATTAAGTGATCAAACTACCAAGAGATAACATCATCTCAAAGTTATCACATCCCCAGGTTAAACTGTTTGAGTTTCGTCTCCTGAGTGTGCTATCAAAGACAAAGGGGTGTAACTTTACCCCCCTCATCAAGAGCGGAGGGTTAAATAGAGAAAGACTGGTCGAGGACAGGTCATAATATTGCTAATTTTTGAGACGATGAGGAGGTTAAATATTTTGCTGTTCGCGGTTTTCGCCGTGGCGCGTTCAATGCCTACAGGTAAGAAATATAATAATTTTACAAATTAGTTTTAAGACATCTCCTTCTTCTTTCTTGTCTTTTAACTGTTAATATCCTCTTAAAATTGCTTATATCATTGTGCATGTAGACATTTTGTACTTCAATATTTTGTTGATGTGAAAAGACAAACGGAAGAAAATACATAATTCTTTGAATTGAATTGTATCCAAAATTACAAACGCCCAAACCGTCACAGGTGTTTTTAGAAATGTAATAAAACTTATTTATAATAATAGAAACCATCCTGATAGATGTAATCAATAATTCTCGTATAATATTATTCTTAATAATTTCGTATTACTTGTCTAATTACCCCTCACATTTATACCGCGTTCTCCTTTTTTGTTTCTAATCAATCTTTATTTTATATAGCATGCTAATCTTTACCCCACCCATTTCACTGACCCACCCATTCCATCTGAATTGGGAAGAATTTGCATGGGTGTTCTGGGCTATTCATGACGTTCTCTTTCTTTAACAAATGTAATGTGTTATGTTTTAAGTATTTTTTTTAAAATCTAGACAGCTATATAACTACAGCAAAGACATCTAGCTAATTCTCGCTACCCCAAATAGCGATTCTGCCGAGATCCGGGGAAAATCCTGAAAACGCGCATTGCATTATGGGATAGCTTTTCGACATTACAGCTTCCTGTGCAGGCGTTCGTGATCACAACCCTCTCTTTCACGATAGAGTTTAACGGCCTTTTGTGCTAAAGTCACTAATTCTGCCCGAAGCTTTCCATTGCATATTATAATTTGTACAAATTACACTGATTGGCATCGTTTTTAGCGTGCGTGAAAACTCTGCACAGCGAACACAGGCGCTAGCGCCAGCGGGATGGGACTCGATACCGGAAGTTGTAGTGACGACCCGAGAGAGTGAAAATTACCTCGTCTCGCGAATTTCGAGATTTTCGTACCTATTTAGGGTAGCGAGAATTGCGTGATATTACCATGCAATTTAATTCATCGTCTGTTTGGTGCAAGAGAAAGGCGTTATTTCATATTACTTTAAAGCAGAGTTAGTGCCTCTCTTGCTCTGGACATAGTCTATGGTAATATGATCATGCCAAATGGAACTAATTCATACATATTTTTCATAAACTATTCTTCTTGTTTTAGAGTTGCAATGTGACATCGATGAAGCCCATACGAATTTTGGAACACCACGAGTAGTCGACGATGACTCTAACTCACTCATGATCTCCAACTTTGAGCTTTCACTCAACGAAGTCGAGGAAGGTTTTCTACCCGAGATCGAGTATGCAGGTAAGATTGTCTTGTTTAGATCGTTTTCTGTTTAGGGTTTGTTGACCTAACTTGAGCTATTAATTTATTTAGCTCTAATTGTGTTAAACTAGTTGGGCGTTGCATGAAAGTTGCGATTTAATGCGAGTTGCAAAATTTACAACTGATATTTGTAATCGATTGCAACTCAACTTTCTTGGAACGCCCCACTAGTCTACTAAATTTCCTAGGATTTTGTTTTAACAATTGAATTAAGTTTACTAGATCTAGCTTTTATTCTCACCCCCCCCCCCTCTCTCTCTCTCTCTCTCCCCCTCTCTCTCTCTCTTCCCTCTCTCTCTCTCTCTCTCTCTCCCACCCCCTCTCTCTCTCTCTCTCTCTTACTAATGGGGCGTTGCAAGAAATTTGAGTTGCGATCAATTGCAAATTTGCAATTAATCGCAAGACTTACGGTTCATTTGGGGGATTTGCAATTGATAGCAACTTTCTTACAATGTTTTAGTAATATGATTTGAGTTTGGCATGTATCGATGTGGTTGGTTTAGTTTCGTGCAAGTTTATATATTTCTAAAGATTTTAGTTGATTATGTGATTTATTTAGTTATTATCTTGCTAGAGTTAATGTTAGAAGTAAGAAGTAAGAATATGCAGAAGAGGAAGAAAATAAAGAAGAAGAGGAAGAAGAAGAAGAAGAAGAAGAAGAAGAAGAAGAAGAGAGGGAGAGAGAGAGAGAGAGAGAGAGAGAGAGAGAGAGAACAGAAATCACGGACAATTTTTCTAAATAGTTTATTCCATTATAATTTATGTTTATAATATAAATGTGCTTTATAAATCATGTACGCTATGCGGTATTTTGGATGATATTGAAACAGAAGTTTGTGATGGTGAACTACAAATAAAAATATGATTACAAAACCTGTAATGGTGTCCTGCAGTGCTATGCCCTTGGCAAAAGGGGTGTATTTATTAATAACGCTAGAGGGAGGGGGGAGTGGGCGTAAACATGAAAGTTAAAAAGGTCTTTGCTATAGGCATTCCAACTACAGATTTAACTGGAAATATATTTCATGATAAACATTTGAAGATTTCGTTGGCACTTTTGACGAAGCCACCCCCACCCAATAAAACTGATTGATTTCCTTGAATTCGCAATTCTCTTTCCAGGAGCGAAATAATACCGTGACTTTCCATATGACCTGTAGAACAAAACAACCATAATATCCATTAGAGGATCATAACTGTCAAATATGAGGCCCCAGCTGCTTCCTTTTAGCTAGTATGGTAGTAAGAAAAATGCATATTGCCTCTTATAGTTCTAGGCAGACAATCCATCTTTAGGTTTTATTTAGCTCCGGGGGCCATAATGCATACAATGTATCATTGTATCACTGAATCCGATGGCAGCATAATGCGTGTTGGTTTACCGCATTACATGTGGTTTTATGTATGTATTCATAAGTTTTTATAACGTTTTTCTGAGCTGATAATAAGAAAATGCCGTATGGCAAATCTTGTTATAATATATATATATTTCAAAATGTGATTCCACCTCGATAGATTGTGATATAATAGTACTAACCCTTTTACATGTTGGGTGTATAGTTCTTAAAGGTAAAGACCAGTATTGGAAACGCCCCAATTTCAAAAAATGAAATGGAAGCTCTCATTACCAATCATGTGATAGAATATGTTTTGACTAATACATGATGATAAAAAAAATTGCCGGGAAACCGCCTACTAATTCATATATTTGGTAAATTAGTTTTTCTCATGGACTGTGAGAGATATAGGGTAGTCCCATATACATCTTTCTGTGTATAGTGCTTGTAACTTTACGAAGAATGGGCCAAATTTCTTATCATTTTGATGATTCCAGAACCTTGCAGATGCTAGATGCTAGATGATCAACCTTTTCTGATCGATTCCACAACGTTTCTTTCACAATGCAATCGCATGACCATAACTGGTCTTTACCTTTAACTCTTTACATGACACACAAATAATCTTCCTGTGCCACGTTGTATTTGTCATGGGAAAGATTTGATTCATCGTAGGCTTTTATATTCCAGTGAAAGATTCATTTGTACCAGTTTTAAAGCCCCACTGTACTACTTATAGCGAATTGCACCCTCTATATAGCAACCAATGCCTAATCGGTGCCTGTTGGTCCCCCATATGATCCCCTTTTTTCTTATGTTAATTGAGAGCTGATTTTATGAGATAACCACCTGTCAGTGAACTTGCAGGGAGGTCTAATCCCCCTGGCCAAACTAGTGCAGACGGGCTATAAAAGGGTTGCCATGGAGCTGATTAAGACTCGATATGGATATTTTTGCAAAACCATGATTTCGCACAAAGCCACCTTAGATTAATCCAGACATATTTATATGATTAATGTTCAAACTCAAATAGACAGAGTGATGAAATGAAGTAAAAAGAAAAAAAACTAATGTTGAAATAAACTTAAGTTGCTTCACGCCTTTAGGATTCCCTCCTTCTTGTATTTTGCAACAAAGACAGGCTGGAAAGCTTTAAAGGTACTCTGTCTCATTTGAAAGCCAAACAAGTGAAAAGGTTAAATTCCAAAGGCATTTGACAAAAAATTCTAAGTTAGAATTTCCCTCAAAACGAAAGGGCTTGAAAATGGCTTTCAGTGGGAAAATAACGACCATTAGTTGTCGAATCGATTTAAGTGATTGCAATCACCTCAGTAATAGTCTGATTTTCAGACCATTTTGTGCTGCACAAAGATTCAATCACTTTAATTTTGACCATTACAAGTAGTGGGTTATTGATGTAGACAAATGCTCGTGTAATTGTTACAGCTCATTTTATGTATGTTATTACCAAAGAAAAAAAAATGTCAGTTAGTCACTCAATAGTGTCTGACAGTGAAGTGTGGAAGGTAAACGAGTTTCCTTGCATTATTTAGATACTAGGACAATGATAACGTTTAAACTTCACAGATAAGACATACAAGACATATGCATAATTCCCTGCAAAATTCTATAGAATTTGATGTTGGCTGCAAAAGGGACATAGTACCTTTAAATGAGGCCTAAAACCCCATTTTTTCTAGCTAATGTGTAGTCCATAACTATTGAAGGAGCGGGCGCCTTTGAATGTTTGAAACAGATAAATGGCGCCATACAAGTAAATGTTGATCATGCATTATACGGAAAAGACAAACTCATATCGAGGGGCACTAGGACAATGTTCGCCCCATCTCAAATATTGTGTTAAAGGATTAAGCAAGGGGCTACTATATAGAACAAGAAGCGAAATGTTAAGGGTACCTGGGCATTAACATCAAACTCTTTTGTCTACTTAATCTCTATTGGGGATATCTTATCACATAGAATGATTCAACAGATTTCGTAACTAGGTTCACAGTCCTTTGTGACGTATAATCACAAAGGTTAATTGGAGACAAAAATCAAAGACCAGAATTGTTAGATTTGTTTAATACTGGGATAAACATATGATTTTTAAGGTAACGTTAGGAAATCGTTTTATAAGTATTTGATATTATTGATTGGCTTGATAATAGACATGACCGTATTCTTCATAGGCGTACTCCTCGTAGAAAAAATTATGTTTACTGGCATATAGGTGCTTATTATCAAATCAAATTCTTTGAAAGCGAAGTGCAGCCTAATAGAGAACACAAAGACAATGTGATGTGAAATGTATGCAATCTCTTTAATAATTAAAGTAATGATTTTCAAAATGTATGATGTAAATGTTCATTTATTTTTTTTGGTCAAAATTGTTTGTAATTGATTGTTCTGTTGTATTAAATGAAACTAAACCTAAAACTAAAACTGAAACAAAAAAATGAAGGTGTTTTACATGTTTATGTAAATTCTATAATGTGTTAACACAAGAAAAAAAAATGTAGTAATGCAAACAACGGCGTTTAGGGGCCATAATTTATGATGATGATGTTGATGATGGGTTTCATTGGTATTATAATGTTCAATCACTTTTCAATCATTGGATACGTACAATGATTCGAATATGTGTTTGTAATGAAGAAGTACTTCATGAAACATCCGCTATAAAGGCCTAGGAGTACTATGTTCACGCTTTCTAACATTTCATCACTTTCGTTATAAATTTTCTATTACAGTCAGTCTCAAAAGCAACAGCGACCTCTTTCAAGAGTTCCTGGTCACTGCACACAACATCGATCCCCATTGCGATCACGGAACGATGATTGATAAGTACGATATCGGAACGCCAGATGAAGACTGCCCTCACATGATCAGACAGGCTATAGTTTCGGACATGCGCAGAGTATCGTTCAGCTGGAAGGCACCACAATGTGGTTGCGTTTCTTTTAGGTATTTAAGAATGAAAAAAATAACATAAATAATTTGGCATCATGTTCTTTTTGTATGCCTCTGTTTTTGTGTGTTTGTATTTTTGTCAGAGGCAAGTATCCCCTCCCAACCCCTTGAATCTACGTGTGTTATACAAATATGCACTGTCTTGAGAAGGTTCTGGTTAAAACTATGCGCAAGAGGTGACTCCAATAGTACTATTTACCGAGGGGCGCAACCCCGAAGCAAATGGTACTTTTGGAGTCACCGAGGCCCATAGTTTTAACCAGTACCTCGAATAGAAGGCATGTTATATTTGCTTTATATCCTGCATCAACAAATTATTAAAAAATATATATATTACCATTTTGGGGGGAAATTAAATGTAGAATTTAAAAAATGTCAATTTTTTTCAAAATGGTTTTTTTAAATATTTTGTTTTCATTAAATTCAGATTTGAAAAAAAAAGGAAACAAAAAACAATTAGAACAAAAATTCACATTTATTTTCCAACTTCCATTATTTTTGGTCACGTGACGAGCTCTCAACCAATCAAAAACCAATAAATTGTTGATGCATGATATAATAAATACTTCATTCGCAGTTTGCTCCTAATATTGTTTTGTTTGAGAAAATCAACACAATTACCAACAAATTATCAACGTCTTCGTCTCTTTTCGTGTTTATCTTCTTTTTAAAAAAAATATCCTTCCGTTGTCATTGTCTGTAAGTTAATTTGAAGGAGAATATTATGCTATAGTTTCATGAACCTTTTATTCAATTCAAAATCTACGCTAGTATTTTTTTTCTCCCATAAGCTTTACAGCTGGAGAAATGTCAATGACTTCCAAAGAAACACCCCTTAATATCCCTCTCATATAAACGGAATTATGCGCATAAGTTTGCAATTCATCGGTTCACTTTAGACTGATTATTATCATAGTATGCCGCCGTAGGGGACGCTAGACCATATGAGTAACTTTCAACATTAGGTTCATTCCGTACTTTGTCTCCGTTTTAAAAAGTAGATGCATGGGGGGGGGGGGGTGCATTCAGTCGCTTGTTTATGTTTCCTTCTTCAGTTTGATTATAATGTTTTATTCATGGATTGTAGACCATTAAAATCCAGTGATTCGTTGAGAATTAAGATTTGAGACCTGCATTATGTTTAACTGTAACATGCATCCCTTTCTCTCTCTCTCTTTCTCTCTCTGTTCACTCTTGTTATTCTTCTGTCTCTCTCAAACTCCATATAAATATTTCTTTCCCTCCCTTTCCAGTTTCTCTATCCCGATCTTCTGCTCATTTGGTTGCCCCCCCCCCCCACCCACCCTTCTCCCATAATAATAATATATTTGTAAAGCGCTTAGAGACATTTGTATTAAGCGCTATATAAAAATTAAATATTATTAAATATTATTATTAATCTGTTCTCAATGGACGCAACTAATTTTAACCGCCATCACTTATATCCTAACATGCCATTTCTTTGAATATTTGATTACCTAGAGCTACTGTCAGGACTGATGAACACGTGTACTCTGAGTCTTCATCGGAGAAGGGATCCCTGTTCAAAGAAGTGTGCTTGATTGGAATGAACAAGTCAGGTAAAAGATCTTTGAATTCTTAACGATATTTTGTATTACAAAGTTTTGGGGTTGGGGTCATGAACTTGGTTTAAATGAACATATTGGAAGCATATACAATTTTACAATATTCAATGATCGTTGTCGCGGTTGAAAGCGAGTCTAAAGTGATGAAATTGTAGATAATAAACTCTTTATGTTGTATAGCGCCCTCTCAAGACTGATATTACTTTAGCTCTAAAACAATGTTTCTTGACTACGATCGACCAATTTGTTATTACCGTTTAGAAATTATATATCAGAACTGCATGTTCTGAGATTTGTATGGTCGCAGCTACCATGGAATGGCATTAGGCGCTGTTTATAATATTTTAAATTATTATTCAATTTCTCAGAAGCAGAAGTGTTCTAGACGCTAAATTTTCTAGTGCTTTACATCCACAGGGGCATCCAAATATATCTAAATTGTAAAGAATTACTATCCATCCAATTTTCGAAATTTCCCAAAACGTTGCATTACCTTTAAGAAACAAACGCTAATGATGGTTGGGTCTTATTTGTCGAGAGTAGCCAAACCAATATTAATATTGCTCTTCCTGCGGGTCATGCACTTATCAGTACTTCAGCAATTGTCATGAACCCATTTTACACCTGGGTGGAAAGTGGCAAATGGAGATAAATAGCTAACGAAAGGACTCAGTGCTGAGCAGGGATTCGAACCCTAAACCATTGGATTGAGAGTCAAGTGAATGAACCACTTTACCATGACACATGCTTGCTCAGTTGTCTGGACAAAATTAAAAAACTTGACACCAAAAAAAGTTTATCGTTTAGTCCTTGTTGAGGCAATGACGTTTTCACGGAAATCGTTTATCTGCTTTTACCACTCTCAACCCATGTCAAGTAAATGGTATACACGTAGACAAATTAAAATGCTGGATTGATTGAGCGCCTTATCAAGAAGGTTCGGCGATGGTTAGAGTGAAAGCCATATTCAGCGCTATGTACCCTCTGTCGAAAGCACTTCACAAAAACGCTATTATTATCATAATTATTCAAAAGTGGTTTCTCAGATTACATAATAGGTATAGAGCAAATAATATTACATCCCATCCCCCTTTTTCTTCTTCCACCCCATCTGTCTCACTTTTTGACACGCTCTCTCTATATATTTCTCTTTCTCTTCCACCCCCTCTCTCTCTCTCTCTCTCTCTCTCTCTCCTCTCTCTCTCTCTCTCTCTCTCTCTCTCTCTCTCTCTCTCTCTCTATTTTCCCCATGTAGATGAAGAAGAGGAGATGGAAGCGATGGAAGAGGAAGAAGTTTTGGAAGAAGATCCGTTCTATGATGAGGAGCTCTATGAGAACATTGAACGACTATGCGAGGAAGGCAACTTTAGGGGAACCATTCTACCTTCAATCATCAAGGAATGCTGTCTGCTTCCAGGTACTTTATTTACTTAGTTATCTCTTTAAAGCCACATTGCACTACTTATAGCTACTCGCGTCCTCTATATAGCAAACAATGCCTCATCGGTGACCATTGGTCCCCCATGATCCCCTTTTTTCTAATGTTACTTGATAGCTTATTTGAAGAGATAATCACCTGTCAGTGACCCTGCAGGGAGGTCTAATCCCTCCTGGCCAAACTAGTGCAGTGGGGCTTTAAATGTATGCATTGTATTTATTCCTGTTCTCTTTTTGTCTTTATTCAATTAATCATTCATTGATTTATTTCTTTATTTTCGGTGTTGTTTAACGGGGATGATTATTGGCTACTGCACTTGAGGGCCCCAGATTTATAACAATGCAAGCTTGTATACACAAGTAATAAACAAAATATACCAAAAGATATCAAAATGTATAGAAGCGTGAAGGACTTCCTTTGTATGTGAATTGGAAAGAGATACTGAAAGATAAAGGGAAAACGAACTGGTTTGGCTGTAGATAAGTTGAAGGCAGTGGAAAGCTGTAGAGTTGTTATTTATTTATTCATTTAAAAAAAAAAAAAAAAATTGTACTTATTCATTTATTTATTGTTTTACCACTTGTGAGATTTAAAGCCTATCAGACAAAATATAATTTCAAACTAAAATGTAAATCGTTTCGATTAGGTCAGTTGGTAGAATTTTGTTTATGAGTGAGTTATCCAATACTAATGTTATGTTCCTATGGTGTTACGTTGACAGTTCAACAACGCAGAATGTGTCTGGTGCGAGTCATCCCAGGTGATGAAGATGATATCCACAGGTTGGATACCTTCTGCTCCAAGATTGCAGGAAGCTTCTTCAACGGTCACCCCGTCTTAGCCGACGCAGAGGGCGTGCGACGATGCTGTGAGCTGACTAGCGATTCGGATCGTATGGTTTGCCTGAGCGAGGAGAAAATAATGCACTACGACGAAATCTGCAGTTTAAGTGGGGCTAGCGTGAACAACACCATGGAAGATCGTTTGCCCGGTCGCAACTGTTGCAGCCTCCAGGGTGATCTCAGGTACAACTGCATGGAAAATAAGGCACTGAGGGAGAATCAAAAGAAACGTCTGGAGGAAAGGCGCAACATGAGGCGCAAGGTGGAAAAGGTGAAGCGTCTTTGCAACGCTGTTGACCAAACACCAGAAGGTGATAGGGACAGTGAGGATTACCAAACGTGCTGCATGGTTGAGGACGTGAACGATGCATTGGCGTGTTTCAGGGAAGTCGAGAGGGACAACTTTGATGGGTTGTGCAAGAGGCAAGCCTCGCGATACAGCAACGGTAAAAAGGAAAGAGTTCATCCATGCTGCAGATTGGAGAGTGAAGCAAGGTATGAATGTTTCTTGGTAAAACGATCGAACAACCAACAATCAAGAATTAACTCAACAAGGTCACCAGCACCGAATACTCAAGGTTCGAGCCGACCAACATGGATGCAGAGGGTGTGTGGAAAGCTTCGAAAGGACGATGCGGATGAGACACTCATCGCTTGTTGTCAGCAATCATCATTCCTCAAAAAGAAGAGATGCATGGACAAGAAACAGAATTACGCTTTGGCCAAAATTTGCAACGCCACCAACGTAAGCGTTTCATATGCCATTGTTGAGGGAGAGAGTTTCAACGATGCCAAAAGGAACCTTCATCCTGAACACGAATGCTGTATGCTGGACGGAGAGGAGCGAATGTCCTGCATCAGAACAATGAGGATGTCAATGTCCAAGCTTAAACGTCAGGATTCATCTGAGAAGCCAGTTCGTGTAGAAGCTGCACGTGAGCAAAAGGAACAGCGATGGGTGAAGGAGGAGGACCGTCAGAATAAAGCCATTTGCGCTGCTGTGAGAGAAGACGTTGATATGATAGACGAGCAGGTCGTCCGTTGCTGCGAAAACGACGGTGAAAGTCGGCGGGAATGTCTAGCTGTTCTCCGTAGGAACCACTTTACCGCTATATGCAATACCGATGACTTGTTCCAAATAGACATTTTCAGTACCATTTTGCGCACAGAAGACCCAATCGATGACGAACATAGGTGCTGCATGAGACCGAACGCCGATATAAGAGCTGCGTGCTTCTCTCGCATAGATCGACAGGTCGCGATGCTGTCCTACAGTCCCCCAGTTATTGAAGAGGTGCAAGATATTCGAACAGAGCTTCTCGCCGTTGCAGAGTTCAACAGAATCGACAGAGTCTGCCAAGAATCGAAAAGTGCGACCTCGCTTGAACTAAAGGGACGATGGCCGGTGAAAAAGTGTTGTAGGTTCCAGAACAATCGAAGGTATACTTGCCTGATGGACGCCGCAAAAAAACTATCTGATCAATCGTGCGACGGGCCTCCTCCTAGAGTATACTTTCCAATGGGATTCTACGGAGAATACATCCCAAGTGACTACACTGGTCCTTTCCTCGATCCTTCACACCCGTGCTGTTCATTGACCAGTGACATGCGACAAGACTGCATCCAGGATGCCAGCATGGCTGTTCTTGCATTGCGACTACCCATGATTCAGGTCAAGCCACTGGTTGAGTTTTTCAAAGAGTTTCCATCTGATACACGTTTTGATGCCAATCACCAGGAAGACATTTGCCAGGCTGCAGTAGATTTCCAAAGCTTATACGCTGATCTTGAAAACGGCCTCGACGTAGAACTGAACCAGCCTTCAGGAATCCAGGCTGAATTACAGGAGCTTCAGGACCTTCTAGCAGATGAACTGACGGAAGAGGAAGAGGAACAATTGGAACAACTTGCCGAACAGAATGAAGAACTGTTAGAATTGTTAGCTGAGCAAGAAGAGGAGCGCCTTGAAATACTTGAGGATCGGGCTCAACAGCTAGCAGAGCAGAATCAACAGAATGAGGAAGAGGAGGAAGAGGAGGAGGAAGAGGAGGAAGAAGAGGAAGACGATCGCAGACGGAAACGGAGACAAGCTACAAGGTTCCGGAGACCCACTGCTAACAAGGTGCGTGCGGCTGCGGGCCGCAGTATTTATGAGGTCGATAGTTTAGTTCATTGTTGCCAGGAAAAGTCTGTGGCCGAAGCAAATTCTTGCATGACAAACTTGTGGGTGCAACTGTTAGATGAAGCATGTGCAGCCCTTCCTTACTTACCTGATTCTTCTTCTGCTACGTCTACTGGCCTGGAATATGCCTCAGAACTTGCACAAGCCGATAATGATGTGCTCGCCCCAGCTCCTCTGACGTTTGGAGGACGCGGAGACATTCAAACCTCAAGAGCAGTAAAGTCAATCTCAGAATCTACAGTCGTTTCGAATTCTGATGAAGAAAACTTCCGATCATGCTGCGCTCTCTTTGGGGAAGCCCAACTGAAATGCTTCCAAATGCACTATAGTCCCAATGCTCCTAGCTCACAAATGGAAAGTGAGGGATCTGCGAATCCATCAACGATGGGTAGCCTGTCCGAGGGATATGTATCTGAAAGCCAGGTGCAAGAAAGTGAGAGATCTGAAAGTGAGGGTTCTGAAAGGGAAGATTCCGAAGAGACAGAGGGCGCTGAAGAACCACAGGAGCAAATGGAAAGTGAAGGGGAAGATCCGGAAGAGTCAGAGGGCGATGAAGAACCACAGGAGCAAACGGAAAGTGAAGGGGAAGACCCGGGAGAGACAGAGGGCGCTGAAGAACCACTGGAGCAAATGGAAAGTGAAGGGGAAGAAACCGAGTCGGGGGAAGATGTCGATTCTGGAGAAATAACTGATGGATCGGACATGAACATGCCAGGACCATCTGACGGAGGTGTTCCACTAGGACTAACGGAAGTCGATGAACAAACATCCGATGGAGAGGAGCCTGAGGAACCAGAAGAGTCAGAAGGAGAACAGGGACCACACGAACAGATGGAGAGCGAAGGAGAAGAAAATGAATCTGAAGAAGAGGAGATGGAGGAACCCCAGGGAGTGATGGAAAGTGGTGGACAACAGTCTGAATCGGAAGACCCAGAATTTGAAGGAGAAGAACCGGAAGAATCAGAAGGAGAACAAGAACCGCAAGAACAGATGGAAAATATAGGACAAGAACCCGAGTCGGGGGAAGATGTTGATTCTGAAGAAGTAACTGATGGATCGGACACGAACATGCCAGGACAGGGAACATCTGACGGAGCAGGAGGTGTTCCACTAGGACTAGTGGAAGTCAAAACATCCAATCAAGAAGGGTCTGAGGTACAAGAAGAATCGCACGACCCACAGGAACAAATGGAAGGTGAAGATCAAATGGAAGGTGAATCGGAGGGAGAAGAACCAGAAGAACCAGAAGAACTAGAAGGAGAACAAGGACCACAAGAACAGGTGGAGAGCGAAGGAGAAGAAAATGAATCTGAAGAAGAGGAGGTGGAGGAACCCCAGGAAGTGATAGAAAGTGAAGGACAACAGTCTGAATCAGAAGACCCAGAATTTGAAGGAGAAGAACCGGAAGAACCAGAAGGACCACAAGAACAGGTGGAGAGCGAAGGAGAAGAAAATGAATCTGAAGAAGAGGAGGTGGAGGAACCCCAGGAAGTGATAGAAAGTGAAGGACAACAGTCTGAATCAGAAGACCTAGAATTTGAAGGAGAAGAACCGGAAGAATCAGAAGGAGAACAAGAACCACAAGAACAGATTGAAAGCGAGGGAGAAGAAAATGAATCTGAAGGAGAGGATGTTGAAGAATCGGAAGGGGCCCAGGAACTGCAAGAACAGAGTGAGAGTGAAGGACAAGAATCTGAATCGGAGGGCGAAGAGCCGGAAACAGTGGATCTGGAGGAATCGGAAGTGACCCAGGAACCCCAAGAACAGCAAGAGAGTACCGTCCAAGAAATAGAAGAAGAAGAAGAAGAAGAAGAAGAGGAGGAGGAAACTGGAGGATGGTATACATGGTGGTCAGGTGGTAAAAAAAACCAAAAGAAAGAGCAATTTGTTGCGGAAGAAGAGGATGAGGAAGATGAGGATGAAGATCAAAGAAAGAGAAGGGATGTTTGGAGTTGGATGCTGATGGATGCTGAGGAATCAGAAGGGTCGGAGGGAATGGAATCTGATAAAGAACCTCAAACACAAGAACAACCTGACGGTGAAGAGGAAGAGGAGGAGGAGGAGGAGAAAGATGAAGATTCCAGGAGAAAGAGAGATATATGGAGTGCCATGGAGCTTCTGAATGACATCGAAGACAAGCAAAATTACAAGCGAAAGCACGATAAACCAGATAACATTCATCGAGGACCATCAATGCACAACCATCAAGATGGACCAAAAAGGCAACGTCCCGGAAGAATGTTCGGAAAGATGTCCCTTCTAAGACTCTTGTTCAAGAATGAGATGATGGAGAGTCTTTGTCCGGCTGTTGAGGCTGCGGATACTATCCAAAGAGTTATTGGTAGCTTCTTCGACCTGGCTGAGCTGGAGCAAGCTCCTAAAAGGAGGGACCATACTCGAGGAAATGATGTCATGCTCCTGCAGCTTAAGGGATGCTGCGCCCTCAATATAACGGATGAGAAAATAGAATGCATCGCTAACATGACTCAAAACATCGTAGATGGGATATGCGATATTCAGGATGCAGGGTTTAGGTAAGTCCTTTCAAAATATTGTATCCACCCCCCCCCCCCCTCTCTCTCTATATCTGTCTCAGCAGCCCTTTCCCCATTTATTTTGTTATCATATATACCACCCTTGATCACGCAGCTTATTTTCTTTGTCCTTCTCTCCCATTTGATATTATTTCTCCAAAAAGAAGAATATGTTGTTCCATCTGAAAGATTGCGAAGATTGCGTTATCACGAACAAAACTTGTTTAATGAAATGACGGAAACTTCGAACTCTAATTTTTGTAAACATATGCCCACCTCCCCCTTATGTTAGTATGGTCATGGCTGTGATAATATATAATTGTAATCAGTTCATGAATATAGATTAAGCCGGGAAACATGTACAACAATAATTATTGTGCAAAAACTATATAGACAAATATATTGATAATTTGACAGCAAACTTGACTTTAAAAAAATCTTCCATTTTATTCACTAGCCAATTCATTTACTCTTCAGGAATAATCAATTAAAATTCTATCTTTAGCATTTCAAGCTCAATTTACTAGAATATCTCCACAAACATTATAAAGGACTTTCTAGCACACCACGCCTCAATTTTGCCTTAAATTGTAGACATTGTTTTTGTTTTTGTATCACAAAAGTATGTTCTGATTAGGTTTTATCCATTTATTGATATCATCTTTAAATAGACCACGCCCATCATACTTGACTAAAGGGGAAGGCTGGGGCAAGAAACGGTTCCTTTCCGGATGCTGCGATGAGACTGGCGTTGAACGGTATTCATGCGCCAGGGAGTACCTAGTCCCTGCAAGTGATATTGAGGTAGGTCCTACGAACTATTGATGTGTTTAGGTTTTAAAGTTCTTTTATCACATCCAATAGGGAAAAATATACCTGTAACAGTTTCAATGTCTTGAGTTCAGGGCCCCGTCTTTAAAAAGTTGATATGATGATATCAATCGTAGATATGTACGTAAGAGATGGGAGACTGAAAACTTGCAATTGGTTGGAGGACTTGCGATTGATTTGGATCAATCGTAACTCTTTGTAAGACAGGGCCCTGATGTTCAGATATTCAGATGTCTGAACTCTAGACATCGAAACTTTTACAGGTAAATTTTCCTTTTGGATGTGATAAAAGAACTCTAAAACCATTGCAACCATCATGATGAAATTCTTTCATAATATTTATTTTTAATATTCATAAATCATGCACGCATAAAATGCTTGGTATTTTGTTAACCGAAATATATGTAAAACTTGACCCTGATTAGGATAACTTGTTAGAGGGTTGGGGTTCATGTAGGAGGATTGAACAAATGATGTGCTGCCCTCTTGCGGTAAAAGAGACTCGCAAACAGACTTCTCTTCCTTCCTCCTCCCGTCTTCATTTTATGTATTCTTTATGTTCGTATCCATTCCCCTCAATCTCTTCCTCGTTTTCATATAAGTGTATCCCGCAATATCATCACCTCTTTATTAAAGGGGCTGGGTAACTTTGTCTCAGATTCTGAAACAAAATCCCGGATTTTGCTCATGCTGCAATGTTAATTATAAACCGTTAGGTCAGTCAGGAACCCCATGACTTTTACAAGCCGATCGCCTGTCTGATTATCGAGATATTTATGATTGGAAATTGAAATTTCATTTTTCGTTTTCCGAACGTTTTTTTTTGTATATACAGTCTATTGGGGAAAATGTGTATGGTAATAACGGTCACTCAAAGGTTCTTACTTTTTTGAGGCACTTCTTGATCATTTTGAAGTGCAATTTGTTTAGAGCTTCACTATTACACCATATCACATACACGGATAACACGTAGGGCCATGCATCTCAGAGTTAACATTACGGTGCCTTTAACCTCACCATCGGTCATTTCAATCTCAATAAAGTTTCTTACCTTTTGTTTCTTTTCCTAGGACATGGTCGAGTCAGGCCAAAAAGACCCGGTTGATATATTCTACGCTGTCGGAAAAGCAGTCGGCAAGTAAGTCAAAACCACATAATTTCTTAAATTAAAAATAAACAAAGAGACATCTGGCACCTTATTTTTGCGGAGAAGAATTGTGTTTTTATCATTACTGTCATCATTTTGTCTCAACGATGAGCAGTGCAGACGATGTAGGAGGGAAAGGGTAAAGTTATAGAAATAGTAGAATGAGGAAGAAAAGGGATACGAGGAGGATGAGATTGTGCACACAGTGTGTGCTGGCAAGCACTGAATCCAATGACCGGGGTAATAGTATATTTGTAAAGCGCTTAGAGACATTTGTATTAAGCGCTATATACAAATTAAATATTATTATTATGCAAGAGGAGGCGGGCAGGAGGGGAAGGGAAAAGGAGGAAGGGGGAGGGAGGAGGAGGAGGGAGGAGTAGAAGTAGGAGGAGGCGGAGGAGGAGGAGGAGGAGGAGGTGGATGGGGAGGAGGAGGATGGGGGGAGGAGGAGGGAGGACAGTATTACGAATAGGACAAGTAGAAGTAGCAGCGGTTACAGGAGCATTATTACTATTACTTTTATTATTTTGAATTATTGTTATTATTATTATTATTATTATTATTATCATCATTAAAAGTAGTAGTATAGTATTAATAATTTTAATGATAATAACATGATGATGATATTAGTATTACCTAAAGTACTTTTCCGTCGTTAAATGTTGTTGTCTTTATCTTAATGATTACGCAAGATGTGTCAACTCCTTCGCCCTCAGTCTTTTCAGCTTGTCCAGATCCAGGGCACTCAGTGTAATTCTAGAACCATCGAAAAACTGAGATGTTTTCCAAGAAATCCCAAGAAATCCTCCAATCTCCGATGTTCTTGTCCCCTTTCAGGTTGCTCACCATGAGAGACCAGGATGCTGAAGACCACACCGAGGTCGTCGATCAGGAAGCAACTACGACCACGACTACGACGACCGATGAGATTTCTCAATGGAATAGCATGCGAGGTAGGATGGGATTTTTAGAAAAAAGAAAAGAAAAGAAAAAAGCTAGCAAACACGGCTAACAAACAAAGCAGACAAACAAAAGAAAACAGAGTTTGTCAATAAGGGAGTTTAAGGATACAATCTGCGCATGGGCAGATAAAGGTCATTTGTACCAAAATGGTAAAACCCACAGAGATGAATATACTGGATATGCGCTCATGAAAGTTACGTAACATTATTTATTTATGCACCAATGGTACATTCTATGATACGCAGGTGGAAGTATTCTTTTCAAGAGGTCAAACAAAAGGTATTCATGAAGCACATTTAGGACTTTGGCAGTTATTATTCTAAGATGCTCAAAGTGGAACTTCTCCATGTGTAAAAGATCTGTGGATATTTGGGGTCATTTGTACCTTGTGCTATCTGTAAACTCCCTTATTCCAGTCCAATAAATGGAAATAGAAAATCAGACTAGCTGTTCAATACATGAATAAATAAATAGATAAATACATTTTAAAAGATATTCTGTGTTTATCAGAAAAATCCTTTGCTTCCGATAAAAGTAGAAAATCAGACTAACGGATCAAAAAGAAAGTTTAAAGAGAACCAGTTTAACTCGGTGAATAAAGGCAATGTCTTATCATCTTTTCTCGTCGCATCCCCACTTTCCCTTTCAGTGTCACTCTTTCTCTTCTCTTTCCTTTTTTTTTAAAATTTCTGTGGTTGAGGGGGGGGGGGGGGCTATGAGCACCCTTTTCTACGCCACTGAACCAATAAGCAAGTCTTAGATACAATCAGTGAATGGACAAATACTGGATACATGTCCATGAAAGTGATGTAATTTTTATATATTTGTGTGTCCACGTTATATGAAAATCCTATTTTCAAGAAAAAAAATGTATTCAAAATTAATGACTTTTGCTGTCATTGTTCTGACTTCTCCACAGTGATTTGTAAATATGTAGTGTTCAATTGCATCATCGTCTACAAACTCGTCTATTCAAGAAACTTCTTCTTCTATTTTTCTTCTATCCGATAAACAGGCAATATTGTTACGAAGATGTGCTGCCAAGTCGGTAGCTTGACGGGCGCCCTCTTGGGTGAGGATGGAGGAGTTACTTGTGATGGTAGCGCCAAAGTTTACTCCAAATTCGTAGAAGGGTTCATGAGAAACGAATGCTTCGCCGCCTATACCAAGTAAGTAACAAATTATTTCCAAAGCAGTTGTTCTTACTTTGCTTTTTCTTTTAAAGGCATCATTTAGCAATGTTAAATCTGAGATGAACGGCCCTACGTGTTATCAGTGTCTGTGATATGGTGTTAAATTGAAGCCCTTAAAACAATTGTGCTTCAAAATGATCATGAACAGCCTCAGAAAAATAGAAATCTTTGAGTGACCGGTTTTACCATACTCATTTCCCCCAATAGGCTGTAGTGTTATAAAAACCGTTAGGAAAATCATAAATATCTTGACAATCAGACAGGCGATCGGCTTGTAAAAGTCATAGGGATTCCTGACTGGTCTAAAGGTTTATAATTATGATTGCAGCATGAGCTAATTCCAGGATTTTATTTCAGAATCTGAGGCAATGTTTTCGAGTCACTTTAATATTCGGGTATCGGTTCCAGTACATCTACATCATTCCTGAGCCGTATTCTGAAAACTCTGTCATTTTTCGAGCTTGCGAAAAGTGATATTTGCTAATTCCCATTATGATAAGTTTAAATTGTTACTGTTAGGAATAAAGACTTATTCATTATGTCTCTTTAAAACTTTGCTTTAAACTTTTCACGCCTACGCTGACAGGTTTGAGAATGCATTAACCAATGATGTGTCTTTATCATTTGTTGATTTATTTATTGTTTCTACTTTTTTTTAATGAGAATATATTTAAATGAATAAAACATTTGATATATAAGTTTTTCTAAATACCATTTTACTCAGTTCTGTTTTCCTTTTACTGCAACTATACTCAGTATTTTAATCTTATCAATTTTAATAACCACTTTTTACTTATTGCTAGATATATACTTTGATTGCTTATTATTCGCCGCCCCATTGAAGAAAAAAACATCGAAATCAATACCATTGTCAAAGGTGACGCGTATACAATTAATGAAGGCATACAGAAGCTTTCAAAGTACAAATTTAAAATAAAAAATCTGAGGAAAAAGGACTAAAGCTATTACATTTGAGAGGAGAAAAGCCATTTTTGACCAAGATTGTAAATGTGACCTACAAAATTAGAGTGATGTGCATGCCATGCTCAAAGTCAGATAAGTGTAACTCTTCACTTGGTACTTATCTAATCTTCTAATTGCTTTTGAAGCTTTTCCAAGCGGCCTGAAAATCATCTTCAAGAGCATTTTGGAAAATAACATTTGTAGAATACTTCACGGGCGCTTTTTTATGAATTCAATGCCGCCACAAAATTAAATGGTATTTTAATCCAAACGTAATGTAGGAACTACATTACCACTCTTCTCGAGCTCTATCTACTATTGGCTTTCAGGGGGAAAAGAAATATATAGTTCAAGTAGTCGTATGCGATTTCAAAATCATACTCTCAAAAGAAATAGTGAAGAGTCAGCCGTGTTGGGAATTGGAGATGACAGGGTCGTAAAATAAACGGGGAAACGATTCGATCTCGCCCGCTGAAATTCGAGCTCCGCAAGAAACTCGACGTCTTTGGACGGGGATATGTCGAGGTGACGTCATCACGGTGACGTACATCCTGCAACGTCCTGGGTCTGCGCAACTACAATGGTATTCGTAGAACACCTTTGTTCGAACGACCAGACCTTGTCCGTGGTGTCTGCTAATAGCTAATGATTTGGGGCTCTAATTTCCGCTTTAATTTGTAGGAGTTCGCTGATAGATCTTCAAAATGTGATTTATGCTTTCTTTTCATAAAATATCAAGAAAGTGCAAACGTCTGTAATTTTGTCTGCAGTAGGAACGGTGATACCCTCTATATTCATTCGCTGAAGTGCGAATGAATATAGACTAGTGTACAGAAGTCCGAGAGATATTCACTTTCAGGGTGGAGGTGCCGTGACGTCATCAATCGTACATTTCCAATTTCTTTGTTTTCTGGAGAAAAAAGGGCGCCCCCAAAATTCCTCATGACATCTTAGATTTGTTATTCTATTTATTGTATTGTCCATAATTCCGAACTTTTCCCGCTCTTAAAATTTAAATTACTTGGATATAATTTAAAAATTTCTTTACTTTCTCCTTTTCTCTCACAACCCCTTTTCTTTCTATTTATTTTATTTTTCTTTCCATCATCTCCCTGTCTCTTCCTTCTTTTTGTTGTACAGGTGCTGTAGCCGGCCTGCCGAATAAAATGAAATTGGAGCAGTCATCGAAGAAAAAAAGAAAGTCGAATACAATCAAATCAACTTTTGTTGATTTTTCCCACTCACTATTTTTTCAGTATAATCGTCGCAGAGAATTCATTCACAACGAAAAAAATTGTCACTGTAGAATGCTGAAGATATTGATTTTTAAGGCATTCTGAAGTTTGCAAATGTTACGACACCCCTGAAATTCAAAGTGATTCATTTAAGCGTTCTTGAAGACGTGCTACTGTGACGTCACAATTAAAAAGAAATATTGCTTTAAAACTGACATTAAGTTTATAAAAAGAGAATGAATTTCGTTTTGTTATCTTCAATCCTCTTTTTTTCTTTGCCCTCTGTGGTCAGCTAAATTTGTATATACGAATGATTTTCACATACAACCGTACAATGAACCGTCACAGTGAATTTCTTCTAAATGATCAAGCTTTGAAAAAAACTTATCGAGATGCACACACCCTTCTTATTACACATGTTAATCATGTATATGTTGCTTAAAATTATATTCTGATATTGTGTTTTGTTGTTAATTGTTTGCTTGTTGTTGTTGTTTTAATGCTGTTTGCATGAAAAGTATTGGTTAGGTAATAATGTAACATCATAAAAACATGACGATCAGAATCAACAGTCAAATATGCAGAAGAAAATGTAAATAAACATGAGGAAAAAAACCTGCAAAATAGTAAATGATACAATAAGAAGAAAGGGCTCATTGTATCTAACCTCTGTATGGATTCCTAATTGAATTGTATATTATTGTTCCCGTTTGTTTGAACTTGATTTAAAATGTCTCTTGATCTTTTAATTAAATTCAGAATCGAACAAGAAATTTAGTCTGCATCTTTTTCTCCTTTCTCACGGCTCTCTGGTCTAGATAATAATTGACGCAGTAGGGTTCTGAAAAATCTATTTCTGAACTTGAGCTACACGCATCGTTTGTAAAAGCTGCGTTAATTCCACCACTTACAATATAATACACATATTTAAAGGCTAATCCAACCTTGATAGCAAAGTACGGTAGAGGAAAGTAAACAAATCGGTCAAGAAAACTGGTGAAAGTTTGAATGATGTCGGACAAAGTTTGATAAACGTTGTAAGTGTTTAAAAGTTGTAATCACTTTAGGTATGTGATATTCAAATTAGCTGAATCAGTAATGTATACATGCATGTAATGTAGTGAAGGAAAAACGTATCATTAATGTTTCCAACTCACAAAATGACTGAAATTTCAATTTGTCAAAAATGTTTGACTCAGGAGTGTCTTTTATCTTTAGATAACCCATACTTTTAGGCCAACCATAATATATTTTGAATAGTGCCCCAAGGGAAAAGGCAATCAGGAGAAAATAAGAAAATAATGATATTTTTGTACACGAAAAGCGGGACAGTTATCCGCGACTACGTCACAATCCACCGACCAAACTTTTGATTTGAGATTTGCATATACTTAGTGATCTCATATATTAAACATTCATAATTACTTATTATTTGTCCAATTCATTTCGAACCTTCGCCATTATGTTTATCTAATTTTTCTGGTTTCATACAAATAAATGTATTACAAGGGTTGGGATGCCCTTTAAGTATCATACGTAGATATATACTGGCGAAGATCATGCGTATTGCATTGTAAGCTTTACGTATTTCACGACGAATCTGGCGTCCCAAGGGTGTCATTATCGCCCAGTATCCCCGTTCGAGAAGCCATGCGTGCATGGTGCAAGACGCAGAGTGGGCCTTTTCATACCCAATTGGCGTATAAATGAACTTGTTACGCGATTTTCTCCCCCTCCCATCGAAGTCCATGTTTAAATAGCGTTGCTCGTTTGTAGCTCATACAGGTCCTTTGAGAGAGGATGTACATAGACTATGAAAGGTTAATGAGAGAATAATCTTGCCCGGTCTGTCCCCTTAACATGAAAAGTGATGTTTCGATGTGAGGAAATTAAAAGAAAGAGAGGAAGTGTCATGTCTTGATAAATATTAATAATAATAATATATTGCACTTATACAGCGCCTTTTTATTTAAAACAAAGCGCACAAACAAGAAATAGGCTCCTAACAAATAACAGAAAGAGAGGACATTATCAATATTACAACAAATTAGAAAAAGATGTGTTTTCAGACATTTCTTGAAAACTGTTAGAGTATGGCAATTAATAAGGGGTAAGGAGTTCCATGTTTGGAGGTCAATAACGGAAAAAGCCCGATCTCCTATCTGACTTGTTCGAGGTACGGTAAGTCACACAAAGACATACGTCACAAAAAGACACATTTTAGGGGCCTATGAAACAAATTTAATTCCAGCACATTAGAGATTTGTATTTCATGTTCCTTAACACTGCTTGAGGAAAAATGAACATCCATGGAAAGTCAATTTAGCCCCCTCCGACTCCCTCACCCTTTTTGAAATCCAGGATACACCCTCCACGATAATTGCTGTCCTTCCATCGAGATGTCACGTGATCTGAAAGACAGGTTGGTTGTGATATTTGGATCGTCTAGAGTTTCCATAATACATTTACAGACAGGAGTTATCTTTTGAAGTATAGGCCTATTTCTATCCTCCATACACCGTTAAGATGTTTATTATCTTTGTAGCCTGGCTCATACAAAACGACGACACCCTCTATTAAATCGCGCAAAGGCGTAAACAGAATTTCTGTTTTGAACAACCACCTACGAACTAAGAAGACTGAAGAAAAAAACAAGTCCTCAAATATGGCTGATAAATAACTCTCTTTCTGATACAAAGGAAGAATTGACTTAACATTATCATGACATAATTTGATACCAAGTACCGTCGTCGGCAACGGGATGATGTTTCATTATTTTAACGCAAGACGATACCCAATTTATGAGTGTTCTCAAATGAGGCTTATACGCATCATAATTACTTTTCGATGTAAACGTATATAGGCGCTCCTACTTCTGCGGATCGACGTGAAACGGTCGCCTCGTCGATGTTTTGATTTCGTTGAAAGTCGACGCGAGTGGTGGGGGTGCCTTCGTCTTCAGCTGATGTAATTGCGAGATATTTGATCCATATTTTCCGCTTTCCCCCTTATTTTTTAACTGTCTTATGACATTTTAAGATTTTTTCCCTTCTTTTTAATGGTAAAGTGTAGAGGGAGGTCAAGCTCCGCCCCCGTTCACCACAATGCACTGTTGTTGTTTTTATTGTTAACGTTCAATATTTTTCTGTGTCAGATGACTTTCGGGATGTAGTAATCTTTTCACATGCAGCCATGAAAAATCTGATTAAGTTTAACATAGAATCACCGTTTTACAGCAGATGCTTACGTTAAAATACACAAATTTTCACTGGGTTAGACTTTAAAAAAAATTGTTAATGAGAGTGAAGGAACAAAATAATTAATATTGGAATTATGATATTCCCCCTGATATCCAATGCTGGTCCGCTGTTCTATATACGACATTATAGGGAGATATGGAAATGAAAGAGATAGAGAGGGATAGAGAGGGAGGGAGAGAGAGAGAGAGAGAGAGAGAGAGAGCGAGAGAGAGAAGTAGAAGAAGAAGAGAGAGGGGAGAGGGTAGACATGACGACGGAGGAAAGGAGAAAGCCAGGGGAGAGAAAGAGTGTGAATATGTGTGTGTAAGACAGAGAAAAGGGGGGGGGGGAGAAAAAAAAGAAAAAGAAAAAGAAAGAAATACTTTAAGAAAGAAGTGAAATACAGAATTTGTTTAAAGGTGAGGGACAGAGAAAGAGGGAGGGACATATATATATAGAAAGAAAGAGAGAGAGAGAGATCGAAATAAAGAGAGATATAGGGGAGGGGCAAGAGAGAGAGAGAGAGAGGGGAGGGGGAGAGAGAGAGAGAGAGAGAGAGAAAGAGAGAGAGAGATTGGGAGGAGGCAGGGGGGGGGGGGTGATACAAATTCATGATCTTGTCAGAAAGAAGACGAGACATAAATTGTAGATGCATCAAATGAAAGCAGGTGCAAGTAATAACATACAAGACACATTTACATATTTCCACGGAATCGACAGAGGCAGAACCAAGTAATAATAATACAAAAATAAACTAAAAACAGGAATCCTGATGAAGTTTTGCATTTAAAAATGCCCTTGGCAGAAAAGTGACGGATGAAGGCGGTGGTGAGGCAAACCGCATGAGAATTATTACCTAAAACATTGTTATTCTTTTCTTGAGATGGAGATTATCTTATGAGACATAATTTAAAATTAGAAGCATTCTATCCTATTTTTGAAATAAACGTACAATAATTAAGTTTTCTTTAAAACGGCAAGAGTACTAA
The DNA here is from genome assembly GCA_035222895.1 of Strongylocentrotus droebachiensis. NCBI lineage: Eukaryota > Metazoa > Echinodermata > Echinoidea > Camarodonta > Strongylocentrotidae > Strongylocentrotus > Strongylocentrotus droebachiensis. Next base: position 228,528 of record JAVYIG010000292.1, on the reverse strand, counting down.
ATACATGATATAATACATAGAAATAGCGTCTATATCATGTATAATGAGGATTTGATGTACTTTAATATTTAGGTCTCGAAGGTTGGACAAGTTTTCTACCGGGGGGCGTTTCACAAAGCAATCTGATAGCAATCTTTTTGCTGATGCCAAATAGACATAGGCCTACATGTATATACATGCTAATGGACCAAGGGTTTGCGAAATACGCGTAGGCTATTGCGACGTCCGTGTCAACATTTTCAATCCGTTAATTAAAAGACGACAAATGTGTTTGAATTCAAAGGAAATGTTCCATTCATTCTTCATATTTGTTGTTATTCAAATAAAATACCGTCATAAACTCACTCTCTTGAAAAAAGTAGTTCATGTATGATGCAGCTGACGTCACGTTATCTGGGAATTGTAAACTCATTGAAATCGAATGAAGTGCGATGCTTGGGCCTCATAGTGTGTTTTGAATCTCAAATGATTTTTCTGGAGATTTAGCTGCCATAGAGCTCAAGTTATTGATTAATGCGAAGGCGGTGTTTTTGGCTTTGAAAATAATAGGTAGCAGTTGTAGTACATAGACGACAACAAACGCAACCATGTTTATATGTTCTTCTCTTCCCACTCAAGTTTCTCTCACTCTCTCTTCATCACTCTCCCTCCTCCTTCTCTTTTCTTCCTCCCTCTCTTTCTTTCTGTCTCTCATACCCCATCAATGTATAATTCTCTCTCATTCTCTGTCTTTGTCTGTCTATGTCTGTCCATCGGTCTCTCCGTCGATGTCTGTCTGTCTCTCCCTGTTTTGTTTTTGTTTACTAGCCCCCCCTTCTCTCTCTTGTTTTTGTTTACTCGCCCCCTTTCTCTCTCTCTCTCTCTCTCTCTCTCTCTCTCTCTCTCTTTCTTTCTCTCTCTTTTTTTTAATACTAGCCCCCCTTCTCTCTTTCTCTCTCTCTCTCTCCCTCCCCACCTCTTTCCTCTCTCTCTCTCTCTCTCTCTCTCTCTCTCTCTCTCTATATAGATCTATCTTGCCACCCTCCCTCTCATTTCTCTCTCTCTCTCTCTCTCTCATACCTTAAACATAATATATATATATATGTATCTCTCACTCTATGTGTGTGTGTCTCTCTCTCCCTCGATCTCTCTCCCTCCTCCCTCTCTTTTTCTCTTTGTTTCTCTCTCTCGTACCCCATAAATATATATTTCTCTCTCATTCTCTGTCGCTGTCTCTGTCTCTCTTGTTTGTTTGACTACCCCCTGTTCTCCCACCCCCCCCCACTATCTCTCTCTCTCTGTCTCTGTCTCTGTCTCTCTTCCTCTTTTTCGTACTACCCCCTTCTCTTTTTCTCCCTCTCTCTCTCTCTCTATTTCAATACTTCTCTATTTAAGATCATGTCACCATTAATTTCATGTAGCAGTGTTCCATCTCAAGAACTAACAATGCACCTTGGCACAGTTTCATTAAACAAATACATTTATCAAAAACAAATCAACTAATAAAATACCGCAATATCAGTATAACTTATTAATGATTACATGTTTTATGAAACATTGGCCTTATTGCACGTGAGCCACTAAAAGGCATTATCGTGACCACCACCTGAGAAGAACGCACTAATAATTAGGCGCCACCGAAACTTAATCACAAGCGCACTTTCTTCCACGAGGTTGACATTACACGAAGCTGGTTCGGAACGAATTCTGTTCGTTATGTTTATTGTATCATTTAAAAATGTTAATGATAAAGTAATGATCATCGCGGAAGAGGTTTACGGTAAACCATGTGTAAAGTCCTCGAGGGACTGAGGAAAGTAGATCTTTCCTCAGTCCCTCGAGGACTTTACACATGGTGTACCGTAAACCTCTTCCGCGATATTCATACCACCATGCAAACCTTCAAACATCATCCAAAGTAATGATCGTCTTGTTTTGGGGAATGCATATTGTTGATTGGTGCACAATGTGGAGGGAGGGGGGGGGGGGGGCACCCTCACCCGAAGTTAATCAGGAAGCATGTTCCACGCTTTTGACTTTTATGTGACTGATTCGGACACGATTCTATTCGTTATATCAAAATTATATAATTCAAATACGAATGGCCAATGTGTATTAAAAACAAATGTTAAATTGAAATCACGGTCGTCGAAAGAGGGGGTGTAAGGGTGTGACCCCCAGAGCCATCTATACACAGGGTTTGGCCAATATGGCGACTACTGCTTTGTTGGGCAACACGAATCAAACGAATATACGCCATGTTGTGACCCAGTGGAACCTGGTTGGCCAAACTCTGTTTATAGATGGCTTTGGTGACTACCTGACCTTCACCCACCATTAACATTTTCAGGCGCCAAATTACAACTATTCGGACCTTGTCGGTTAATCATACTTTTATGATTTATTGAGTGATTTAGTTTATTTATTTATTCATTTATTTATGTATGTATGCATGTATGTATTTGTACATTTATCTTTCTATTCATTAATGTATTACTCTACTTTTTTTATATTTGCATTACAATTTTAGTCCCACATGCCCCCCCCCCCCCCCCCATCCACGTGTGCTATTGACACCTATTGCCATTTAATATTATCAAGGTCGCAGAACAGCGGCGGCATTCATAAATAAAATGACTAGAAAGGATCAAAATTGACCTTATGACAAAAATAATATTGCTGCAATAAACGTTTAATTCGGAAACAACAACAACCATCTTTCCGTTTTTTGGGGTCATGCCGACTGCTCTAGATATCATATTTTTGCAAACAGAAAAATAGAGAACAAGGCATTTATGGATGAATTCTAGACCGACAATTTGTTTTCGACTCGATCGTAAATATCACATTCGGAAAGTTGTTTGTTGGTTGTGATTATGTGCAGGTTTAAAACACCTTCCATTTCCGCATGAAATGTGCAGTAGACATGCTAAAAATGATAACGCTAAACTTGTAATTTGCACATTAATTTTGTCGGACATATTTTTTTAAGAGTAAAGCTGTTCATCAACACGTACAAACAAAAATTGCTTACTGACACTTTTTAAACTGCCTCCGTCTCTCTCTCTCTCTCTCTCTTTCTCTCTCTCCCTCCCTCTCTCTTTCTGTCTCCCCCTCTCTCTCTCTCTCTCCTCTCTCTCTCTCTCGCCCTCTCTCTCTCTCTCTCTCTCTCTTTCTCTCTCTCCCTCCCTCTCTCTTTCTGTCTCACCCTCTCTCTCTCTCTCCTCTCTCTCTCTCTCACCCTCTCTCTCTCTCTCTCTCTCTCTCACTCCCCACTTTCCTCTTCTTCTAACTCTTTCTATCTTTGACTAGTCACTTTAATCCCTACCCACAATTTTCCCTACTCGCTGTTTCGTCAGAAGGCATTCATTTATTATATCTGAACACGCCGTGTGTTTAGAATTGCTCGTACTTCTGTTTGTCTGGCAAAATAAGAAACGGAAAAGATCTTCTACTTTGAAGTGAATAATCAATAAACGATAGAAGAAATGAAAATCCAGCTATTACTAATTTAGTTATAATTTACTATTTTGTAAGGATGAAAATATGAAAACAAATCAATTTCAAACGTAGCACCGTTTTTATTATTATTATTATGTTTGAATATTAGAGGAATGCTTTACATTTTGTGTATCATTCACACATCAAAACATATTTAAAGAGCGGATAATTCCACCAAGTTAGTTATCTAAACGTGTGCTTCGTCGGATACGAATCATCAGCCCTTTTTTCTCAACATGCTCAAAAGCCCCAAGTTTATAGTACTTTATAAAATATGAGAATATCAAGCAGATATTTCTTCCTAATCAGTTGACTGCGACGTATCAAAATCGTGTCACTTTGCGGGGTTCAAGCCAAATTCGTACATCTATATCAGTGTCGATTGTGGTGTTTACGATGGACAGACCGATGGACAAATGAAATAGTATTTTGAAACGTACAAATGTGCTTCCCGTCAGTACAACAACAACAAACAACGATACAAATATTAGCATGCCTTTACGCAAATTGGGACAAAGCGAGTCAGCTGTAGAGTATGAAAGCCAAACCATATGCCGCTGGAAGGTGAGGTGAAAACAATTATAAATGATGCCATTAATGGCCGTGGTGATGAAATAAAATTGATAATTAATAAAATGACGTTGACTAATCCCAGCATTAACTTGAAAGAAGAGAAAACAGAAATAAAATCTGTAAACAAGGTGTACAAACATTTATTGACTACATAAACCCACATGAGGCGGTCTGGCTCAGTGGCAGAGCAGTGGTCTCGTAACCGGGAGGTCCCTGATTCGAAACCAAGTCGAAGCGCTAGTGCCCTTTGGTAAGGCATCAATCCTCATTACAAAGTCCCTAAGAGAGGTCTCACAATGTTATTATATGCTTTATCAGGTAGAACAAACAAACAAACACTTTGATGTCTACAATAATTGTTTAAGGACCACCAACTTTAATCAGGGAGAGTTTTAACGACAATGTCAGATTAAGAGCGCCAAAATATTTTATCATTATGAAACAGGGGGAAACGAGAGTCAGAGCCAGTGGCAAAGCCATAGCGGACTACATGAGACACAATCATGCGTCTTAATATTTTTTGATGAGGAAAAACAGTAAAAGAAGAAAATACATATTTGTTTTCAAGAAAGAAAAATAAAAAATGTAAATTGATACAGGGCGAGTAAAGATGGCTCCTTCCCATACCCCTCCCTAAATCCCAAACCTTGTAAAGTACATCGTTTCCAGTTGACACCTAGGCTACCCCCCCCCCCCTCCCCTCACCCTCCAGAGCCATCTACACACATAGTTTGGCTAACTTGGTTTTTGTGGGTCACAGCATGGCGTATATTATTTTGTTTTGTGCTTGCCCAACAAAGCAGTAGCCGCCATACTGTGTCCAACTCGTACCAGGTTGGCCAAACTCTGTGTATATATGGCTCTGCCCCCCCCCCATGTATAGGAAGAGAGAGAGAGAGAGAGAGGGAGAGAGAAAGAGAGAAATAGAGAGAGAGAGAGAGGGAGAGAGAGAGATGGAGTGGGAGAGAGAGAGATGTAGTGGGAGAAAAAAAAGAGACTGATAACGGAGAAATCATAAACAATTTTTAAATGAGCCACAAGGCGAAGCACCAGTGTTTACTTTGTCACCATTAATTACGTTAATTGCCCGCTATGCGACTCAGCTGGAAATTGTTTGTGCACCAAACTTGCTAAATTTAAATATAATAGCCTACCGAACGGCAGCGTCATGACGTCACGACTTTTGAATAATGCCGATTTGGTGATTGCCTGGGTGATAAATCTTAGTAATTAAGGGACTTGATTGTTGCGCACATACAATGCTGGGTTATAAAGTCCCATTTAATTGTTATTGCGTTGTCACTGTGAATGTCTGTGAAAAGTTAAGACTTCCGAAGTATTACCGCCAGATAATTTATCAAAACGCGACATCATAATCTCTGACGGCTGATAACATTAGACTTTATATACTACATAATAAAGGACAAAAAATGAGCAATAACAACGAGTTCTAACAAGATTATGAGAAAGTCAGTCGCTGAGCTTGAAACTATCCCCCCCCCCCCTCTCTTCTAATTCACACATGCACACACACACACAGGCATATGTACACGAATATATTTCTTTCTCTGCGTAAACAATTCTTACCCGATTAAGATGACACCAATATCATCAATTTTGGGTAGGACATTTTGATTCTAGGGCTATGTGTTTGATAGGTAGCAGTTGTAGTACATAGACGACAACAGAGAATAGTAAACCAAACAATGTATTGTTCGTCTTGCAATGAATAAACAATGTTTTAATGAAAGAGTTCGTCAATAATAATAATGATAATAATACATCATATTTATAAAGCGCTTTTAAGTACTAATGTTTCTAAGCGTAAGAAAAAGAAGAGAGGAAAAGGGAGTTAAAGAGAGATTACATGTACCAAAGAAACATGTTAAAAATATTGAATTACTAGTAAACGGCAAAGAAGAATATGACATAACACAACATAACGACTACATCAGAATTAATACACGAGTTTACGGTTACAACAGTGCGTATGCGCAGACATGGGCGCCATTTTAATTTACGAGTAAGCAAACCAAATGACCTCTAGAGGTCAGTGGTTTATGCGTAAATTAAGATTGCGCCCATGCAAATTATTATGTGAGCGCACAACGCAGCGCGCAGGCAGTGATGTCATCATAATTTGCATGGGCGCAATCTTAATTTTCGCATAAACCACTGACCTCTAGAGGTCATTTGGTTTGTTTACTCGTAAATTAAAATAACGCCCATAACCGTAAATTGGTGTATTAAAATTATAGATAAACCAGATATGTGAAATATGTAAATGCAACTTACAACAAACTTATATATAAATTATTTTATTCAACATTATAATTATGCATTATTAATGCACAGAAAAGTGACGGTTATTAAATGTTACGTTATCATAAAAAACTCCCAGTTTTGCAGTGTTATTTCTGTACGAGGCCTAATAAAGATTGAATTTGGGTTAAAACAGTTAGCAGAGTGGTTAGAAACCTAAGGTAAGTCAAAATGTAGGCAATCCGTCATTTTGGGGTTGACTAGGGGACGGCCTTGTAAACATACTTTTGTCTAAATGTGTTTAGTCTTTAATAAGGCGGTGGTATCACTCGTATTGACATCGTGTGCGGCACATGATAATTAGACATTTCGCAAAAAAAAAAAAAAATAATAATAATAATAATTAAGAGTATGAAATTGGATTTAAAGGGGTGATATATGTTCACAAACATGTAAATGCGTATACAAAAAAAAATCTACTCGAAAACAGGCTACTTTCTATGACTGTGTACTCGGTAATTTAAACATAAAGATTTATCTAGAGCCCTATCTTTGTACCAGCTCTTGTGCAAATGAGATCATTTCGTCTATATTTTTACGGGAAAAAGTTGTTGAAATTATGCAAAATAAGAGGTCATTTTCGACTCTGCTGTAACGATCACGCGTCACACCTTTCAATATGAAGTGACATCACCCGTTAGTCTATGCTCGTCCAGACCCAACCGTGATTGAATAAAACGACCAAGCGAAACGGTGAGGAAAAAAGGCCTTTATAAATCTTAGCTCCCAGTCCGCCCCAAGTTCAGTGTGTCCGCTGCTTAGTATTATCTATTTGTCCTCGAGTTCAACCAGGAGATCATATAGAGCCTGGAGGATGTCTTTCTTCATCAAGTCAGCTTCCTTTTTGGCATCGGATTCTTCGTCAGCAGCCGCCTGTTTGTAAGAAAATAAAACATGATGATAATGATGATATGGTGAAGATGGTGAAGATGAAGATGATGATAATTCTACAATCAGTATACTGACCACTCTACTACTCTCAACTACAACTACAATTTCATTTCCCCATAGAAGCCTTATCAGCATCATTGCTGTGCTTCCGGAGGGTCCTGTAGGTATTACCCCAGCATTTATTCGGTACGCATTTGCACCTGGGTGAAGAGTGGCATGTCTTGTCAAAAAGACATTAGTGGGATTCGAACCCTCAACCCTTGAGAATCAAACGAATGACACCTCCACGATACGTCAATGGACTGTGAATAACAATAATGGGTCGCAGTTCGAGTTCCGCCCCCGGCGCCCCCACTCCATGAACGAAGGGATGCCATGCGTGTTACCAAAATGTCCGGTAAAGGGGTACGTTTCACGCACCAAAGTCCGGCTCCTACATACACAAAAAAGACTTTACACACCGGACATAGGGGGTGTTTTCAAAAGGAGGGAACATGGATATATGCGTACCCTAAATAACACTGAGTGGAGGGGGGGGGGGGGGGGTTCCGCCGCGGCGCTAATGTTCTTTAGCAAGACATCAATCTACATTTGCCGCTCTCTACCCAGATTGAAGTTGGAATTCATTCATTTTTTGAGCGCCTTGTGCCAGCTTGGGGTATTAGTTAAAAATTACCATTAAATAGGTTTTAACGTCACATAGGTTACAACTTTGTAATAAGAAGCTACCAAAGTTTGTTACACCTTTTTTATACGTACTGTATATATACACACACATACACACACACACACGATGCATTTACTACATGTAGAGTAGTTGAGAGCCATTATCTCTTTAAAATCCATTCTCATCTGTCTTTGAAGATGACCCTTACCTTTTCTTTTTTCTCCTCTTCTGTCATGTCTTCTCTTTGATAAAAATCCAAATCCTCCTCTTTGCCTATTGCAACTAATAAGATATTTACGGAAAGAGGGAGATTTAAAAAAAACATTTTCAATTCATTCTTATTGCATCATTTATATCAAAACAAGACACTAATTGAATATGCATAACGCCGGCTTCTGAATGAGAACTACTTACTGTCATTCAGTCGTTGGATGATCATATTTGTTTTGCCTCAGTCTTTGAAAATAGTCAATACCTTCTATTTACCCTTTAGCAATAATTGTTATTAAATACATCTATTTATTAAATAATAAAATAACATAATAATAATAAGATATTTGTATACCGCAAATTGCAAATTGCCTCTAACCTGGCCATTTTAGCTCTGATGAGAATACAAATGATACTAGAATTGAATTTAAAATCACATTATCGTAAAGTAAAAGGAAGAAAAACGACAACAAAAAAACACTATGAAAAAGCAGCAAAATAGTTTTTAAAAGTTAAACAAAAACATGTATACGAACATACTTTGAAAATTTATCCCTAAACATAATTGTCAAATGTGTAAGTTGAAATATGCTTTATAATTCTTAATACTTTTGTTTTCATGAAAAGCAGTGAAATATAATGGCTGTATCTTTTAATTATTTGTTGAATAATAGAAAGCTACAGCGGCGAATCGTTTTTTTTTTTTTTTTTTTTGTTGAATGCATTTATCTTTGTATTTATTTGTTAGGAAGGGGCGACGTTTAGGTGATTTACCCTGATCAACGCGACAAATCACTCCGGCATCTTCATCGTGATCGCAAAGCCTTACGAAATTGGCCCTTGGACAGTCCATGATTGAAGTTTCGTCGCCCTCACACTCCACCATATCGAGGTGTATCGATCCTGAGCCTGCGCCGAAGAGCTGGGCGTTTGTAGTGGGGCGTATAGCTTCAGGGAAGCCCAACTGCCTGCACACTACTTGAGCGTCCAAAAAATCCCAATGGTCGTGGCATACTGTTCCCCATTCCCCTTCATAATAGACCTCGACTCGACCTTGACTGTTCACACCATCTGATCCGGCAAGTCGCACCACTGAAAAGGATATTTGCATTGAATATACGAAATGAAACAATTCTGCACTGGTCATTAAAAACGGTTAATAATTGTGCTTAATAATAACGCCACGTATCACTACGACATATCACCACATAACACCAGGTAAAACCAGGTATCGCCACGTAATACCACGTAAGGCCACGTAGCGCAATGCACCACCATGTAACAATGATTACCACGTAACGCCACTTAAACCACGTAATACTAAAATACGGTCACAAAGGTTCATACGAACGATAATTTCGTACGAATCTCCCTGTTTTTTCTATTGTCTTCCCGAATTTCCATTGTCTGAAAATCGTTCGTACGGCGTTCGTAGCAGTTCGTAATGGTATTTGTGACCGAGGCTTAACGCAATTTCTTTCAACGTATTGCCACATACTAGTATCTATACAAGCTGGATAACATAACTGCCGTGGTTTTGTTTTATTAAGTATTTATAACAAATGACAACTGCGTGCGTCAAAGCTCAAACGAGCATCAACAGAACCATGCATACATTTAATGCTAGGTATATTTACAGTGCCAGTTAAATAAACCCAGACAAATCTGATCCTCAATATTTGTTTCGGCAAAATCTTAAGAAACTACTGATTCTAGAATTTGGAATTATCGGTTCCTTTTGAAACAAATCCATTTTGCACAAAATTCACGAATATAAAGAAAGAAAGTATGCTCCTGCTAATTTCCGATTTTGAATCGATATTGATACGTGGCTACTTAATCTGTATATTATTAAGTAACATAACGATTTTTAAAAGTTGTTTTTAATGATTTGTATGTTTTTACATTACATGCAAGGACCATTATTCAGGTCAAGTCCTGTGTTTTTCTTATTGTGTTATATCAAGTATCAATAAAATCGACTGGAAAGTCATATGGTCATTTAATTTACAAGCTTTGAAAGAAAACAAAATATCAGAATTCAATTTTAAGTTATTACACAACTTATTACCAAATAGGTATAATTTATTCAAATGGAAATTGTATAACAATCCCTTATGTTTATATGATGATCAGTTACACGACAATCTCCATTTATTTGTAAAATGCAAACACACAAGATTGTTTTGGTTAAAATTTGGAGACATAATTCGAAAACTTTACAATGTTAATTTTTCTTTTGACAAGTTCGTTTTAATTGAAGGTTATAACTTGAAAAACAAAATATTCAAAAGTTTAAATTTTCTTATCATATATGCAAAATACGCAGTTTATTTAACTGCAAACTCATGTTTCATGAAGTCTCTATTCTTTGTATTTTCAAAAGATTAATCCACAACCGATTGAAGATCGAAAGGAACTGTAAAACAAAAGAGCTACGCATTTTTGAAAACACTGTTATTGAAGAAAACGAAACATGTTTTATATGAACTATGTTAAGATGCTACGATGTTATTTCAATTGATTGTGTATGATTGTTTGATTTGTTCAAAAGCATATATTTATCAATAAATTCATTTTACAAAAAAAAAAAAAAAAAAAAAAACTTTACCCTAAGAAAAGAGAGTCGTACAGGATTTTATCGTACAGACCTCTTTAAAGTAGCTCAGCAACTGGTCGTTGATTTCGTTAGATTGTACAAATAAAGATGACCCCCCCCCCCCCCCCCAAAAAAAAAAAAAAAAAAAAATTTACCTCTTAAATCTCCAGGTTGCAAACTTACCTTATTTAATTCCTGTATTTTAAGTTATGATACAGCTAGGCTTTTCTCCCGTATGCGTTTGTTGGACCCCATCAACGCCCCCCTCCCTCTTCCCCCTGGCAAATAAATGGTTGATTAATGACAATAATCTCGGCATGGATACATACTAAGTGAATGGAAGAAATGTATTCCTTACCATCGTTAGCTAATGCACTTGGCACACTGAGGCAGAGAAGAAGCGAGAGTATAGTGTAGCCTTCCATCATAGCACGATTCAACCAGTACCTTCGGGTAGAATGTATCGATGAAAAATGTTGGTAATTCTTGAAGGAGGTGCGTTTTTATAGAGACATGTTAACAAAAGGAGCCTCTCTTCAGAGATTTGAAAGGATTCGAAACATTGTCCCCTCTTTCTGGTAAACCAGTCGACCGTGGTGGCTGTATCAAAAAGCTTTGTTACTTATTTGTTTGGGTGGAAGCAGACAGATCAGGTAAAGTCTGATTAAAAGTTGTAACCTTGTAACAGCCTTCTCCCTCTCTTATCTCTCTCTCTCTCCCTGCTCTTTGGTCGTTTTCGTTACTTTTTGACCCCCCCCCCCCAAATTCCACTTGTATTGTAGTTATTCTGTCTAGACCGTTAAGTCTTTAAGTTTTAATAGTGTTACGTTAACAAAAGGAGCCTTTCCTTCAAAGATTTGAAAGGATTCGAAATATTGTCCCCGCTTTCTAGACCGTGATGGCTGTTAAACAAAACTGTCTCGAAGAATAGGTACCTGGGCCCGGAGTTTATAAAAACTTTTATCAATAACAAGTTTCACATTTCTACGACAACTTTGCTCACAGCCATTCAAATGCAACGATAATGAACACATCGAATGAAACAAGACCAATATGATAAATGGGATAATACGAGAAAACTAGATCCAATAATAATATTATCATTTATTGCAATGATAAATACAAGAATCGTAATTCTAAAATGTAATGGGTGGTATTTCTGTTAACTGTTGACTTCAGTTAATGATTCGTTGACGACTTTTCTTGGGGAGAGGCAGAGAGATCGGTTAAAGTATCGATACAAGTTGTGACCCCGCCTTTTCCCGTGGTCTGTCACTTAATGGATATGTCAATAAATAACCCCTCCCCCACCTCCCCATCTCCCTTGTGACTACCACTGCAATTATGTAATATTCTATACGGTACATCAAGTCCGTCAACTAGCATATCATACCACCTTTCTTGGGCATTAACCATGTCTATGATTTGCTATGCATACGGCCAATACCTATCGTTCCTTTGATAAGCGTTTCCAGGTCGCCAGTAAGTCTGATTATAACAATTTAACCTTTAAAGGAGCTACACAAAGAAACATTCACTACAACTGATAATTAGAACAAATTACATATGGATGGAAAGATTTTCTCTTGAAAAACACGAATAATTTGCTGAGAAATCATATAGATATCATGGAAAGGCGTAAAATGCAATTTTTCAAGACCCTTCTTAGACCCCCGAACGCCCCTGAACGTAAGCCAAACACACGAGCGTAGCGAGCTCTGGATAGTGACGTCATACACTGGACAAACAGCTCAGTACCGGAGTCGCGCGTCAGCAACAAATTTCATTCTGTTTAGACTGCTTATGTCATTTTGACATCTTGAGCCAAAATTCCTACAAGTATTAATTTTGCAAAATTTCTACAACGGACTTAAAATACATAAGTAGTAACTTATGCATTGACGTTTTGAGAACTATATCCTTTGGCATGAGGTTCTAAAGGCTCATAATACCCCCTTATTGAAGGCCCCTGGGCTAAAGAACAATTTATCTTGGACTTATCAGAAAGGAAAGAAAAATCGCTTTCAAATGTCTCTCTTATAATCCTTTTACAAATAGCACGGACCTGTGCATGTTTTGTTTTTATATTATATTTTATTCAAAGAGAGTACCTCCAAATCAGACAATAATCCGCTCAAATTCAGACCAAGTACCAAGCTGAACAATCCTACACAACAATGATAACGGTTATAATCATCTTGTTTACCCCTAGAAGCCTCATCAGTACTACCCATTCCTCCCCCTCAAAAGACCTTCTTGGGCATTTAACCATGTCTATTATTTTGTTATGCACACGGCCCATACCTACCACGCTTTGATATGCGTTTTCTGTTTCCATGTAGACAGTATTAAAGTATGATGATAACCATTTATCCATTACAGATATATCATAATTATTTATCTCCTTCTATCTCTCTCTCTCTGACTCTTCTTTTCTTTCTTTTAACCATACTTTGTCCCATTGCTGTGGCAATGTTGATAGTTTATCAAAATTCACATTTTTCATGATTTAACTGAAGAAAAAAACTTTATATTTATTTAGTGCATCCACAAAAAAAAAATATTACTATCAATATAACTTGGATGCTATAGTGTATGAGGAAATAAGATTTTTAGGGGGGAAAATTGTTGTCTTTATATTATCAATATAAAGACAACAATTAGTGGATAGTGAGGCAATGCCGTCACAGACTCATGAGTGAGTTGCCAATTTGTCTAGTGCTTTTTTGATTTTCAAAGTTGTTCATGTCATCACAAATTCATTACTTTCTTATTAGTTATCCGATTTTGCTCAAACTTTTTTTTGATTGGTTTGTCTGATTGTTCTGCTTCAATTCTCGCTACCCTAAATAGGTACGAAAATCTCGAAATTCGCGAGACGAGGTAATTTTCACTCTCTCGGGTCGTCACTACAACTTCCGGTATAGAGTCCCATCCCGCTGGCGCTAGCGCCTGTGTTCGCTGTGCAGAGTTTTCACGCACGCTAAAATCGATGCCAATCAGTGTAATTGGTACAGATTATAATATGCAATGGAAAGCTTCGGGCAGAATTAGTGACTTTAGCACAAAAGGCCGTTAAACTCTACCGTGAAAGAGAGGGTTGTGATCACGAACGCCTGCACAGGAAGCTGTAATGTCGAAAAGCTATCCCATAATGCAATGCGGATTTCAGGATTTTCCCCGGATCTCGGCAGAATCGCTATTTGGGGTAGCGAGAATTGAAAGTAAGTTATTATGTAGTGGACCTGCCCTTTGATACGAAAGAGCGTCTCTAAGCGCTTTACAAAAATTATTTCCCCGGTCATCAGATTCATTCACACAAAATGTGCACCATCTCCACTCCACTCCCATGTGGTAACCGCGATGGCACATGAAAATGACTAAACACAAATGCCCTTAATACCAGGGTACCCATTTCTCTCTCCATGGGTATGGAGTGAAATGTGAAAAAGTATTCCCTGCCAAAGGATATTATTGCCTTACCGGGGTTCGAACCCACGACCTTTTGCATTTTAAGTCAAGTGATTAAACCACCCGGCTACGATACATCTACACACAGAACATGAACAACATGATTACATAATCACATGATCTAGGGCAACTTTCTTTATTTGATCATGAAGAAAACAAATTAGATGCCACGAATTTGTTCGAAGCGTGACCAGATTCAAAGTATGCTTAAAATTAAGCAAATAAAACAAAACGAAAGAGAGAGGGGAAAAAAGAAATACACAACGAAGAAGTACATGTAACAAGGTGTGGTAGATAGTACGAGATGGGAAAACTGTCTAATATTCAAGATATCATGAGCAGACGACGCCTTTTTTTTATAGATATTTCTTGTACAGATATTGACGAGGATATTGACGAGAACCCACTGCGCTATTAGTATAAGAGTAGGGGGAACCCCCGGTGTAATGGTCCACCTGCACACCCTATACACTCTAAGAAAAAAGGGTGCAAAAATGAACCCTATCGACCAAAAAAGGGTGCAAAATAAAATTGTGTGATTTGTATTTTCCTTTGGCAATCATTAACCAATAGATTATTTTGTCTGATCATGTTACAATTACATTCACGTTTTAGCAATAGATATATTGATTATATGATTACTAACCAAGAAACATCATGCATGTTTAATATGTATTTGTGTACGAGCAAATTTTACCAGTATTCCTCGATGATGGGTGCAAGATTGCACCTTTTAAAGGGTGCAGGATTGAACCCCTAAAGGTGCTGTTATTGCATCGGTTTGCACCCCTAATGGAGCCGGATTGAACCATTAAGGGTATTAACATGTCTCCTAAAAGGTGCAATCTGGCACCCTCTTAAAGGGTGCAGGATTGAACCCATAAAGGTGCTGCTAGTGTTGCATCGGTTTGCACCCCTAAAGGTGCAGGAATGAACCATAGAGGGTACTATTTCCCCTAAAAGGTTCAATCTGGCACCCTTTTAAAGGGTGCAGGATTGCACCTTTAAAAAGGGTGCATGATTTAACCCCTAAAGGTGCTGCTATTGTTGCATCGGTTTGCACCCCTAAAGGTGCATACTTGCACCATTTTGTCTTAGTGTGTAGTATATACATCTGCAATAATCTTCAGCATTGAAGGAGGCAGATTATCCAGAAGTAGAAGAAGAAGAAGAAGAAGAAGAAGAAGAAGAAGAAGAAGAGGCCTAATTATGATGGATATGGTTTGGTACTGTTTTCATTATTGTGATTGCCATGTAACATATTCGAGGAAATGACCAGAGGTACAGAAGTAAGAAGGAAACAAAAAATGAAAAAAATCAACAAAAATGAAAAAAGGACGGATATCCTTCAAGCCTGGGGCGTTTCCTTGCAAACAAAAGCTTTGTGTAGATTGGGAGTGACAGACGACCACGATAGCTAGTGTAAATTTCACTCCAATTCCTGATTTGGCGCGAAAATGATCTCGCAGTTTCATTGAAGAAAATTGTCTCAGGTGCCCTGTTCTTTGTGATGCGTTGCAAGGTGTTCGCACTGACGATATACTCTTGGACATACCAACATCACGAGTGAGTAGGGTACTTATTGGGGTTGTGCTCCACTGCTCTGCCACTGAGTCTTGGGCAGGAGTATGTGTTCACAAGCGCTTTGCCTACCTAGTGTAAACGTTCTTTTAATTCAGGTTTTTAGATTTATTCGATGATTACTGACCGGGATGTGCGGGTGTCTGACCTCGTTCCACGCCGGTGGGTCCCCGCGATCTTTCCTTCTTCCATCGCTCACATGATATCTATACTCGCACCAAGGATGTAACAAGTGGAACAACTTCCCGATATTCTTTTACTTTTCTTTTCTTTTCTTTTCCTGTTTATATGACATATTGTGTGTTTTTTTCTCTGCATGCAAGGCGTCATTGAATCGAATGCGTTAATTAACTGCGCTAAATAACACATACGCATCCCCTAATCAAGATGTTTAAAGGGAGTGTATCATGGCGAAACTCTGTGTCTTTCCCGTGGCCCTACTCGGGGCCAATCGGGTAAAATACGACTACGGACGACGTGACCGCAGCATTCACGTGCGTGCAACATACGGGAAACCGAAGCGCGAGGAGAACTTTGGTCTGTTTCGCGAACGCTAGCGCGCGCTGACCCAGTTAAACCAAGTCCATTCGTTTACGTGCAGTTGTCCAAAAGAAGACATAGATGGCGTTAACCAGTATTTTCCATGATACACTCACTTTAATTTGCTTTATTCGCAATCACGAAATCACCCTCATTATGATCCGTCAAGAGCCGCAGCAATAAATGTTGACAGACAGAACGCAACATGTGATTTGACGACATTACTTGTGACTTGTGACGTCATACTTGATCTCCTTAATTTCTGCCCAGAAGAGTCTGAAGAAGCCATAAATGATTTAAAATCTAATTTGCTAAAACATACCAAGGAGACATTAGTTACTATGTTTACGAATAATGTCAATACTGAGAGTCACATGGTCTGATTAACAAAATGGCCATTAAGAGCTGGTGGGAGATTCGTCTGAAAATGATTATAATTTCATGATAATTAAGGAGCAACGTCGATCAACGTCAGCCGAAAGATGCCTCGTAAAAACATCTACATTGTGCATTAGTCATTCAATGTGTCGTAAAAATATAAATAAATGTTGTATCACAACTTGAATGTACCATAGAACAAACATATCGTTATTAAAAACACATCTAAAGGGATAACGATTTATCGGTATCATAAAAATATAAAACATGTTGCTACATGTTATTGAATGTATATCACTCTATCCTCAACCTCAAAACGTGTGTTAAAAGTAAAGTTTTGAAGCTCATTATCAAATTAATCCACTTACCCCATAGTGATGATAAAAGAAAACAAACAAACAACAAAGTAAATGATAGTTTTCATGAGCTGATGTGAGTTATAACAGAAACAAAGAAATTACATCGGCATATTAAAGGGATAGTTGAGCTTTTGTTTAAAACCACAAATGCTTTCAAACTGCGCGGGGTTTTTGCTCTTATTTTTATTTTATGAAATTTCTAGTGTCCTTTTAGGACCTAAAATTGATATCAAGGTGATTTTAGACCCCAAAATATGTGAAATTTAGATTATTAAAATACGATCTTATAGAAAATATGGTGACCGTTAATAAATTAATTACTTAATAGTAACAATACACGGGCCGACTGGTTTTGCGTATTATAACCAACACAAAAAGCCAACAGAAAGCCAACATTGGCATTGGCTGGAATAAAACGCATAATGCACTATCTGTTTTCAACAACTCGTTCAAAATTATCGAATATTTGTGGTGCCCCACAAATATTAGAAATGGTTATATTTATGGATATTTCAGCCGTCTCTGAACCGATTTTGTTCAAACAAATATGATTTTGTCATTTAAATCGTATGTTCTTCCAAATTTGACACTCAGTTTTTCATTACCTCACCAACAAAAAATATTTTGTAAAGCGCCCTCTGCAACAAAACTCAACTATCACTTTAAACCATGAAGAGGCACACATGACTCAACAGCCTTAGCTTTGGTATTGTGGTAGATAGAGACAATACCCAACGCGTTAATAAAACCTCATCATTTTACAATAATTTCTACCTTAAACGATCGAATGTGGTTCTCGAGCATTTTACTGTTAATTGCACGTCCTCTCGGAGCTGTCATTTCAAACATTCATATCTGGTCCACATCGAATATAAAACATAAAAATCAATTTTTGAAAGTAGCTTGCGTGGGTGGAACTTGTGAGTGTATACATACTCAATAGCATCAACTTTAGAAGAAGAACAAGAGGCAGAAGAAGACGAAGGAGGAGAAGAAGAAGAAGAGGAGGAGGAAGAAAACAGAAGGAAGGAGGAAGAGGAGGAGGAGACAGAGGAGGAAGAGGAGGAGGAGGAGGAAAATAAGAAGATGAAGAAAAAGAAGAGGAAGAAGACGAAGAAGAAGAAGAAGAAGAAGAAGAAGAAGAAGAAGAAGAAGAAAAAAAGAAGAAGAAGAAGAAGAAGAATGGAGGAGGAGGAGGAGGAGGATGAAGAAAGAGGAGAAAATATGAAGAGGAAGGAGAAGACAGAGGAGGCAGGAAGAAGATGAGGAGGAGAAGAAGAAGAAGACGGAGAAGGATGATAAGGAGAAGAAAAAGAAGAAGAAAAAAAAGAGAAAGGGAAGGAGAAGAAAAAGAGGAATAAGAAGAGAAGGAGACAGTGGAGGAAGGAGAAAGAGGAGGAGGAATAAGAAGAAGAAGAAGAAAAAGAAGAAGATGAAGAAAACTCTATCGAAAATGACAGTGGTGTGCTTTCAATATTCATCCTCAGGCAGTTAATTCTAGACTATTTCGATTAATACAAAAGGAAGACGGAGTTGACCCCTCAATACACTTAGCAAAGAGTACGACTCCAGCTGGGGGTGTAGCCAGAGACTACAGCCATTGAGGGGGCAGTGCTGTCACGAGGGGTGCGCTGGGCTGGAAGGGGATCGTACCGGTGGTGTAGCGTTGGTCAAGACGTCATCACTATGAACATGACGGACAAAGAAAGAGGACAAAATATACAGTTCCTCAGGTAAACAAAGGAACATCCCTTCACTGCTATTATGTAAAAATGTGTAGAACAGGTGAATATGCATGTGACACCTGTTCTACACATTTTTACATAATATCAGTGAAGGGATGTTCCTTTGTCTACCTGAGGAACTGTATATTTTGTCCTCTTTGTTTGTCCGTCATGTTCATAGTACATGGAGCATTTGCATCATGTGGGGATAAGGGGGGGGGGGCGGGGTTGGGTGCACCGATCATGCGTGGTGCATGAAATGTGGATTAAAAAAGGGAAAATGGTCAATAAACATTGGTTGGGTACGAAAGAGGATTATTTTATATTGCTTTACGTCAGTTTAGTCCCTATTCCCTTACTTCATTTTCTTAATCATCATCATCATCATCATTTTTCTTCTCATTTTGCTTCATTTTGTTCTTCTCCTCCTTCTCCGTCGTCTTCTTCTTCTTCTTCTTCTTTCTCATCATCTAGGCCTACTTCTTTCTCGTCTACTTACCCCCCCCCCCCCTCTCTCTCTCTCTCTCTCTCTCTCTCTCTCTCTCTATTACTCTCTTTCATATTATTCACCCCTATAGATTCGGGAGAGGGGTCTGCTGTGCCCTCACGTAGCGTCGCAATTTGGTCGTATCAAACTTTAACGACACATTTACTCTCTCTGTCCTCTGTTTCTTCTTAAATTCTATGTTCTTCAGTTCTTTGACATTCGATGGGTTATGTCATCGCCCCCCTCCCCCTCCCCCCCCCCCCCTAACAAAAAGGACTACGTCATCGCCTCTAGGTATCATTACAAGCCAAAAGGTGAAAAGGAAGTAAGCTATTTTTGTTTTTTGGTCGATCTCATCTATGAAACCCCCCCCCCCCCCCCTCCAAGACGAATTGATAAGTCGATGCAGTCTGTGAATAGAAGAGGATGGAAACTAACCATTGACATTATGACGTAAGAATTATATTTATATACTTACCTTGCCCTTCTGATGGGGAACAAAAAAGTAAGTTAAGTATAGATCATTCAGTCAGCTATAGTTCATCGTAACCACGTCACATTTTGTAGAAAAGAGACAAGTGAAATATGGAGTGAATAATCATTTACATGTGTATGGTTTTGTTGTTATATTAAACATTAATAGTGCGACAATTAATTCAACGCAAACAAACGGGTAGAGGACTACACCTCAACATCAAAAATATCAAACAAAATATATATTTCAGCAAGAAAAATGTAAAACGTCACGATGCGACGGTATTCTCGAGGGACATGCGAGTTGCATTAAGTCATGGTTAAACTAATTACTTTTTTTTACCATGGTTATAGTAACTAAAGAATAGTGTCAGTTATCGTATTACTAAATATCTCACATTTGGAATGCTGATGCTACGGTCACAAAGGTTCGTAGGAACGATAATTTCGTACAAATCTTTTTGTTTTTCCGTTGTCTTCCCGAATGTCCATTGTTTGAAAATCGTTCGTACGGAGCTCGTAGCAGTTCGTAATGGCATTTTTGACCGAGGCTTTACTTTAACCTGTTGACTACTGAATTGTATAGGTCCCATAGACTAAACACAGGGACAACCAGGTTCCCTTTAGTAAAGGGTAAATAACAGAAATGCATATTAATTGATTCAGCCCTATGACATGGTGTGTGGGCGGCCAAAATGGGTTCATTCCTTACGTAACTCCCAAGGGTGTTCACCCATATTTATAGGTCCTGCTGAACAACTACAACATAGCCGTGCATAAAACCAATATTGTATTACATCAGATTGGATGGTGACGGATTTTCTACTCGTCAATCCGTCTGGGAGCAATGTGAAGACCTTCTCAAGATGTGGTACCATTCTCGGAAGTTTAAGATCATCTGAATTGGTAGTGTTGAGGTTATGATACCGAATATACCAAACTGCCCGCGTCCACCCTTCACCTGAATGTGTTAGTACTGGGGCATGTATTTACCTATGTTTAGGGTTCAATCGAATTGGGGATTGACCAGAATCACGATCTTATTTTAATCTTTGTCCTCAGCTATGACAAGTGAATACCACGAAATTGAATTTGATGATAGGAGGCGCGATAGCTCAGTCGGTAGAGCAGTGGTCTCGTAATCCGGTGACTCGGCGCTAGTGTCCTTTGGTAAGGCATTAATCCTCATTACCAGGTTCCTCGGAGAGGACTTAAAGCCGTCGGTCCTCTGGTTGCTTACTTACAAGCATTTATGCTTTCTTAGCAGTCAGGTAAAATAACAACCACCACGATCTCTTTACATGCTGGCGTTTCTTCATTGTTGAACTTAAGGTTGATGAAAAATGTGTGTAATTTATGTATGAAATGTTAGTTATTATATTCCTTCTACTGTACTTACCCTCTAACATGCAACAAATATTGAACAAATTCTCAAACCACTAAGATATTTATGGTTTTCTGTGAAGGTGTCACTGTGCGACACCCTTTAACAGTAAATTCTCCAAACCATTTTTGAATTTTCCCAACCGTTTTTCCATGAAAAAAGACATAAGACAGGCTTTTAACAATCTTTCTACACTTATATCTAGAATGGTATAATGCTTTGTGATGATTCACATCTAACTAAATTGTAATTATATAATTGGGAGAATTAAATAAATCGATCAGATCAGTTTTTCCCGATTTATGTCATGAATAATAGTATGTTTTCACTCAAAGTTTCAAATTATCTTTAATTTAAACATCTATCATTGCAGTCACTACCTTAGCACAATATTCTCTCATCCAAACAATGTTACCAAGTCCCTTTAATAAACGTGAGAACCGATCAATCGCTGTAACTACATGTATGACAAAGTTCATTCATTGTTTTAGCAATTCCTCCAGTCATTCAAAAGACGATACCTATTAGCCAACTTAAGCTCGTGAAATAAAGAGGGGTTCCTAAATCGGGAACGATCTCAATAAGAGCCTAGAGGGGTGTGGTATGTGTGAGGAGTACAGAGAAACACCCCTGCAGGGTGCGGAACTTCCCCTCGCACTCCTCGGAGAGCTCGTTATAGGTCAAGGGAGTCATAACCGCACGTCGAGGGCGCTAATTTGATGATCCCCCACGAAGGCAATCCAAGATGGCCGCTGGGGGTGTTGGGAGTCAAATGACATGGCCGCGTTTTTAGCACGGGCTACCAATATGACATCTTCCACATAAAAGCTATGCTTTTTATTTAGGCTCCCCACATTTTACATTGTTTTACCTTGCCTGTCATATCTTTATACTTCGAAATTCGTACTTATTTTCATTATACATTATACTTGATTTTAAATCTTTAATTTGTTTTGGTGTGTGTAATCAACTCTTATACGCTTGCATTCAACAAAATTAAATTGTTATTTGATGTAAATGTGGAATAAATAAATGTCAAATTTCAAACTTCAAACTTCACTTCATGGATTCGGAGTCGGAGCACAACTTAAAGGAATGTGAGAAGAAAGTGAAGATACCACGAGTGCTGGTAGAAAACTGATTAGCAGTGAAACAATTTTTAATCGACTTAGGCTAAATATAATGTGGGTATAATTCCTCCCCCCCTCCCTATCTTAAAGAGCTATTGGTCATGCACAATTCAGTAAAGGAAATCGAATTGGACCTCGTAATCGATCATTGCCCGTTTTCACACGTATAATTCTTACGCACCACCTCCCCCCCCCCCCCCCCCTCCCGTCCCTCTCCCCCTCGTTCAGCGGGTTCTAATACCAGCACCCAACAAGCTTAAAAAAACATATGGTGGAAGAACATCTTCGGTATAGTTATAACTGTCTAAGAGGAGCCAAAATAATTGGAACTATGCTTAAATTTAATTTCGACTGCTTTTAACCAAATCTCTAGAAGATGTGAATATATTGATTGAAAATCAAAATCTTCTTAAAATTTAAAATTGTTATATGACTTTCACAGTATCTCCAAGAGACTTCATGCTTTACTACAGAAGGCTCTGAAGTTAGCAGAAGGAGAAGGCACTAAGTTCGGTTTTGTCATTATTGTGAATAAATCGGATTTGTAGTGTATCTTGTAGCTAACTGATTTCGAGAGGTAGAAAGTGATTATGAAAAAAGATACAATATAAATCACACTGACCTGATAAAGTACGATCTACACAGTTACTTATCCGACTGTTCGATATTCTATTTTCTCTTTTCCTTGGAAGGGGTCCCAAGGAGGGGGAACTTAGCATCTGACCCCCCGGGGGTATGACATTTACAAGTCAAGGTCGCTTGAAATTCACAGTAAAGCAAGTCGATATGACTCCATTATCATGGTACATTGCCTCAGGTAATTCCGCTAGATATCCATATAATTATTGCTTTTCTTGTTGAGGACGTAAGATCCGGAGTTACCAGTTTGGGACTGGAAATACGGAGGGCGAAGGGGTAGCCACCCCATCTTATTTTCCCTTTTAGGGCATGTTTTTTTAAAGGACTAAGGGCTGAACTGATTAAATGTTATAATTCGAATTGGCAACAATAATATTTTCCATTTGTTGCTAGACCTGGGCCCCCCGTCTTACATAGACTAGAATATCAACGCAACTTATTTGCGATTTATAGCAATCGCAACTATGTACATAAGAGATATGAGACTGCAAACTTGCGATTGATTAGAGGACTTGCGATTGATTTGGATAAATCTTAGCTCTTTGTAAGACAGGGCCCTGGGCCCCATTTCACAAAAATTATCATTAGTGGAAAATTACAGTTTTTGTTATAAGCTAGTGAAATCCTTGCTTCTGATTGGTTATCAGCAGAGTCGTCACTGATTTTTGTAATTTGTCATTGAAAAAAGGCTTTGTGAAGCGGGTCCTTAATGTCTCTTAGTAGATACCTCACGGGACTGTTGATCACATGGTTCGTACGTGGTTCGACATGGTTCGTCACGTATGTCATTTGGCAAGACATACGTTTGCCACACTCTTCCCAGGCAAGCTATGAAATAGGTACCTGATTGTCACTGATTTTTGTGATTTGTCATTGAAAGAAGGCTTTGTGAAACGGGTCCCTAATGTCTCTTAGTAGATACCTCAAGGGACTGTTGATGACATGGTTCGTACGTGGTTCGACATGGTTCGTCACGTATGTCATTTGGCAAGACATGAATCTACGTTTGCCACTCTCTTCCCAGGCAAGCTATGAAATAGGTACCTGGCAGGAAATCATTCATTAACCCATTGCGTACTGGAACCTGGTGGTCACTTTGTTAAGCCTATGGGAATAAGAGAAATCAGTAGTCAAAGGGTTAAAAAGCATGAGTGCTATAATGGCAGAAATCCTAAAGACAGGTAATTATTGTGGAGTGCAAACAGTGTCAAGTCTCGCAGACATAAGCGCTTTATAAGCGATTTTGTAATGTTACTCATGCATATTGTATATGTTTATTGCTCTGTACCAAAAGTTATGGAGAAGTTATTTAAAGTTACATTGCAGCCATTTGCAGGTTTATGGTTTCATCTATTAATTTACTTAAGGGCATCGTTTAACAATGTTAAATCTCAGATACACGGCCCTACATGTTATCATTGTTTGTGATATGGTGTAATATTGAAGCCCTAAAAAATTGCGCTTCAAAATGATCAAGAAGTGCCTCAAAAAAGTAAACATCTTTGAGTGACCGGTTTTACCATACTCGTTTTCCCCAACAGACTGTAGTGTTACTAAAACCGTTTGGCAAACGGTTTTCAAAATTTGTAATTCCAATCATAAATATCTTGATAATCAAAAAATTGCGCTTCAAAATTATCAAGAAGTGCCTAAAAAAGGAAAAATCTTTGAGTGACCGGTTTTTACCATACTCGTTTTCCCCAATAGACTGTAGTGTTATGAAAACCGTCAGGCGAACTGTTTTCAAAATTTGTAATTCCAATCATATATATCTTGATAATCAGACAGGCGAGCATGAGCTAATTCCAGAATTTTGTTTCAGAATCTAAGACAAAGTTACCGGATCCCTTTAATATTTATGTATTTATTCATATTCATATATTTACTCAATTAAATAATTTATTCGATTAATTTTTCATTTAATAATTTATTCATTGATTCATGTATTCATCGACTTATTTATAATATAAATTTGCCAATGATGTGTAGCTCCCTCATCAAAACTATTTCCCTTGATTACAGCCACCCCCCCCCCCCCCCCCCTCTTCCCCCACCTTCGGTGGTATCGTCTTTTGCCTTGAATAATACATTTTTTTTCAATTCAAACTTACAGGGTCTTGTAATCGCACACTAGATGATAGTTATTCTTATCGATCAAGTGCATGGATAAATCATTTTTGAGCGCTCACGGAAAAGACAAGTAGATGAAAATCTCCTTAACGAGATTCAGTTTAAGATTGTGAATACTTACATGGAATGTACCCTGTGGGACTGACTATAAAATGTCACTTTCCACGGGAGAGATATCCTGGAGTGGACCTCTTGACCGAATACAAAGCCCACCAGCAATCCAACCTTCGATAGATTCATCCCCCTCTCTCTCTCTCTCTCTCTCTCTCTCTCTCTCTCTCTCTTCCTCTGTTTTTTTCAGCTCGTTGTAAAATTGTCAGAAGTAAAAAAAAAAAAGAAAAGTCAGACAATTTCACTTAAATTGTATCATAATGTGAAAGAGGGTGTCATTTAAAAAGCATTTCTGCCAGGATTTTCAAAACAAATGTGTTCGAAGTCGAATATTGATGACAGAATACAAAATTTAGGTTTTAACCCAAATTTTGATTCTTTTATCACATTTTTTCTTGTAAGGGGGGGGGGGGTGGGGGGGGTCAACTTTGCAGAAGTGGGTCTTATATAACATCCTCTTTCACATTATGATGCAAATTCAAGTGAAATTTTCCCATCAATTTTTTGGGGGCAAATTTGAGGCTCACAACACTTTAGAGGGGCTTTAAGATTTGTATTTCTTTTTTCCCCAAACCGAATGAGTGAAATTCGATCAATATCTATCTCCGCCAAAGATTTTCTGAAGATTCGCACCGATTATATACATAAAATTCATCCTTCACATTCGAGTGTAGGTGTTAACATGGTGATGCATTATCGCGAGAATGTTCCGGAGTAGTGGTCTTGATTTTTATCTAGATATGTGCGTTTTTTGTTCTTCTTCTTCTTGATTTGAGGCAGCCACGTTGTGATTTGATCACGCTAGAGAGGATGTGAGAAGGTGAGAAGGGGACATGTTTTACAAGCTATCTCCCTCTGTCTCCCCTCTCTCTCTCTCGCTTTCTCTCTCTATTTCTCTCTCTCTCTCCCTCTCTCTCTTTTTTTTTCTCTCTCTCTCCCTATCTCTCTCTTTCTCCTTTTCTCTCTCTCTCTCTCTTTCTATATATAAATATTTCTCTTTCTATATATAAATATTTCTCTTTCTATATATAAATATTTTTCTCTCTCTCTCCTTTTTTCTCTTTCTATCTCTCTCTGTCTCTTTCTTCCTTGCTCTCTCTCTCTCTCTCTCTCTCTCCCCCTCTCTCTCTCTCCTCTCTCTCTCTCTCTCTCTCTCTCCCTCTCTCTCTCTATATATCATCCCCTTTATGTTTTTCCTCATCATTTCCTCCTTTTTATTCGCCTCCTCCCTCATTCTTTCTTCGCTTTCTTCTTCTTTTTCTTCTTCGTCTTTTACTTCCTCCTGCTCCTCTTTTTCATTGTCCTCATTTTACTTATGCGGAAAATTGTCAAATAGTCCCTGTTTGTGAACGTACTTAATATGCAAGCTAAAGCGACTGTTTCAAGAAATAGCAATGTCCACATCGACATGATTAAAAATAAACCCAAAATGCAGAATTTACCAGCAAACATTAAAGTGACTCGGTAACATTGCCTCAGATTCTGAAACAAAATCCTGGATTTAGCTCATGCTCCAACCATAATTATAAACCTTTAGGTCAGTC
This sequence comes from Strongylocentrotus droebachiensis, assembly GCA_035222895.1. Classification (NCBI taxonomy): domain Eukaryota; kingdom Metazoa; phylum Echinodermata; class Echinoidea; order Camarodonta; family Strongylocentrotidae; genus Strongylocentrotus; species Strongylocentrotus droebachiensis. The sequence continues at coordinate 201,834 of JAVYIG010000292.1, read as the reverse complement.
AGGAATCGCATTACTTTTACAAGCTGATCGCCTGTGTGATTATCAAGATAATTATGATTGGAAATCGAATTTTGTTATGTTTCAATCCAATTCGTAAAATATTGAATTGCGTCACAACGTCACCTTGTCAAGCTCCCGAAATTAACATTAAAGGGATCCGGTAACTTTGTCTCCGATTCTGAGACAAAATCCTGGATTTAGCTCATATGCTCCAATCATAATTATAAACCTTTAGGTCAGTCAAGAACCCCGTGACTTTTACAGGCCGATCACCTGTCTGATTATCAAGATATTTATTATGTATGATTGAAAATCGAAATTTCATTTTGCGTTTTCCTAACGGTTGTCATAAAACTACAGTCTATTTGGGAAATGAGTATGGTAAAACAGGTCACTCAAAGATTGTTACTTTTTTGAGGCACTTCATGATCCTTTTGAAGCGCATTTTTTGTTTAAGAGCTTCAATATTACACCACATCACAGACACTGATAACACCGTGACGTAGGGCCGTGCATCTCAGATTTAACATTGTTTAACGATGCCTTTAAAAACATCCCAGGTTATTGATAAAACGGCCTTGCCCCTTTTCGCAATAACGAAGTTCTTTTCACGTAGTTAAAAGTGAATTCTCCATGGTTCGATCTAATGCTATTTCCAATGAGATATCACACATATTTGAAGATCAGCGAAAACTCATCATCACCCTCGTAAACAGTCCTTCACACTCTTATAACCAATTTAAGCAGGCGAGAAGTCGTCCCATGATTTTCGGAGCTTTAAAGGTAATACACAATTTTGGGAAACTTTGACAATTTGGTGCATAGTGATTTTTTACAGCTTTGATAAATTTGGATGCCCCTGTGGATGTATTATAAGCACTAAAAAAATAGCCCCGAAAACACTTCTGCTTTAGAGAAAAATTGAATATAGAAATTTACCGGTGCTCCCGGTAAATTTTGATAAATTTCAAAAAGCGCCTACGGCCGTACAATGGTAGCTGCGACCATGAAAATCTCAGAATATGTAGTTGTGATATATAATTTCCAGACAGGAATAGCTGTCGGTCGATTTTAGTCAAAAACATTGTTTTATAGTGTAATTAATATCTTGACCTTGAGAGGGAGCTATACAACATAACGAGTGTATTATTAACGATTTCATCACATTAGACTCGATTTCAACAGCGACAACTATCATTGACTATTGTAAAGTCGCTTATGCTTCCAATGACCAAATTCATGACCCCATACCAAAACTTTTGATTACCTTTAAAGGCTAAGTCCCCTCCAAAAATAATTACTTTTAATACTCCAGAAAACAAGAAAAACAGAGAAACAAAAATTTGAGTAAAATTGGATAACTAATATAGAAGTTATACATTTTTTTTAAGTATGAAAAACTATGGAACTTTGAAAATCACTACACAAATTGCAAATTTGGTTATCAGTTTGTGACGTCATTGCCTCACTATTTTTTAATTGCTTAATTTATTTTTATCCCATTAATGTCCCTTTTTATTCCCCAAAAATTGATTTCCCCATGCCTTTGCCCCTGTTACATGTATATGATTAGTTTCATATTTCGTACATGACATTTTTACAAAATCTGTAATGAACTTTGAAGAATTGATCCTTTTTTCTGAATATTATTTATTCATAATCATTTATTCTTATTTAACTGAAGAAAAAAAAAGCTCTATATTAGTGCATCCACACAAAAACATATTAATATCGAAATAAATTGGTCGCTGGTGTGAGGAAAAATGATTTTAAGAGGGAAAATGGGAATTTATATCATCAATATAAAGAAAACAATAACTGGATAGTGAGGCAATGACGTCACAGATTCATGAGTGAGTTGCCAAATCGTCTAGTGATTTTCAAAGTTTTTCATTTCATTAACAATTCATAACTTTCTTATTAGTTATCCGATTTTGCTTCCTTTCGTTTCGAAAGGAGAGGGGTCATTTGGGGGTGAACGATGCAGTATACCAGAATATCAAGCATTATTAAAGGAAATGAGTAGGTGGGAAAAGGCGTTTCATCATTGGACAGAATGAAGTGAAACGAACAGAGGTCTACTTGGATGCCTGGAAACCGACTTGTTTCGCAATCTCAACCCAGGAAGGTCTTAATTAAGACCTCCAATCAATGGATTCGATCAGGGTGAACCGTCAGTGGGTCAAGAATCATTCAGGACCTAGCCGGAGGATTGGAGAAGAAGGGGGTGAAAGCCCCTAGGCAGATGACGGAATTTGATGACGACAAACGATGACGAGTTTTTTCTATACGGTGTCGGTAAGAACTTCCTATACGGATATCAGAATACCCCGAAAAGAAAGACCAACAATAAGACGAGAATAATTCGTTTGACATTTCGGGCTTCTTTGACGTGAGGAGTGTTGCGTGGGGATCAACGAGGGATCGGGTGATAACATCGCTATAGTATTTTAATCAAGGGTTAAATTATCTCTTTTTAAAAACATATGTTCATTAAAAAATGTAAAAAGATAGAAGTGTGAATGTCACAAACAGAGTTGTTGTTGTTGTTGTTGGTTTTTTTTTTTTTTTTGACCTTCTCAATACTACTGCATCGATATCGATCATACAAACTTAGTGTATCTGATACTGCTTTCAAACTGGCTTCTATCGGAGTCACACCGATGAAAATACCGATTGAATTTTCCTTATGTAAACAAAGGTGAAACCGCCGTTTTCTCCCTGTCGCTTTCATACTGCCGGTTAAATTCACTCGCTGTGGCGAGCCATTGCCGGAAGTGAAGAATTATTGCGTAATTATTAAGCCCGCGCTCCATCTAGCTAGCATGCAGCATGTTCAACCATGAGTCAACAAACACAGCTGGTTACGATAAAGCGCGCGTACACTGCGACCTTTGACCATTTTAATCGCTGTTTTAATCGCCTTTTTCTCCCGAACGCTTTCATACTGGCAGTTTCATCGGTGTCACACCGATATAATGAGAATTTAATCGCCTATTTCTCTTCTTTTCATCGGCTATTTAATCGCCTTTTTCTCCTCTGTTGCTTTCATACTGGCCGTTTCATCGGAACCGTCCGGATGCATCCGATGATAATCAGGCCAGTTAGAAAAGGGTACTATTCATACAATACAACTGAAACATAATCAACATAAACCGATTCTTAACATGCTTGAAGAACAATGTAATGATAACTTTTAGATGTATTTCTTCTTTTTCGGTGACACAGAAAACGCAAATTAACATGATGTACATTATTACAGGTAGTTCATATTTCTTCTCAAGTTAACTTATCTTCCTTATAAACATGCAAACCAACAAATCAGATATAATTATATACATGTATGCATGTACAACTAATGTAGATTGGCAGTACATTTCAGTTTCATTGACCGCAAAATATACCTCACCGACACACATTGCACCCACATTATAAATGATGTGTCGATTACTCCCCTGGGTAAAAACAGGCAATCAAAACAAAATGCCTATTCATCCAAAAATATAAAATTGTCCTTGTATCGGAGGAGGAGACGAAGAAAAAAGTAAGAAAATAGAAACAAATCTGCCAAGGTCTAGGACACACCTGCTAAATTCAGCACACACCTAAAACTGACCCCCCGCGAAGTATGTCAGCCGTCCAATCACACTTGATTGGCCCAGAGCGATACAAGCTATCGATTAGCGTGGGAGATAGTACGCGATTAGACCCTCTCTACACGTATACACGATGAGTTTTATTGATCGTGTGTTCCGCAAAATATCAGTCATCGAACGATAGTTTCAGGGTCACTGTGTTCTGGACACTGCCCTAGTTTAATTTGAAGAGTTGGATATTTAAAGATGAAGTTGATATCTGTTCATGCGATTACATTGTGAAAGAAACGGTGTGGAGTCAATCAGAAAAGGCTGATCATCTAGCATAATAAGACTTTGTGTGTATTGCAAGGTTCTGGAATCATCAAAATGATAAGAAATTTGGCCAAGTCTTGGTAAAGTTACAAACACTGTACACAGAAAGATGGGACTACACGTACACGTGGCGTAAAAAAATCCTACCCTGGAATTGTACGATATTACATGACATATTTAGAATATGAAGGCATTTGAAGAGCCATGCTTTTCAGGGAACATGTCTTATCTGATGTTCTTACACACTTGCATAATAAGTATGATGACGCTCACAAATTATTTTTCACCTCTTCCCATAACTCAACCTTTTCTTTAAGGTCTTCAATCAAGACAGATTTCCTCCAAATTACATCGGATATTGTATAGCAAGGAGATGCCAAATTTGCAGTGTTTTGTTAATTTAATTGGAGTGTTACATTCTGTCATGCTTTGTCCCCAAAAGCTGCCCCAGTTCCTTCTTATGTTCAGTCGAAATACTGATTGGTTCACCATTTGTCGCAATGTTATTTTCGGCTGCCTGATATCACATTTTCAAAATTACATGGGAAGGAACAAATTGATCTAGCGCACATTTATTATTGCAATTTAATATAACGCTTTACCATACAACTAATATAACATGTTAACATAAAACTAATATAACATGTTAACATAAAACTAACATGAAATGTTAATATAAAACTAAGATAAGATGAAATATAAGAAATACAGAAGCCTGTAAAAGAAAGAAGAAGCTTTTCATTAAAAAATAAGTATTATAACAGCATGGTACATTCATTCAAATATCATGTATTTTAAAATGGGTTCACAACTTAATTGGGAGCTCAAAAACACGTGGAAAGAACGTCGAGACATCACTGGTAGTCATTATGACGTCATCAATATGGATTATGAAGCTAGATACAGAATTATTACGACTGTTTGAATAGAATTACGCCATCATTTAAGAATCAAAGTCTAAAGTTCATGGAAAGGGGCCTCTGCATGTCTATATTATACTGCATGTATCTGTTATAGTACAGTGGTGTGACTTGCGTACAAGGATGGGGATGGGGGTAGGGATGAGGGTAGTATACTGCATGGCAGGGTTATGGGTCACAACGTCTTCGTTTGCATTTCTCTCTCTCTCTCTCTCTCTCTCTCTTTCCTCTCTCTTCCTCTCCTCACTCTTCCCCTTACCTAACAATCCCAAAGCTGACCAACTTTATACTCCCACTCCTACGAAACTTCAGTAGAGCCCTTATCTTTTAATTAATATGCATGTTGTAGAAAGCAAGACCAGCACAATCTTCCTTGCAGTATAGAAATATTCAATTTTATGTATACGACTTAATTCATTGCGTACACGTACATCGATTTTGCTGCAATTTTTTACGAACTCGATTTGTTGCCACCTGGCATTCTATGATACCGACTTGCAGAAAACGAGGCAATTAGTTAATAAACATTTTGAATAATATTTCTTCAATAACTCTTTGATGTCGATTGATCATTTGGATCCGCGATGATATCCCTCGAATATTTGTCTGCATAATTCAAGCTTTATTCAGAGGTTTATGCATTGATTTCAAGGAAAGACAACCCCCATTCGAACGCGTACTTCCACCTGTCAAGTTCGCCCCTCATAGACTCTACGTCAGAGGACCTCCGAGGCCTCGTTTGGTTGGTTTTACAGATTTTCCGAAGGTCTTAATAGATTTCAGATCAGGTATTCAAGGTGATCTAGGGCTTAGAAATACGAGATGATTTTGTTCAAAGCTTGCGGAAAGAGGCAAGCTATATAAAAGTTGAGTGCTGTTTAAAGGTTTATCGCTTTCTCTTCTACTAGTTAATTAGTGTCCATCGATCTGTTGATGGTGATTGCAACGAATTGTTGATGACCCTCAATCCTAAATACTGGTTGAGTATGCAGTAAAAGTACAATACAGTCATGTTATATGTTTGATGGTATGGGGATAATGTTGTTGATGAAAGGGATAATACTGGTAATTAGAAGTTTTCCGATAAAAAGGATACATTTTCTATTTTGCAGGGGCGTATTTGTACTCCATGATTTAGCGGGGGAGGGGGGGGGGGCATCACCGAAACCCAATTTTTTTTTGAAATCTTTTGTATTTTGTTGTGCGTTGTAGGTATGCCAACTTTTGTTTGACGAAACGGCATCGCATTATACGGGGTTGTATTTCAATTCCGCTAAGTTGACAGGGATCCCTAAATCTTACTAAGATTTTGGTTTTATCTTACAGGCTACCGAAAATAGAATGACAGTTGATAGGTCCATGGTTGGAGTGAACGTCAACGAAGCGAGGCGGGCGCTAATCATCTGTATTCCCTAACAGGAGGGATTATACATGCGTGGTATCAGTAGACTTTATAAAAGGTTTCGGGGGACTCAAGCTCCCCACCCCACCCCCCAAAACTGTAATAATAATAATAATCATCACGCCCCAAAACTCTGACACCCCTTCCCTCCCTTCAAGTGTAAAATATTCAACTAGAACTGCGACAATATATTTAGTGCTACATTTACTTTGGACATCAATACTTTCTTTAAACATGTTAAATAAACGAATGAAAGTGATTATGAATATTGTTTTTGTTCTTCCTCGAAGTTATTATCATTCTCTATAATCTTATTCATACAAAATATACGCCCACAACGATTTGAATGATTTGGATGGTTAAATGATATAACATCTATATCGGACCGTACTAATTTCATTAAAAAGCAAATTGAATGCATAAATATATATATATAATAATGTATACCAAATAATTATTTATAATGCGACACTAAACGTGTATGAATACATGAACATTTGTTAAATAAGAGGGAAAAGAAAATGAGAGAGAAACATTTGATGGGGGAGTGATAACAGAAAAAGGAGCGACTAACTAAATCAGAGGGGGACACGATAAATAGAGGGAGGGGGGGGGGGGCAAAAAGAGAAAAAGAGAGAGAGAGAAAAAGAGAGAGAGGGGGACAGAAAAAGAGAGGGAGAGAGAGAGAGAGAGAGAGAGAGAGAGAGAGAGAGAGTGGGCGAGGGAGGGGGGTAGGGCAAGAGCAAGGCAGATATAACAAGGTATATAAAACAGAAAATGCATTTCGAAGCTTTATACTTTGGATACTAATTTGACTGAGTCATAGATGCCTTTACCGTCATTCTGATCATGATTTATGACTTGTTTTTCACGCCACCTTTGGACCTCGAAAATCGACAAGGGAAACAAATTAGGCTGGGAAAACACAAACCATTTATACCCTTCATCAATGAAAACTCATTTCCCTTTTCTGTTAAATGATGATTTCAGGCCAGGGTGTTTTCACCTAGTTTATTTGATCAGCTGTTTGTTCGCACCGTCACCGAACATGACAGAATGATAATTTATTGATTCCGTTGCAAATGGAAGCAGATTTTTTGGCGACGTCATTTCACCCTTTTAAGAGTTCATACGAGCCCTCGAAATTGACACAAGAAATTCTAGTATCCCATAATTCTATTTATAAATTTAATATTCAATTATATCGCGCTAACCTTTGCTGTTAACACGCAAACACGCACATTAATGCATCTCATTCGCAATGTTGGAGATTCGACAGTAATATCATACGCGTAAAGCTGCTTGTGTCGTGGATCGAAATGGTTCACTTGACTGCTGTGATTGGTTGAAAGTTGAAATAAGTCAGTCACGTGGTGACAAAAATGAGAGCTACGTTTTAACGGATGACGTTTATTGAGCGTTCACTAACAAGTTTCATTAGCATGCTTAGGCTACACGATACACATACGCGTATACATTATATGACACATATTAACATTCTCAAGGCTAGTAAAAGGATACCCCGACATAGCAACGGAAATTACTCTTACTAAAAGGTAAAACGTCGAGGTAAAACACTCAAATTGATGCAAAATATCTTGTTTTTTGTAGGAGTCATGGTTGTGGTGGTCAGTGTTATAATGGCAGTCAGTAATCCTTAGAAAAAGCGCATTTCAAGAGTACATCACCTGACGCTTGGGAAGTCCGGATCAGTTACCACGTGACACATCACATGACACTGTAATGCATGGTCACCGACGCTGCAATCATAGTTCTAATCGATCCAAAAATTGCGCCTTCGGGCCATAGGCATTCCGGTTGGGTCGATTGATATTTTCCGACACTTCGAAGCTACCATAGAAGGGGAGATGGAAATAGAAATAGACTGATGGATTCTTTTAGGGAAGGACATTTAGGCCAACTGTGATTGGAAGAAAGAAGGGAGAGAAATTGGACGCGTAGCAAAAAGAGAGCAACTAGGTATAGGGAGTGAGGAAGAGGCAAAGACAAAGGAAAATCGGAGAGAGGGAGAGACAGAAAAGGGGGAAGATGGGGAGTAATACAACGCAGAAAAGGGAATGAGATAAGGACAGACGAATTGAGGATATACATTGGTTAAATAATGAAAATGTGATGAGGGGGGGGGGGGGGAGAGAGAGAGAGAGCAAATGGATTTAAAAAAAAATCATTAGAAAAATAGAGTCAGCGTTATTACGTAACCTATCAGAAGGGCGCGGCGGGTGCAAGGCTAGAATATGTTCAGAGAACGAAAATAAAAAAATTGACCGAAATTAGTTTTCTGTTTTCGCTCCCTTCTAGCAGACGACGATTTCCTTACCAAAAGTATCGGTTACTAATACCGATAATGCATTCAGATCTACTGTAGATGCGTGTTCAATGCATGATATGTTCACTCTCTACTCTCTACACCGCTCTACACTACATTTAATTTGTCAATTCGTCTTGGGGTGAAAATATCCTCTAAAATGAGTAATTCAGATCCTTTTTTGGAGTGGATTCGGCTATGATTTTGAGTGGGTTCAAACTCGAACGGACTTAATCTTAAACGAGTGCATTCCCACTCCACTGTCTTGCAACTTTTACAATTCCACATTGCCACCTTCTTAGTAGATTCGGCATTTTCTTCCAAGAAAATGGATTGACAAGAACTATGCCGGATCATCATCAATCAATCACTTCTTTCCAATCATTACTTCATCAGACTTTATTGTGTTATGATACAATGCTTCTTCTCTTCATGCAACCTTCAAGTAATTACATTTTAGATATTTCTTATCGATTTCAATTTTCTATTTCTTCCCCATCTACAAATTCATCCAATATCTCTTATGACATGGATACGAAGTATTCAAGTTTCGTCACGACTTTGTACCCCAAAGACAAATATTTTTGCTTTAGGCCAGACACAGTTGGAGCACAGTGGTGAAGACTTTTGAATCTCTTACTGAAGGTTCTAGGTTCAATCCTTCCTCGGTTTGTCCCAACAGTTGTCCCCATCTACAGGTGCTGTAGACGGGTATCTGGCAATGTCGGGTCAATAATGATTGCAGGGCCCGCAGGAAGTGTAGTGAGTAGATAAAATGTATGAAAAAATGAGGTGCTGTGGTCTAGTGGATGAGTCGTCGGACTGTGGATCACAGGGTCCGTGGTTCGAGTCCCGCCACGACACTAATGTCCTTTGGCTAGATATCAATCTACATTTGCCACTCTATACCCAAGTGTTAAATAGGTACCGGTAGGAAGGAATTCCTTGAATGTCTCTCGTCGGGCCCAGGTTTGAAACTGAGTCACATCTTTCGGATGGTGACGTTTAACGGTCAGTCCGACGGAACGCGTCTGTAGAAACCTAATGAATGATGCCGTCATGAATCCTGGGTAAATAAAACCTAATAATTTCCAATAGGGACTTGAGTTTGACTATCATGAGGTATGCATTCCTTGAATAAGGGAGCCGATTTGATAATTATTTTCAGACCCAAACCAATTTTGAATTGCTAGGCTTTTAGGTGACCAAAACGATTGGACTTTTGAGCATCCATCTATACATTCTTTTTCGCATCCATCTTCTCTCCAATATGAACACAAAGTGCGAGCAGTGAACTCCCTTGCTAAATAAATTCCGAGGGGCACAAAAGATGAAGAACGTGACCTAAAAGCGATCATGTAAATGTCTGGTCCCCCTCTCACCCCTTCTCCCGGGTTGTGGTTTGAGAGTTCAAATCGATCCTCAGACTCGCCTGACTTCACATCTTGGAGATGAGAGTAGATTTGGTAAATTATCTGGTGTGAGAGCACCATGCAGTCGTGAAAGAAAAGACATATTCTGTTAATGAGTTTAAGTCAAGCAAATCAAATTGAAACAATGTAGAATACAATTTTTGTCAATACAATATCAAAACATGGAGACGTGGCAGAACGAAGGGATTATTTTCCATGAATTTTAAGAAAACATTAGAGGGAAAATATGATGAAAGCCACAATCGACCAAGTACCTTAAAATCTCCTCAACCCCATAGACTTGATACATGATCAACCGTTTCCCGTAGGCAATTGTGGATAAAGTGGAACATAAGTTACATCCGGGGGGTGATTCACAAAGACTAAGTTCGACTTCAAGTTAGACTCAACCATAACAGGCCGTTCATGCATTATTTCCTCTCACCATTTACTGACATTGGTCTCCCAAGGGACGTACAAATTAATCATGGTCTCAAATCTACAGAGTTTACTTTTTTGATAATTTATTATTGAAGGAAAACACAATATCTAAAGATCATAATGGTGAGAGCAAACCAGGGTATGTGAGTTTAAAACACCTCCATGAGCAAACAGTGGCATGAATGGCCAGCCATAGTTAAGTCTAACTTTAAGTTGATCTTAGTCTTTGTGAAACCATGGACCCTACTATGGTTCTACTGATACAGTGCAATTTATACAGTGCTACTACATTGGAATATATAGTGTTGTTACAGTGCAAGATGTTCACTAGGGCACTAGATGAAAGGTTATGGATATATTGCTATTCAAAAACAAACAATCGTACTACTGATATAAATCTTCATCTGTTTCTTAAAATGATTTGTTCTATATGTCATATCATCGGCTGAGCCTCCCTGAGACATCGATCTACTGAAGATTCTCAAGAAGAAGATTGTAGAGCGGTATTTAAGAAAGAGAGAGGGAAAAGATGGAGAGAAGTTCAAAAGATGAGACAGGCTCATTTGACCCCGTACCCCAAGCACCACGCGTTTGTGATAAACGTTTTATCGATACGACGGCTCCTCGAATACAGATTGACTTAGTTTCGTTTCTCACCATTCTCCGTCTGTCTATCTGTCTATGTATGTCAGTCTGTCTATCTCTCTGTCTCTCTGTCTCTGTCTTTCTGTCTTTCTCTCTTCTGCCCATATCCCTATCTCTCTCCAACCAGCCTCTCTTTGCCCCTTTTCACAGTTACTTTATCTGCGTCATGTGTAGTTTAGTTGCTGTTTCTTCTTCTCCTTCTTCTCTCTCTATCTCTCTCTCTCTCTCTCTCTTTCTCTCTCTCTTTCTCTCTCTCTCTCTCTCTCTCTCTCTTTCTTTCTCTCTTCTGCCCCTATCCACATCAGAGATTCTCTCTTCAACCCCTTCTTTGCCCTTTTAAAGGTTTCTGTCTGTGCGTCATGTGTTATTTAGTTTATTTGTGTCCCCCCCCCCCCTCTCTCTTTCTCTCTCTTTTTTTTTCTTTCTCTCTCTCTCTCTCTCTCTCTCTCTCCCTCTTTCTATCTCTCATTCTCGTCATCACCTTATCCATTTATACATTTATATTCCACCCATCCCACATCCCTCCCGGTCGCACCCCTTCCCCCATTCCCTAACGACACGTTGTTGTCTGTATATAGACGGGTTCACTCTCATTGAACTTTTTGGCGCCAGTTTACCATGAAACATCTTTCTTCTTTTGGACAATTCCCTTGAGGGAAACCAAAACTGCAACAGTCATGGTCTGCAGCTTAAAGTGAGATTATGACAGTCACAATGTAGATAATTCAAACCAAAGTTGTTTGCACAGAAATATATAATAATCATAATAATAGCAATATGTATAAAGCGCAATATTATCCATCTCTAGAGATCCTCAAGGCACATACAAATAATTTGAATTTAGATTCAACATACTTAAAATTAAAAAATATTAAATTTTAACTGACATCCAAGTTCATCATGGGACATAAAATGTGGCACAGTGTAGATGATTATGTATGTTTGTTAATCGCCTTTTATACTTTTCCTATTATAATTCATTTTCTTATTATTTAATTTTTTCCTTTCAAATCTGACCATATAATGTCAAGTCTAAACACTTTGTATGCCACACAAATAACACGAGTCATGTCCATGTGCAAAAGGCTTCAAGACTATTGCTAGGTTTCCAGTTGCAAAGGTTTTCTATCCCGATGTCAAAATGGGTTCATGGAGATAATCAATTAATACGAAATACATAGATAAAAAGGTTTTCTGAATAAACAAATAAAAGTAATGAAAAAACTAAGTAATAGATATATACACAAATGAATAAATGAAAAATAATGAATATGAAAACAAATTAAATAAAATGGTTAGTTGAAGCAGACAAGAACATATATAAGGCAAATAAGAGCAAAACGTGAATTTGGATAAGAGGTACTTTTAAACTTGGAATTACATAATTAATAGGATGGCATACGTACATCATGCATTATCATTAAACAAAGTTTTCCCTGTGCTGCGACTCATTTCATGCCTATTGGTACTAGCGGGAAAAACTCTTATCATGATATAAAGACTTTTTTTTCTGTCCCATCATGACGTATTGTTGACGATGTTTAAGTCCCACTCTTTAAAGCTGCTATTAAAAGTCGTCCAATTAAGACATTTTAGCCCGAATTAAGAAGCACTAACAAGGCATGAGGGAATTCAAGTCATCTCCGGAAACAGTTGGATAACTAAGCCTTGTTTTCTAATTGCTTTGACAAAGACGAAGTATGTTGGTTAACACGCGAGGTATTTCGGTTGGATAGCAATACCTTCAATGTATGAAAAACCTTGGTTGAACACGTTTCCGAAAACTTTCAAACAACAACTAAAGGGCAGTTTCAGAATTCGTTATAATGCCCTTTAGATCTCAAATTCGGATTACGTCAGATGTCATTGTCATGTTATATTATGATCCATTTCACATTAAGTAATTGAAATTATCTTAGGTAGATTTGGTTGAAAGTCTCTGCAATTGTGGTACTTTTTGTAGAAATCCTGACCTGACTCATCCTATAATCAGGTAATCATCCTAGCAGCATATCACACAAAGGTGTCATGGTCTAGTGGATTTATACCTCTTCGGATTGTTAATCACACGGTTCGTAGGTTCGAGTCCCATCGCGGCATTAATGTCCTTTAACAACATATTAAAGGGAAAGTCCACCCCAAAAATAAGTTTGTTTCGATAGAGGCAGAATAATAAGAAAATCAGGTGAGTGAAAGTTTGAACAAATTCTGAATGAAAATAAGAAAGTTATGAATTATTGAAGTTGTGATCAATCAAATACAAATTGGCAACTCTGTGACGTATTATACGAGCTCTCCTTCATTTGCTTTGTGCATAATATTCCATAAAATCATGTTTTCTTCGTTATTGATGACGGAATATATATTTGTTCCTTGCAGGGGGAGTATAGAAACATATTTGCAATTATTATATTTAGGGTGCATGTATGGTTGAAATTTTTCTTGAGGGAAAATGAAAATTTTATATTTTTTTAGTACTAAGCAAATGGAAGTTGAGCTCGCATTTTACGTCATAGAGTTGCCAATTTGTGTTTGATTGATCACAACTTAAAAAATCCTAACTTCCTTATTTTTAATCGGAATTTGCTCAAACTTTCACTGACTTGTTTCTCTCATTTTTCTACTCCTATTAAAACTAACTTAATTTCAGGGTGGACTTTCCCTTTAAACTACTTTGCCACTCTCCACCCAGGTGTTAAAAGGTAGAAAGGAATTCCTTGAATGGTTTGACCACCGAAATCGGTAGCACAGCAGAGCCGGGGTAATAGTGGAGCGTGTGTGGTGGATATGTACTCAACAAAAAAATATAAAATGTTATTTTTTTTGGTATTATCATTAATATTACTATTAAACATCTTATTCATCACTTTAGCTGCTGGCATAATAAAATTTGTTATAAATAACAAATGATAACATTCGATGTGACAACTTAGCTCTCAGTTAATCAGATTCCATGGTTCCAGTATCTTATAGTTATCAGTTATTGCAACTTATTCTTGATACCAATTTTTATTAAAAAGGACCCAGTTCTCCCTATTCAAAGCCGGTTTCATAAGTATGTTGCCGGCAGCCCTCTATCGACTGTCTTGAGGCGGAAGAAGAAATCCAATCATTTATGAGTCATGTTACAGATCACACAGTTCGGAGTTGAAACCATTCCAAAATGATGGTGGAACCTATTCCAACGTAGCATCTTAAATACTCTTTTTAGGGTAGTTTCAACTTTGATAGCGTTAATGTCCGCCTCCAAAATTAATGAAAAGCGCCTCAATATGCCTTCCCAAAAGTGATTTTAAAGCCCCTCTAAAGTTTTGGGAGCCCTAAATTCGCCAACAATTTGATGGGAAAAATTCACTTAAATTGTATCATAATGCGAAAAAAGATGTCATTTAAAACACACTTCTGCAAAGATTTTCCCCAACAAAAATATGTGTTTGAAGACAAATATTGATAAAAGAATACATTATTTCGGTTACCTGTTGTACACCGATAACTTAAATTTTCAAACACATTTGTTTTGAACACCCTTGCAGATATGAATCTTAAAATAACATCCTCTTTCACATTATGATACAATTTAAGTGGAATTTTCCCATCACTTTTGTGGGGCTCCCAGCACTAAAGAGGGGCTTAAAGCTTCCAACGCCCCTTCCCAATATTTACAAATTCCGTATCCGCCCGTTCATTAACTAGACTGGGGATTAACCCAGATAAATGAAACTAAGTCATGTTATTAAAAAAGAGAACCAAAGGAATACAGCTTATATCAGGACAGAATATTTGGAATCGTGGCGACGCGTGGGCATTTGTCCCTCCAATGCTGGTCAAATCTCCGACTCCCGGCACTGTCCGTCTCTACGTAAGATGCATTACATACCCTAGGCTCCCATACGATACATAGAACGAGAATCAGAAAATAGGGCGCCGATACTTGTTAATCGATCGCCCTCTCACCCGACCGACCTCCTTTGTGTTTTAAGCCACTTGTTGCGCGCAACGACGACGAACACGCACACGGGACGTCATTAAGCACACGGGACGTCATTACGCACACGGGACGTCATTACGCGTCACAAATGGCGTATGCAGACATTAATACAAAGGGGGCAGGAAGAGGAGGGAGGGGGGGGGGTTGCTATGACGGCGATCGGTACCTTACATGGACTGCAGTTGAAATAATATACGGATATCCCCAACGCTTTGCAATTGGAAACACCAGTCCTACCACCACATGTGGCCACTTATAAATAAGATTTATTACGAAAATGATATATATTCATTTATTGAACGATTGATTGATTAATGCATTTATTCAACTTATTTACTTATTAATCAATTCATTTTTATTTATTCATAGTTAGTTAGCTAGTTATCTAATCCATGTTGTTTTTACTCAGGGTGGGGAGAGGGAGAGGGCGTATGCTGGCTTTAACACTAATATAAGTTGGTGTTGTTGGGCTTTTAGTCACCACCCTATATATCACATTCAAAGCCCCCCTGCCTCTTCCTCTTCCCCCTCCCCCGGCGGTGGAGAAGTGGTTTGATCTAATAAACATAGATTTCGGGGTAGAATTCAAAACTACTTTGAGAAGAAGGACTCCAGCGACGCTATGTGAATCGGGGAGGTATATGGGTAGAAAATCGAAGAATTGGCCGGCTCGAATATCACGCCTGGAAGAAAATAAATTCACTGGCACGGAGATGACTTGTATACCCGCAAAAAGAGGAAATATTGCTGAGTTGATCTTGCATTTTGCATAATTATCCAAGGTTGAGTTTTGCCAGAAGCGCGGAAGCCTAGATTGCAATTCGTAAACACACGTAACTGTAGTATTTATTGTTAAGATTTAGTCAAAATGTATTTAATTCCCAGGAAAATGAAATAAAAACCAGACACCAGGCAAATAAACAAACAAACAAACAATACACAAAAACATCAAATCAATTCACTGCACTTCAATCACGGCATATTGAAACATGACTGGCAGGCAGATGCTGGTATTACAGTGCAAGTGAAATAGGCCTACAATATCCACCCAACTTGCAACAAGAACAAAGCATGTCAAATAAATTGAAAAGGGTACGGCAAATATCGATATCTCTGGATCGGCTTTCACGAGACTCAAAACAGTGAAAAAGCATCCCTTTATATTCGCAGCTGTACGCGGATAAACAATGCCTGATTTAAAAAATCATGTTGGAAGTGGAGCATAGAGCTGATATCGCACGATATCAAACTGGAACAGCGACAATAACCATATTTTTACAAATTATAATCATTGTTTTTATAAGATTGATGATTTCCAAGTACCCTCTTTTCGGTAATTCTTTCTTTCAAGATCCCCCCTCCCCCCTCCCCCTCCGGATTTGGCCAGTTATCATCATGGTGATAATATCTTATAGACAGAGAGAAATAGAGGCTGTAGTTATTAAGGTCTCTTTTAACTTGTTTGTCATTATGTGCTTGGATTTTTTGTCTCCACATATTTAAGCTATACGTACATGTAGACACCGTGTTGCTAAATTCTTCTTTTTTTTTGGGGGGGGGGGGGTGAAAACACTCACGAAATCACATGGCAGATATCCAATCACTCTGGTTTTCGTCAACCTGTCCACCTATCAGATTCCACATTTTTCCTGGGTATGGAGTGGCAAATTTCCCTTGCAGATTTTTCTACGGCAGCTTTAACAGTCAGCACTTCACTCAATCCGTCGTTCAAACTATTTGACGATCACCAACATCAGAGTCCCTTCAATCGCAATATGTCATTTTCGTAATGTAATCAAATGTAATGCAGAAGTCTTTGTGAAGTGCCTCAATACAAATTATATCATTCACCTGATGAGAATAATTTATTTCAATAGACAAAATCCAAACTGCATACATTAATTGTTTCCAGGTAGGACAACAATTATGGCTTGACCTACCTACATGTAGCAACACTTAACATAATTATGCAGTTTGCATTCTATATTATTTTTATCAGTTGAATGGAATAATTTGTATTGAGGCACTTCACAAAGACTTATGCATTATATTTGGTTACATTACGAAAATGGCCTATTTCACAAATCATTTTAGCATGGTATGTGGGGGAAAAAAGGACACGAAATAAAATTACCCCAAAGGCACAATTCCACAATAATCATTAAGACGCGGTGATGTATGATCAAAAGCAAGTTGATTGAGTAGAAGGCTCTTAATTATGATAGTAGTTGGTTATCATAGTATACCTGTAAAGCGCTTAGACACATCTTAGATGTATTAAGCGCTATATAAAAGCAGAATTATTATGGAATTTGACACCGTTTGGGTGTTTAACCAATAACAGATGCTGTTGGTCACTTAGAGTGGACTTCACTTTTTACGACAGATGTGCTTTACAGGCTGCCGCCATAAAGAACTCTCATCATAATATCAAATTTTCCTCGGCCTCGCTATATGTTTGCAATATGGTGTTATTTTCCGGTGGGACCACCAGTTCGCCGCTTCACACACAGACACGTTAATTCAACCAAATCAGGTGTCGTCGAACTATAATGCAATATACATGGACACTTACTACTATGTGGTTTTAAAAGATATTCAGTGACGTAATAATGATAACTTGGTCCAATGGAAATGAACATGAATATTGTACATGTATGTAGGTCAAACATGAGGATTGAGAAGGTCGTTAGAAAGTCAACCTGGGAAGAAAACTAGGGGGAGGAAAAGCAATATATAATCTAGATACTAATCTAAATACACAATTCCTTATTCCAATTGTATTCCATATCAATCCATCAAACATCTTAACGCTATGAAAAATATGCTATTAAAGAGAGGTGGGGCAAGGGTGCCGGGTTTAAAATGGATATATCATTTTCTGAAATTCCCTCCTCATTAATCCAGATGGCCAACTACTGTAACGCATATTTATCTTTAGATGCTCGCACGTTTCATAAACGCACGCGTAAGCCTAGCCCCTCCATTGGATAAACTCATTTATGGGTTGCGCATCCCTTATCTACCAGCAGAGGGAAGATTTGCGTTTACCAAGTGAACATCTATAGCATCGCTCTCTAGGTGGCGTTTTAAATTTTTATTTCGGAAAGGGAATTACAATACAACAATGTTTTGACGAAGAGAGTCTTCCCAACGCTTCTATCATCCACTAAGCGGTTCTTAGGCATCAGCGAAACATTATTTCGCATCAGCAGAAACGTCGGAGGCTCCTCAAGTTTGTTCCTCTTTCCGTTGTTCCTTCATCTTGCACGGCGTATAGATACCAGGGGAGGACATTTTTGCTGCCACGTCGCTTTTTGGTGCTAGTTTTTTATTTTTATTTTTTTAATTCACGAGATGAACTAATCGGTGTCTTGATTATTGAGGTGACGTCATAAAGGCCTGGATGAGAGTTGGTCTCTAACAAACTACCGCTACTTCCAAACACATTCAGAATGGTAAGAAATGTTATTCCTTTTCATATTTCATCTCCACTGTGCTTTATTCTTAATGTATCTTTTTTCGTATGATTTGTCTTCATTATGATAGTGAAACGTAATTAATTGTACCTATAATTCTTTGTATATCATTTTGTCATGTTTTTTCTACGATAATGTTAAACCCCTGTGGAAATAAGCAATATCCATTAGGATGATTTATTCACCCTATTTAAATTATTGAATGTACAAATAACTAAAAATATGTTCACAAAAATATCTTGATGACACAATCGCTGCTGTTTAAAAAAAAAACATCTTAAGGCAATTTAATTAGTCATCTTCATCACCTATCGAAACTTGGGAACATTACAATGATGTGTTACGTAATATTAACATGCTTTATATCGGATTTACAATGACGTATTGAAATTCTTCTTGAGTATATTTTTTAGAAAGTAATCTCGCTCGTGTTATGTAAAGAAATTAATGTTAATGAATGGAACATCTGTTAAGAACTGATATATACATGTTGGGACCAACAAAATATATACGTATATATTTGTTTTAATTCAAGACTGTTCCCTCTCATCAATAGTATCAACAAATGTAAACTATATTATTAAATGTGAATAACAATTAAATTGTTTTGATACAATTACAATTAGATTGAACTGGGTTATAAAGACAGAGCAGCTCAGTCACCTTTTAATTTTCAAAAACAAGAGTCTTTATTAAATTATATTAACTGTTTCTGCATGTTTTCAATTCAAGCCATACTGGCGAAATTCATCACTTTCTAAAAGGTAATAGAACAGTATTTCTGATTAGTCATTAATTTCAAAAGAATTGTTTTAGTCTGGTAAGTCTTATTTAATCTACACAGCTTCATAATTATTGACTTGCTTCTTAAACACGGGTGCTCAACATTCTTATTCTTAGAAAAGAGGCGAATTTCGCCCTAATTTACTTCAATGCTTCATTTGTATTAAATTGGTTGGATAACAAATTTCGATTTAGTTGCTGATAGTGCCTCAAACTACTAGGCGACTGATTCATTGTTTAGCATCACCTCGTTCGATGCACTTTTGTATCGCAACAAAATGACTTTTTGTTGGAATCTCATCAGCGCCTTTGAATAGACAACTACATGTCGATATTGACGCTTTATAAATTCCTGGATTGGATTGGATTGGAAAATACAATATATCTTAATAATGATTCCTTTTTACTCACTTTCATCCTGCATTTTGAAAAAAGTTTGTATGTCATTATTGGAGGCGATCGTAGCTTTCTGCCTACGTATCTCTATTTTATGAATTCTCTTTATTCTTCTTTCAAACTTCTTGCTGCATGTCTCCCTTATTACAAGAAAGTCTGTTTTTATCATTTTATCTATATATTTGATTTTTCTTCTGGCATAAGTTGCATTTGCTCAGTTGTCCTTTTCTTTATTTATTTTTTAGTTTTCTATTTTCTTTTTCGCTTTTTCCAGTTGCTATTCTAACTTCATTCATATTATTTCCTTCTTCTATTACTTTTTATAATATTATGATTATTCGGATCTTCCTCTTGATGGTGGTGCTCTTGTTCATTTTCTTTTTATTCTTCTTCTTCTTCTTCTGTTTCTTCTAGTTCTAAGTTCTTCTTGTTCTTCTTCACCACCACCACTTCCACCGCCACCATCATTACCTTTCATCATTATCAACCATCATCATTTTCCTTTTCCTCATCCTCCTTTTCTATTTTTTTATGTTACTTCGTCCCCTCCTCAACATGATCTTGTTCTCCTTTTATATCTTACTTTTTTAAAATATTTCCTTCGTCTTTTTTTTTTTTTTTTGGTTAATTAATTTCTTCCTTCTTTTGTTTTTTATTCTTCTTTTACTCTTCTCCCTTATATTCTTCGTCTAAATCGTATTTTACGTCTCCTTCTTGTTTTTCTTCTTCTTTTACTTCTTCTTCTTCTTCTTTTTATTCTTCTCCAATATTTCCCCTCGTCGATTATAAGAGTTGTGTTTTAACATACCCTTTATATTTTGTTCGTTTGTTACATGAATCAATTTCTCTTCTGATATTGCAATTGTTTGAATTCTTATAAAATATGCTCAAAATTGTCCATGGGAATAATATTGATTGAAAATCTGCAATACAAAAACAGATGCGACAGCCATGTTATTTTAAACAAAACGTACCGTCAGCATCTTATTTTGTTTAGCTACATGCTTGTTTTCATTTTCTATTTGATAGACCATTTCCATTTACATCCTTTCTCGACTTGCAGTGCTTTTTTTCTCTCCTTATTTTGTTGATCATGTTTTTCAATGTGTGATGCATTACCCTTTTTTCAGGAGTTTATTCAATAATTTGTGTCATTTTCATAATTCACATGTCGTATGATATCATTTCAATCAGTCCGATATTTCATCTTACTTTCTATGTAAAATTGTCTTCGATTTGTATTGCAATATGCCTGCTATCTATCGTCTCAAAATGTTGAATTCAGCTTAACAGGCTTCCAAAAATCAATTTTATTGTACCAATGACAAAAACACATACTGTACTTATTTTATAGTGATACCAAAACATCAACATAATATTCAGGATTTTTCAAGTAATTGTATTCGTATTGAAAATGATAAATTGATTCGATTCTTAAACTTCCATTCTTATATTGATTTTATAGTAAAACACTTTCTATTTTGAAAAATATTTCATCATGTTTATTTACCTGGACTTATACTTTCCAAAGTAACTAATCTTACCCAAGTCAACATTTCTTACTCACTTAAATGACATGCTAAGAGTCTTTGCCGAATCCTTCCCCATTAAGGTAATGATAGATAAATGATACCGTGATGTTAGGATGACAGGGGTAATCACTATTCATGCGGGTCCTGCAATTAATGTTAGTATAATTGCCAGCTGCACACTTATTACAACTGTAGGGAAAGACAAAATTTCTTCAAATTTGAAATACATGTATGACAAGACTTATCCTAATTGTTTAGACCAAATGAGGTTTTTCCTCGTCATACCTGAACGAGCCTTATAGTCAGGTATGTCTCTAAATGCAATTCTATTGGATCCAAAACGATAGTGATACTCTATAAAAGATGCTGAGGGTCGGGTTACTCGAAAACGTGAAGAAACAAATTAGTAAGCCTTTTCATTCTTGTTATGCTATTGTTAAACAATATCATAGAATAAATAAAATTTCCTCCGAAGTGGATGGTTCGTAAAATTTCTTCATATTAAAACCACATGTATGACACGAAATATATTAACTGTTTGGAGCAAACGTCAATGCCACAGAGTCCGATGTTCACTTTACGTCATCATTAAAAAAAAACCTCGGCGTTTTGCCGCGTCATTATATGAACGAGCCTTTATAGTCAGGTCTGTCTCCAAATGCAATTCATTAGGTTCACATAGATACTGGTGCTCTATAGATAGATGTAGATGCAGAGGGTCTTTGAATCTCGCATATGCGGAAGGTTTGTCTCCAGGGGGTGGTTCATACTAAACCAATTAGATCAAAATATCCATATCATTCTTTAATGGTTGATTAAAAATTGATTGATTGTGATCTAGTTCCTTACTCTCACGCTATAGGCATATTTGCTTTTATGCTCGGCCTACTACAGGCCCCTACAGGTCAGGAAATGATTAACATTATCCATTCAACAGTGTCGGAGATACTCCCTCCATCCCCTCCCCCCCCCCCCCCCCCCAACATCAAGTGGCGAAAAGTTGATAGATAGAAATATAGAAATACAAATTGGTAGATACTATAGATAGGACTTGGATAGCCAGAGACAGAAGAGAATGGAAATGTTATGAGGAGGGCTTTGTCCAACGTCTGGATGAACTATAGCCTGAAAGATAGATAGATAAATATATAGAAAGATAAATAGATAGATAAATAGATAGATAGATAGAACGATAGATAAATATATACATAGGTAGGTAGGTACATGTATGTAGACAGACATAAATCGTTGAGGTGTTGTGGTGCAGTGGTTAATTCACTTGACTCTCAATCCTAAGGTTGAGGGTTCGAATCTCAGCTCGGCACTAACGTATTTTGGGCGAGGCAGTAAACCTACATGTATATATGCCACTCTCCACCCAGGTGTAAATGGGTACATGTACCTAACAAACGCTGGGTTAATAATAATCGCAGGACCCCCATGAAGAACAGCTGATACTGATCGGGATTATTTTAGTCAACAAAGCTATTATTACATGTATATATAATATAGATAGATGAATACAATATAGATAGATAGATAGATAGATAGATCAATCGAAAGCTAGAGAAAGTAGAAAGGGAACTCCCCAATCGGCTAGCTTGATACAATCAGTATCGCATCTACCTAGTATGACAGATGGCGTCCCGCCCCGGCCCCTCCCCTCCTTGATGTTAGCGCGCCCACCGAGTGTAGATGCACGCTTGGTCATTGCCATTTAAGTAGATGCTTCGCTTGCATTCTGAAAAATAACGCTAATATTTATTATAATGTTTGAAGGAAAACAAAAACTCCATAATAGGAATAACCGTCAATATTTTTCCGTCACTTTGCCACTCTGTGCAAACTATCATTATTTTTCTTTTAATAAACAATTTACATAAAATGTTGATGCCATCATTAGCCTTATTTATAAATAAAATAACAAATGCGCAGCAAAATACTGCCATTATCGACAGAACTAGGGGATTAGGAAGTTTTCAATCATTATCAACTCTCTAGCTCTTTGCGAACCTATTATATACTCCGCATTTCTAATCCATAATGCCTTTTAAATCCACCCTCAGGATAGGATGCTTTCGCGCAAAGCACTTTTTCAAGATTTGTTTCTAGCTCTCCGTAAATCGTTCATGGAATTAAAATTGTCACTGGTATTTTGGGTGATTTATTTGTTTATATATTCTAAAATGCTCGTCGTGCGGCTATTAGGATCAAACTCGTTGTATATATACCTTATACAACTATCATTACATATGTTTTTCTTTTTTGAGGGGAGGGGGGGGGGCAGTTCTAATGGAACCAAGATGCTTAAAGGTATACTAAACACCCCTTTCTCCAGATACATTGTATTTTTCGTTCCTTTTCTGTCTTTCTCGCAACCAACCACTCATGAGAGAGAGACAGCACCACCATTGTCCAGCTTTAATAATTATTTTCTTCTTTTTGTATACAAGAAATTGATTTTTAAAAGCATATTGGATTGAGACAATGTACTGACAATCAGAAAAATAAATGATCATAATGGTAATGAGGTGAGTTAGTGCGGATAATGATGATGCGGATGATGAGGATGATGATGATGATGATAATTATAGCAAAAATAACAACAAAAAAACAAAAAATAGTAATCATTATAATAATAATAATCATATTTTATACTAATCTTAATTATAATAATTATAACAATGATGGTGGTAATGATAATATTAATAATAGTAATACTACTACTAATAATGTCAATGATGATAATGATAGTTATAATACTACCATCAATAATTATAATAATAATAACAAACATAGTAGCTATGATTATATCAATTATTTTTAAAATGCTGCGGTAGTAACCCCTCATAGCACTTGATTTTTTTTTTGTAATGGCATCAGCTGGTTCCT
Source organism: Strongylocentrotus droebachiensis (assembly GCA_035222895.1). NCBI lineage: Eukaryota > Metazoa > Echinodermata > Echinoidea > Camarodonta > Strongylocentrotidae > Strongylocentrotus > Strongylocentrotus droebachiensis. The sequence goes on along the minus strand of JAVYIG010000292.1, from coordinate 177,707 downwards.
TTGTTTGGCCCTTATGTAATCACTTAATCCTTCTGAGACGAGGAGAATTAGTTGATTGGTCCATAGAGCTCTGCTGTTACACCACATTTGGTAAGATGTGTGGTGATGCTATTGGGGACTTTTAGATTTGCGTGGACTGATACGTGTGACGTCCATTCAAGGCAGTGCATTAAAAGGACGTCGATCGTAGCAATCCCCATTGTCTTCGTGCGAATCTAAAAGTCCCTAATGTTCACGTTTTGCAACTTATAAAACAAAATTCTAATATCTATAATGGTCTCCCTAATGACAATTTATGTGTAATCCTTAGACTCAGATCTGCCATTAATTCCCGTTTAAGCTGCAAGCATATGTTCAGGATTTAAATTTGAAATGAACATTGAGACTAAAGAATGGACATAGTGTCAGAAGGTAAATAGAATGAATAACAAGAGACGAAGAAGAAGAAGAAATAGAAGAGGAATAAAAACGACAACAACAACAAGAGAATACAGAAGAAGTAAAGGCAGAAGAGGATGAAGAATAACAAGAAGAAGAAGAAGAGGAGGAGGAGGAAGAGGAAGAAGAAGAAGAAGATGGGAATGAAGGTGCAGAAGGGAGAGAAGAAGCAAAAAAACACATACAAATAAGAAGCTTTGAAGGCTTTAGATGACCAAAATGGTCCTGGATATTTCACCATGTGTTGAGCATAGTTTTGAGACGAGAACATTCTACAGAAATGAAAGGAAGGTCAGACAGCGACCTACATTTTTCGTCAAACCCTGAGGTGATCAAGTGACTATCCTGACTGAAGATAGCATATACTATTATTTTCATATCATTAACTTGGCATCAATTAGTCATTTGTAACAATATGACCTTTCCGGTGGAGATTATAAGCAAACTTAACCCAATATGATGTCATCATGCCCATAATAAGTCAAGCGAGTCAGAGAGCAGTGGGGGTAGAAGTCGTAATATTCCGAGTAAGATTCAATTATCAAATATCAAACCCATTTGCAATAATGTATATACGGTTCAAATATTCTGCTATTTGTTTTACTAATATCGAACGGTAATGGTGGGACTTGATAGAAATCACGCTATTATTGTTTGGTCTCCCTTATTAAAGCGCGAATTTGGACCTAATATGATAGGAGTCGATGCTCACCATACTTGTCTGAACAAATGTTGTAATTATGTTATGCTCATGTATATTTAAAAAGAATATCATTAATAAGAAACTGGAGATTGCAATTACATGTAATGAAAGGTTAACCGTGTATTATCTGTATAACCTTTGACAATTTCAAAATCTAAAATAAAAATTACCCGAAAAGATGGTCATGCCTGTCAGGTTTAACGTCGAAACACTATTGTACATGTAAACGTAAACACCGATGTTTCCGCACTCTCCTTCTCTCCCCCCCCCCCCCCTCTCTCTCTCTCTCTCTCTCTCCCTCTTTGTCTCTGTCTCTCTCTCTCCCCTCTCTCTCTATCTCTATTTCTCTCTCTCTCTCTCTCTCTCTCTCTCTCTCTCTCTCTCCCTCTCCCTCTCTCTCTGTCGATGTTCGACAAATGTAATCAGCAAATGATGATGTGGAATTCGCTTAAAAAAAGGAGACACAATAATATCTTTCGTTTCATTTCACCTAATAAACCAAAGTCATGTACATGAGTACTATCTTTCGAGAGTGAAAATGATCGGGTGCATGGGGCTTATAATAGATTTGCAAGAAAGAGGATGAAATATGGATCAGACGTAGGGCGATTTATCGGTGACTCGTGATCCGAATTAGATTAGTCATTCGATGTTCACTCGTGTTAAAGAGAAGGTTGAGTTCTGGGAAGAGGTGAAAAATAATTTGTGAGCGTTATCATTGGTATTATGCAAATGTGGAAGAACATCAGATAAATCATGTTCCCTGAAAAGCATGGCTCTTCAAATGCTTTCATATTTTAAATATGGCATGTAACATCGTAAAAATCGGGACGGATTTTTTCGCCATGTGTTCGTGTAGTCCATATACATCTGTATGTGTACAGTGCTTGTAACTTTAGCAAGACTTGACCAAATTTCTTATCATTTCGATAAATCCAGAACCTTGCAATACTTATATGCTAGATGATCAACCTTTTCTGATCGTTTCCACGCGGTTTCTTTCACAATGCAATCGCATGACCAGAACTCAACTTCATCTTTAAGGTTCTAATAGGGTTTGTAGAATATAGAAATCAAATTCATAGAACAGAAATTACATGCATAGGCCATCCTTTATAATTGACTGCATAAACCTGTATTAGAGTTATCTGTAAGCCTATTATCGTAGCTTATACTGTTCAAAAGATTTAATTGAAGAAGTACCTACATCATGCATGGAAAAATTGAAATAGATGGGTAACATCATCATTCTTTGCAATGTTCATTAAGATAATGATTTATGAAGGTTTATTAATGATTGGCTTCCGATTGGATATCTGGCTTGTCATCATGTCCTTATAGAGATCCTTTCTGATGTCTATACTGATTTTCTTGTTAGGCTAATTGGTTCATTTTCTTTGAAAACGCAGTCCGAGTTCGCGATAGATAAATGATAATGATATACGTAAGATGTGTGTCACCTCTCTATGAGTGATATGTATGGTGACAGATTACGTAAAAAGGGCTCAGAAATAGGTTCTATATTTGTATAAGATGGAGAGTTTCCTGAATGGTACTTCTGTAATTTAATGATATTATATGTTTCGCTTGCTTGCTTGTTTGTTGATTGCAACGATGATATGAAATTTGACTATTCATTTTAACCGTTTTTGAGTTGTTTTCTTCTATAGTTATTTAATAGTACATTTACGTTAATCCCAAACTAGGTATTTGATTCACTTTTTGTAATTGTATCTTAGCAATTTGTATAACTTACGAATTTTGAGTTATTCATTTGTGAACTTATTTTCTAAAATAATTTGTAATGTACTTGTAAATTGAAGAAAATCCAAATTACATGCATGATCTCTATTCCAATTACTTTGATTTGTTTTGATTCAAAGACTATATGAACACCCCCCCCCCCCCACTTCCCCTGCCCCCAGAATTAAGTACATGAACTCCCCGTTTTAATTTAAAGAAAACAAGTACTTATGGTTGTTTTAGTTGGTTATGAATGGGCATATCTACGTCCGTCAGCCACGAAGGGGGTAGAAGAATGTGTAATTTAAGAGGGGGCACCACCCCTATTGTGCACCACGCCTCTACGTTATTTTCTGCATGCATTGACATCCATTGAGTAATATTTTGATACATTTTTTAATAGCGCACATATCCACCACGCAAGGTGCTAGGCTAACATTTGTGGTGCTTACATTTTTTGTATTTGTAATTTATTTATTTCATCGCGGTTAAAAAGCCTGCTATCAGCTACATGTAGAAGCTGATTTACAGCAAGGCCGTGAACAACAATTTGAACTCAACAAGTACGCATTCAAGAAATTCCTTCCTACCGTTACCCGTTTAATACCTAGGTGGAGAGTGGCAAATGAATATTAACGTCTTGCCAAAGGACGTTAGTGACGCGACAAGACTTGGACCGCGAACCACGTGATCAACAGTCCGATGACGTGTTCACGACACCTCTACATGACTTATGTTTAAGCAAACAGACACCAATCAAACAGAACAAACAAACAAACAAACAAAACAATGTAAACACCCACAAAGAAATACACTCATGCTGATGGGTTGCCAATTTTGTTGAAGACTGCAAACGTCATTTTATTATAGTGAATCTCAGCATCCCATTGCGATAGCTATCATAGCAAAGCATCAAACATTAGAAGGCCAGAAATACATCACCCTAATTTCATGCTTCACTGGGTCAACTTTATGATATCAATTAGACGTGTGATAGCAAGAGGGAATAGGCCAAGATATCATCTGCAAGAATATCGCCGTCGACATATTACATCTCGCATCAACGTATGTATCTCCTCCTCCTCCCCTTGATTGTCTTCTTCTTCTCCTCCTCCTTCTTCTTCTTCTCCTTCTTCTTCTTCTTCTTCTCCTTCTTCTTCTTCTTCTTCTTCTTCTTCTTCTTCTCCTCCTTCTTCTTCTTCTTCTTCTTCTTCTCTTCTTCTTCTTCTCCTTCTTCTTCTTCTTCTTCTTCTTCTTCTTCTTCTTCTTCTTCTTCTTCTTCTTCTTCTTCTTCTTCTTCTTCTTCTTCTTCTTCTTCTTCTTCTTCTTCTTCTTCTTCCATGTCTTCTTCTCTTATGTCAGTCTCTATGTGTCGCTCTAAGTGAGCATGGCAAGTACATTACTGAAGGACAATGATATATATTTTTAGAGTACGATTCGACGCCTATAGTGACACTGAAATCCAAAGTGTTAGATTTTGTGAAATTAAATTTCCATCAGAGTCGTTAAAAGCCAAAGCTATAAAACACTTAAAAGAACGCCTGAAAATGAGCTTTTCGGAGTTTACACATAATACTGTTTGATCGGGAGGACATTAGAATAACCACATTAGATGGATGCGGGGAGGGGGGAGGGGGTCCCGACTTTGCAATAAGGCACATTGATACATTAGTCAACACATAATTCACTGGTCATAGGAAGAGCCAGTGTTTCGACATTATTTGGTTGACGCTGTGGGGTGGATGTATCCAAAGATTAGTAAATATTATCGTTTTCATAATGAGAGCCAACGGTTCATTTATGATTTATCTGACGGGAAGCTATGCCCTATTTAAATAATGATGATTAAATCTGTCGTACTGGCAATGGGTCATGTGCACATTTCTCAATCTTAAAACAATGTTTTCTCAATCTTAAAACAAGGGAGGGAGAGAGGGGGCGAAGAAGAAGAAGGAGAAGAAGAAGAAGAAAAAAGGAGCCCATGCAGCATCCAGTCAACATCAATGGAAACATGAGGAAACAGTTGCATGATGACATCTTAAATTGCCCACCGCAAAAAAAGTTATGTTGTTGTTGTTTCTGTTCATGTTGATAATGATAATGACAGTGAGATCTCGAGAGCTCGAGACTGTCAGACTTGACACTCCTAGCGCTCCACATTTATTACCGTACGCTTCCGCATGACCGCCAATAATGGCGCTCTAGAATGTCTAGAAATTGATTCTGTTGAGTTACCCATTTACCTCACCTGGGTGGAGAGTGGCAAATGTAGATTAATGTCTTACCAAATGACTCGAACCCCCCTGTGATCCACAGTCTGGTGACGTATCATGGTATTTTTTTCTAGAGATAGCACGCTGCTTCTTTTCTGAAACAATTTTTGTTGCTTAAAATAGAAAAGAGAAGAAGAAGATGGGGAAGAAGAAGAAGAAGAGGAGGAACAAGATGAAGAGAAAAAGAAGAAGAATGAAAAGAAGAAGAAGAAGAAGAAGAAGAAGAAGAAGAAGAAGAAGAAGAAGAAGAAGAAGAAGAAGAAGAAGAGGAAGAACAAGATGAAGAGAAAAAGAAGAAGAATGAAAAGAAGAAGAAGAAGAAGAAGAAGAAGAAGAAGAAGAAGAAGAAGAAGAAGAAGGAGGAGGAGGAGGAGGGGAAGAAGAAGAAGAAGAGGAGAAGAAGAAGAAGAAGAAGAAGAAGGAGGAGGAGGAGGAGGAGAAGAAGAAGAAAAGAAGAAATAGAAGAAGAAAGAAAAAATGAAAAAGAAGCCAGAAGATAAAGATAAAGATGGATAAGAATAGTAATAATAATAATATAGTGTATTTGTAATGCGCCAACTCCACATGAAGAATGTATGCGAGGCGCATGGAGAAGAAAAATTATAAGTACACAAAAATACACACAGGAATGAACAACAACAGTAAAGTAAATTTAAATCTACTGGAAAGCCGCTTTGTTTAAAGCAATCTACACTTGAAATATAACGAATATGTTGTGGCAATTGATTCCATAGGTGAGGTCCAGGGTGTGCAAATGACCGATCCCCCATGATTTCTTAGTTTTCGGAACAACAAGCAATTGAGAATCGGATTATCTTAAGCGTTTTGGAGGATTATAAGGCATCAACAAATTAATATTGTACTCTGGGGCAGGTCCATGTATACAGTGAAAAACAAGCAATAATAATTGAAATACAATACGGGATTCAACAAGTAACCAATGTAGTGAAGACAAAACAGGAATAATGTGAGAAGTACGTATGGTAAGGGTAATAATTCGGGCTGATTAATTTTGTAATTGTTGTAACCGTGAAAATTGAGATTGTGGCAGCTGAAACAAAAGTGAATTACCAAAATCAAGTCGAGACGATATGAGGACATGAACTATTTTTTTTTCTGTGGCCGAGCGGGTTAAATACTTGCGGATAATGCCTAAATTACGTAGTTGATACCTGACATATTTACAAACAGCCGGGTTCTGAACGGACATGGACATTGTAGAATCGAAATAAAACTCCAAGATTTCTACATTATTTGGACGGAGTAATAACATTATCATCAACCATAATATAAGAAGAAGAAGAAGGAGGGGGAGGAGAAGAAGAAGAAGAAGAAGAAGAAGAAGAAGAAGAAGAAGAAGAAGAAGAAGAAGAAGAAGAAGAGGAAGAAGAAGAAGAAGAAGAAGAAGAAGAAGAAGAAGAAGAAGAAGAAGAAGAAGAAGAAGGAGGAGGAGGAGGAGAAGAAGAAGAAGAAGAAGAAGAAGAAGGAGGAGGAGAAGAAGAAGAAGAAGAAGAAGAAGAAGAAGAAGAAGAAGAGAAGAAGAAGAAGAAGAAGAAGAAGAAAAAGAAGAAGAGGAACAGAAGAAATAGAAGAAGAAGAAATGAAAGAGGGCAGTGTGGATGGCATCATCATCATAATCATGGCATAATGTATCTTAAAGCTTCATGTATATAATAGGGAGAGTGGTTATATAGTATACCATAAGGGCAGCAGACTGCCAGGATATATCATAAGCCCAGGGGGTGTTTCACAAAGATCCTAAGTTGAACTTATCTCTATGTTGGACTTAAAAATTATGGAAAGCATCTCTGAAAATATTTTGTAAAAGTTATTTTAAAAGGCATAATATGTTGAATCAAATTATTAATGATTTCTATTATCAAGGAGATTTCATGGTCTTGATGTGAAATTTATCGAAAGACTAAAATATTTTATTTTTAGGCTACAAATGGCTCACCATAATTTTAAGTCCAGCTTAGAGTTAAGTCCGACTTAAGATCTTTGTAAAACATCCCCTGGTGGTATATCGAGGTCCAGAAGCTCTTGAAAGTTTAATTTTTTTTTTTTTTACAGTAACAGCATTCCATTATCATTCCTCTATTTGTATTTGTCAATCCATTCTGCAAGATATAAAATGAACGTCGGATTGCGTCACGCCGTCACCTTTTCGAGCTCCCTCGATTAACATTAACATGAATAATTTGCACAGTAGTCGCATTCCTTTTGATATTGGTTATGTTTAATGTTTTAGTTAATATTCGAGTTATTTTAATTTTATTTCCAGTATCATCATTTTATCTTTCTTGCATCGGAATCCAATAGAGTGAATGAGCGTTGGCATGACGTCAACAAAATCATTTTGTAACTTAATTAAAGGAGTAGGCAGGTTCAGATGCAATTTTCCTTGTTTTATTCTTTTCCTTTCTCAGTTTGTTACTTTTATTTCCCATTCTTTTTTTGTTCTTCTTTTCTTTTCTTTTCTGTTTTATTCTTCTTCTTTTTCTTTTCTTTTTCCTTTCAGCACACGACACCATGTTTTTGTCTTATGTTTTATGTATTACATGTTATACCAATGGAAAACAAATTTCTGTATTATATTATGGACAATAAAATCTTGAATCTTGAATCTTGAATCTTTATTATATTTTCTTTTCCTTTTTTGTCTTTTCGTTCTTTTCTATGGAGGCGGGGTCTTTTGTAGTGGCGTATCATGAAAAAGTGGAATGATTAAAACAAAAGGTTCATGTCTAAACTTATTTAAAGATCTAAGGCAAATATGGAAGGGGTAGTTACAAATTTAAACAAAAACGATTCGTCGTGAATTTTCATAGTAACAAAGTTATTGACAATAATACAGAAAAAAAAAATAACGTACTTTTACATGTAAAGGTTATGTACTCTTTATCGGGAGTTCATTATAACTTGACCTTAAATGTAGCTATCGAAAGTTGAACGACGCGTCTGCCGGTGAGGAAAATACATTATGAACTAGACATGCTGAATAAAACATTATAATGTGGAACAAATTTGACACGGGGGCGGTAATCATTTAATACACACCTATAATGATATTTATATAATGGAGTGATTATGACTTGTGTGGGAACAGCAAGAAAGTTCATGAATAAATTATGACCTTGCTCGACATATCGAGACGGCGGGACCCTGGATGTTATGCTGCTTTATCGTTTATCATTTTAACAGTAAAGGTGAACGAATTAGTTTAATGAAAGGTCAATGTAATATAATTATTTACAGTTCTTACACTGATACCGATAAAGTTGGAGATTATGTTTGACCTCCTTTTCAAGTAATTGTAATAATATGGTTTATTATCATTAATGAATGAATGATTGTTATATCTCTCATAACTGTATTGATCAATCTGGATATACATGGCGATTGATCTATAAAGTTATGAGAATATATACATATTATATATTAAGAATAAACCATATCAACCCAACTGGAAGCGACTACATGTATCTGCATGCATAATCTTTAAACTTAAATCACGCATAATAGAATACATCACGAAATTCATTAGTATGATCCGATATTATTTCGATCCAGCGATATTTGCTTACCTTTATTTCGTCAGAGATAAGGGCTCGCTTGTGGATTGCTTAGTTTTAACATGTTAAAGGGAGTAGGTCGTCAGTTTCCATGTACAGTAGCTCATAGTTCGCTGATACCAGATTTGGTAGAAATACTATTAATGGGTTGGGTATACAAGTCTCAAACACAGCAAACCCGTAGTCCCATCAAGAAATACCCCTAGTCCATCGGAGAGCCTTCGGATGAGGGAAATGTCCATACGGTGCGATTGGTGGAAAATACAGAGCAATATATCAGGCATGTTGGCCATAAAACTGAACGATAATCCTGGCGATTGACAACACCTGTTTAATATTGAGTAAACACACACATGGTGTCGAATTCCCCATGAGAACCCACTACTATGCGTCTTTAAACATGGACCCTAACACAATATTGTGTGACTTAGTTCATGTTTTTAGGTTAACACCCGTCTGCACTAGTTTGGCCAGGGGAATTAGACCTCCCTGCAAGGTCACTGATAGGTGGTTATCTCATCAAATCGGCTCTCATTAACATAATAAAAAGGGGATCATGGGGACCAATAGTCATCGATTAGGCATTGTTTGCTATAAAAAGGGCGCAAGTAGCTGTAAGGAGTGCAATGGGGCTTTAATGGTAGAGGGTGGAAGCATGTAGAATGTTTGTTAGATAATGGGGGTTAGGAATTCACCGTGTAATCATCGCCGAAACATGATGGTCATGTCGTGGAATCATCTTTTCATCTATTCATGGGTCACATTCATGGCCCCCACGGTTATCTATCCTACAAGGTGCATCCCGAGCTAAGATCGATCGTGCTTCTGTATCTATGACATCACGCTCGCGTCGCCCCCTCCCGAAGGGCGGCCCTGGGGCACATCGGGTAAAGTGGGCCGTCTAGTTCCCCTCTCACACACTTGATCACATTGGCATTTCCTCTCACCGTGCTTGGCACGTGCGTCCTAGCTGAATAAAAATAATCGTTCCACTCAATAAACTATTATTGAACTCATTTCGCCGAACCAGCCCGATGTCTTCGAGATTTCATTCGTGTCATTTTGTTTATTGTATACACCATTATTTTGTTTCAGTAAGCCGTGGTTTAAAGCCCCATTGTACTACATATAGCTACTTGCGACCTCTATACAGCAAACAATGCCTAATCGGTGACCATTGGCCTCTCATGATCCTCTTTTTCTTATGTTAATTGAGAGCTGATCTGATGAGATAACCACCTGTCAATGGCCATGCAGGGAGATGGTATCCCTCCTGGCCAAACTAGTGCGGTTGGGCTTTAACTTAAGGTACTTGGCTTTTTAATACGTCTACCATGTTTGTAGTCCAAAGATATTAATAATTTCATTCGGCCTTTATTCGATAGTGTGTGTAAACGTGATTGATATATTAATATGTCTTCCTATTCATCAATGGAAAGTTCTTTTGGAAAAAGCACCGAATTCATAAAAAACGTAATCGTTTTGATGAGTTCTCATAAGGTTTTGTTATATTAAAACCAACTATCTTTACATCTTTGTTTATAGAAGTGATTTTGGCAGCCAAGAAGAAATACGCTAGCATTAACGCAAGCAGTAAGATGATTAAAATATTAGGACTGGATGATATTGAAAGAAAATATTCGATGGCTGAGGCACTTAAACATGCTAAACATGTAGTCGTGGTATTGCTTGCCAACCTGAAAAGCCGATGGTCCAACATCAAGTAACACGGTATGAAACGAGCATGGAATTCATGTTGCTTTATTTATGTTTTCTTCTTTCATTTAAATCATGATATTGTGAGTCGGTGAGAGGCCTATACAACCACAAACTTCCTCAGTCCAATGAGGGATTCGGAGCTTGTGCATGTGGAGGAGTCTAGGTGATATAAGTCTCCTGTTTGGGAACCACAAAGTACGGGGTTCGAATTCCTACGCAGCACTAATGTCCTTTTTTGCAACACATTAATCTACATTTGCCTTACTTATGCCAGGGGGGTGTTTCACAAAGATCCTAAGTAGAACTTAACACTAAGTTGGACTTAAAAATTATGGACAGCCATTGGAGCCTTAAAATAAAATATATTCAAAAGCAAAAATTCAAGTATTTTAGACTTTTTTTTATAAATTCCACATCAAGAACATGAAATCTCCTTGTGTTAGAAAATATGAATGATTTGAATCAACATTTTATGCCTTTCACAAAAAAAATTACAAAATATTTTCAAAGATGCTAACGGCTTTCCATAATTGTTAAGTCCAACTTAGAGATAAGTTCAACTTAGAATCTTTGTGAAACACCCCCCAGGTGTAGTAAGTGGGTACCTGGTCAGATTGGTTCCTTGAATGCCCTGAGTGTGATGCTAGCCTCTTGTCGATGGCCCTGTCGTTGTTGAAGTCCGTAGTCGACCGGCATCGAGGCGAAAATTTTGGCGAGTGAAGCGAGCCAGAAAGCTTCGGCGCCTCGGCTTTCGGCCTTCGATCGGCCTTCTTCTAATTTTCGCCTCGATGTCGACTACGGAACCCAACAGCGCTAGGGCCACCGACAAGAGGCTAGGCATCGTTAACAGGCGTTCGCATGCTCAGCCATGGTTGTGCCTGACAACTGAGGTATTCAATGTTCGATCATGCTTTGCAATTTTTAGGGATTAGACGCAAATGTTCGATAATCGTATTCTACTTTTCCTTCATAATATATGGAATCATATTTCATGATAGCCACATATATTTTTCGGTAATTCTTCGAATCCATTCGATTTCCCTTGTTGGTCTGTCTTTCAAGATATGGACGAAAATGGTTTAAAAAACATCACCTAATTTCTTTAAATTGCTTTAATACACTGATGGTACTAACAGTGGCGGGTCGGGAGGGGGTGTCCTCCTCCCCCTTGCAAAATCCAGCCTGATACAATTGTAGCAAGAGGCATCGCAAAAAGTACTGAACATTTGTACTGATCTTCTTTTATCTTCTAAATTGTCAGAGAATTGCATGCCTGCCCTATGTCCCCCGCCCCCGCCTCCCTCCTCCACCCCTCCTCCGCCCCCGGCGCAGAATCCTATACATGTAACTGCCACTGTAGCATGCCAAAGCTGGAATTCCTTCTTTTAAATAAATATAATTGTACAAAGTGGCGTAGCGTCGGTACTAGGGGAAGGGGGGGGGGGTACAAGGAAGAGTAAGGATCGAACGGAAGGGGGGGGGGGGGGGTGCAAGGAAGAGTAAGGATCGAACGGAAGGGGGTAACTGCGCGGAGATTGGGACATCCTCGTACCAGTGACAATCCGTATCTCCTTTCCCGTCATACCCTTCTTATGTCTTCCCTTTTCAGTATGATCTTTATTATATCTTATCTCCATTCATATATCTGCTCCACTGCCATTAAGCCTGCATCATATAGAGCTTTTACACAGGTACCATCCAAACTGCATCCGTAAATATGACGTCACAGCCAATTCCAGTTCTGATTGGATGTTTCCCGTGGGAGCACGGCATCTGGAGTTGTGATGTCACGAGGATGTTCACTCCTAAATTAGTTCATTAGGAGAATTCTTGTTAGGTGATCAGTGGCCGAAATCCCTTACCAGATACATTTAGCATTATATGCACTGTGCAGTAGGAGTTTTTGGAATAATTCTTCATGATATTTAATTGGTCTCACAGATAACCATGTAACATTAAATTTAGAACATGGATATGTGTATGTGGGAATTCACAAAAATGTGTCGTTAACATTTGGTATAAAGTTTTAAAATTGTACTATAATTTGGACAAAAGGGCGTTTCAAAACCAATTCTTATCAGAACAAAATATTGTAACAAGGATATTCTTCCACGTGGAAATTAAATGAAGTATTCTTAAGTAGTCACAAATATATACTCCCATCATGTTTATCTTCTGGCATATTTATGTACCAACCAAATATTTGGTCCAGAGGGGACCCTAAAACTTATAAGTTCTGTTTTTACCAGGGTCTCCTCGTCTTTATTTAAGGTCATCTTGTTTTTGTTTACCATTGCCATAATTTTGTTTGCATTGTAATTGTGTAATGATCTAATGCTACATGTATGTGACATTTGAAAGAAATACGAATACATATATCATCTTATCTTATATTATCTTACATACACCGCGATGTATTTGTATTTGTATTTATCAACATTTATTTCTTTCTCAACAGTACAATATGAAACAAAATGTATATCTAAATTATATATGTAACAATGATTTTCATCATAGAGTATACAGTAAATAATTCAGAAAACAGAAGGAGACGAAAACCCGAAAGCATAGCTTGAGTTGGGAACGCCCATGATAAGTTAACACTAGTGTTACTGAGAGAACATTTTAGATATTATTATGAAAATTACATATTATATAACAGAACGTTAGGCTTATAGGCAAATAGATTTGTATCACTGAAATGAATATTTTTCTTATAATTCTACCTTTCAGAAAAAATACATGCCAAGTGTATGTTAAAAGCAGAATAATTCAACATAATTTCCGAACAACGTGTTTTATCAATTGTTTTGCGCAACGGATGAGGATGTAATCACTTTGAAACCACCCTCTTAAGCTCAGAATAGATTTAATTATCATAGGTGTGATATTGTACAGATTGTACAAGATAACAAGCCATTGCAGACATTGAATTGGTTGAATAAACGTTAATCCCTGGGTGTGTAAGATTTCAATCTCTCACATGATACATGTAATGGGGAAACAGTGCACATATAATCTGCAACAACTTGCATGAGTAGACGTAACGGTTTATGTAACCGTTCTTATTATGCTTCCTTCTATCCTCTGTGGGTATCTTTATATCCCTCCCCATCTATCTCTTTCGAGTTTTGTCTCTTTTATTGTTCTTTCCTTGTTTTTATAATTAGTTCTATTCGTGTTATGAAATTATTTCGTTGTCGTTGTCGTCTTCTATCTTCCACATCTCCATTATATTCTTCTTCTTGTTGTGTTCTTCTTTTTCTCCTTCTTCTTTTTCATTTTTGCCCTTCTTCTTTTTTATTCTTCTTTTTCTTCTTCTTCTTCTTCTTCTTCTTCTTTTTCTTCTTCTTCTTCTTCTTCTTCTTCTTCTTCTTCTTCTTCTTCTTCTTCTTCTTCTTCTTCTATTCCTTCTTCTTGATCACCATCATCTTCTTCTTTTTTTTCTCCTTCTTCGTCGTCGTTTCGTCGTCTTCCTCCTTCTCCTTCTTTTTAAAGATTCTCCCCTGCAATGGACTAACTCTACATCACAATTACTGCATTGTCCAACAACCGCACCCCACCTGTCACCCAATGCTCCAAACCCCAGCCACGCCCATGTACGTGCCCCTACCAGCCTCGGCTGGCACTATTACCCCTCCTTTGACCCTCTGCGACATCCTTTTATCTCCTCATACATCTTATAATCATACGCGCAGATCTTCCAAACACCTTCACATGAAAATCCCTAGGCTATTTTGAGCCTCTCTCATCATTTATTCTATTTTCTCCCACCTCTCTCTCTCTCACCTAAGACGCGCTTCAGCTCCCATCAATACGATATATGGTAGCGGAAATAAAGGAATTGATTCCCGTCAGTTTCCAATAGAGCGGTCACCCCTCATCTATTTATATCTCACCTGGCGCGCTTTGGGTGATCAACATCAACACCTTTGCTCGTATGACAGGTGTTAAAATTCCGTTGACAAAAAGGCGCCAAAAGGCAAAAGTTGCGCTGCATTTTCTACGTCATTAGATCAAAGAGATGAATAGGAATTCTATTGGCAGCTAGTTTATTTTATAGAAGTTACTTGCACCATGTAAATGACATTGCACCTGGCTTTCGTAAACACAAACACACACACTCATCAGTCTGCAAGAATCTTCAACTGTGAAGGAGGTAGACTTAAGAAGAAGGCCGGTATCATTTCAAGCTCTGCTTACGATATCGGTCTTCTGCATTCTCCCCCTTTTCTTTCTTTTCAAATACGATTAATTGTACTATTGATTATTTATATTTATTTATTTATATGAATTACTACTTGTATTACTTATCATTATATTGCTAAAATGTATTCATTGTTATTTTTGTTATTGTTTATGGAAAATGCAGAAATAAAAAACTTGAAACTGAAACTGAAAACTGAGAAGAATATGTCTTGGTTGACCCAAACCTACTTTCTTATTCGAGTTCACCCCCCCTTCTCTCTCTCTCTCCCTCCCCCCTCCCTCTCTCTCTCTCTCTCTCTCTCTCTCTCTCTCTCTATCTATCTATCTCGCTTTCTCCCTCCCCCTTCTCTCTCTCTCCCTCTCTCTCTGCGTTATTCAAAGACGCCACAAGCCAAAAGTTGCGCTGCATTTTCTACGTCATTAGATCAAAGAGATGAATAGGAATTTTATTGGCGGGTAGTTGTTTCTTTGGGAAGTGATAAAGATGTCTTAGTTGACCCGAACCTACTTTCGCTTCGCTTCACTAATTCTGTCTCTCTCATGTTATCTAATTCTAACCATGGGGATTCCTAACCGTCTTTATTGTTGCTATTATATTGTTTCACTCAACAAATATGATTGGTTATTCATTAACTCCTTTCAAACGAATTTGTCCATATCATTTTTCCTTTCTTCCATTAAAAGCCCCCTTTTTTATTGATGTAATGAAAAGAATCCCATTGGTTATAATTGGAAATTTTTAATCATGTTAACAGGACATCGATGAAAAACAGCTTTGCTGATTCGATTTTTTTTTTTTTTAATCCTGTCTAAATATGTCAAATAAATAAAATATAAATAAATAGTATTTACGCAGTCAAATATTCTCTTCTTAATGATAATACTAATAGACAGTTGCTTTTGAAAATTCTACTGTAGGAATATTTCTGATCCCTGGAGGTATGATAATTCCAGAGTGATGGCCCAGCATGCGGGAGGGATCTCACCCCCCCCCCCCTTCCCTCAACCCCCGCCCCCCCCCCCACCACCACTTTGTATTAAGTTTTAAAAGAACTCTAAAATCCAGAGTTTTGCGAACGTAAAGATCGTGCGGGTGTGTAGTGATTATTGTGTTCCATAATCATTACAATTCCGATTGATGTAAGCTATTAATCCGTCATTTTAATTATTTATGAGTCGTTTTGTTGAATTATCTATTTATACATTAATATGTCCCATTATTCCATTCATCCAAATCTATATTTCTTCAATAACTCGTGTACCTAATTTCCGGACATGTAAAATATAGGCCTACTTTTGAAAACCGAGTCTAGTGTTACGATCCGTAATAACAAAGATGAAAACCGGTAACAAACAGAAGCAAACTAACAAACAACAAAGAAAACCCATCCACACAAAGAGAAGAAAAAGACCGAGGACAAACAATACCGCAATAGAATATATATAAACACAAAATTTGAACAATGAGTAATATATCAATGGTGTAACCGAATGATTATGCTACCAGACTAGTTAAACAATCTCTTTCATATTAATTTTATTTATTTCAAATCCAACAAAGACAAAGATGAAAACTGAAGAAAAGAAGCAAATAAACAAACAAAACAACAAAGAAAACACATCCACAAGAAATGAACAAAAGGTAAATGACCCAAATTGAAATATATATAAACACTTAATTTGAACAATGCACAATACATATATATCGATGGTGCAATCGAATGCTTATGTTAGCAGACTAGATAAACCATTTCTTTCACATCAATTACAGTCAATTAAAAAGGTAAAAACCGAAAACAAACAAACAAAACATCAAAGAAAACCTAAACAAAATTACAAAATAACCAAAAGATAAATGATACCCAAATAGAATGAATCTAAACACAAAACTTAAACAATGCGCAATAAATATACCAATGGTGTAATCGAATGCTTATGCTAGCAGATTAGATGCACAATCTCTTTCTCATCAATTCCACTCGAATCCTCGACATTGGGTTATAACATGTAGTATGTCCATGGTAATAACCAGACCCTTATGACGTCACATGTTGGCGGATGTAGACGGGTCCAAGGATTGCGGAAGTTACGTAGAGCTCCGTCACAATGGTAGTTTTGGCCACATACACCGTCATAAAGAATGAAAATGGAACAAAACGAAATAAATCAAGTTTAATCGCTTTGAAGTGTATGTGTAACACTCACATGACTATTAAATGCGTTCCTTTGTTTTACCGAACCAGCTGATCCAATAATCTACCCCATTGATAATTACTACCAACCCACATAAATCTATACAGACCGCCAAATGGGTCATATGAGGCGGTGTCATTATGGTTTATTCGGTCAATATGTGTCGGTCTGTTATTACTGTAGTTGGTTTGAGTAGGATTACAAATATCAATTAATAACTGCGTAATATTACTACAAATATGACTCCTACACACATTGACCGCGTGACCCTACAATTTACCTTTTTTTCTCTCCTTGTTACTACTACCTTGTCTACTGCTGCTACCACTACGTCTATGTGACTGTTACTGCTATAATACTACTGCTACCGTATTCATTGCTACTATACTACTACTACTACTACCACTACTACTACCACCACCACCACCACCACCACCACCACCATCACCACCGGCACCACTGTTATATAAGTACTTCCACTACTGAGCATATTCGAATTGATATTTATTTCCAATATCTAATTCGCCGTTTGTATTTTCATTGTAAGTAATGTTTATCAGGATAATTTATACCACGCAAAATATTGTACGTGCAATTGTATGTCTCTACTTCTCTTATCAATACTGCTACTAATGTTTTAAGCACTTACATATTTGTTACGACTACAAATATATTTAAATATGAGATGGTGAGTTCTTGCGCTCCCATATTTATCTGTGAGTACATTTTCGGTAAATATTATTGGTGTGTGACTCCAAGCTCCCCTAGGTTCGTATTCATTAGAGTGGTTCCAGTTTCTCTCTTAATCCATTCAACTATTTCTTTTTTTCTTCCCCCACCCTTTCTCTCTCTCTCTCTCTCTCTCTCTCTCTGTCTATGTCTGTCTGTCTGTCTGTCTTTCTCTCTCTCTCTCTCTCTCTCTCTCTCTCTCTCTCTCCACCCCTACACGCAGATGGTAGAATGGGGCAAGGTGTCGATACGGTCGTCTTCCAACAACAAGTTGCTCGGGGTTGCTGTGGCGGTGTTGCTGCTGTGCGTCTGTGTGGCAGCGGGTCAGAGCTGGCACTGTGGCAGGGCAGCCCAGACCATCATGGGCATGTGTAACAGTTGCTACGCCTCACACGACAAAAGAAGTATTTCGAAACCCTCTTATACACCAGCAAGTAAGTCTTATCGACGGAATGCTCCCCAGGGAGTGGAGAATGTGCATACATTGTGTGCGGACAAGCCTGAATCCAAAGACCGGGATTATAACGTATATCTGCTTTGAGAGGGCCTGTGGTCTTGAAATGCGCTGCAAAAGAACGAATTGTTATTATTATTATTTCATTATTATTACATTTCGATAATAATAATCATTATAATAATAATGCTATCAATAATAATAATAATAATAGTAATCTAGGTTTACAAATCGTTTGATACATCAACGATGTCTCTAAGAAATGTATGGATGGTTTATTGTATCATGTATCATTACCCAGGTCATTGGATTTAGGCTAACCAGCACACAATGTATGCAGATTCTCCTCTCCCTGTGGAGCATTCTATATTCATCGTATAATCATCTTATGGGGTTGATCTAACTCGGAACCTCAGGGAAGCTTGGCTTTGCTCGGCGATATATTTTCAAGAGTTGAAACGTATCCACGAACTCGACCTCGTTAAAAATAGCCATATAGTTTACGTTTTTAGAATTGCACCCCTTGAAGTTGTCAACATTCATGAAAGACCAAGTATAATACTGAATTAGCTACCCTGTCATTATTTTAACACGCACAATAACATATAAATGAATGAATAAATAAATACAATTCTTTGTGCTTTGACGGCCATTTGTCATCGTCCTGTCAAACAAAAATGAAATCGATCCGACTTTCTGCAATTTTCTTCAAAATCATTATTCAGGGCAGAAAATGATAAACGATGGCCCCCTTTCAAAATGCTTGCGGTCAATTTAATTTTCTCGGCTCACGATCAATGACTAGTCTCCCGATGGATCATAAGTAGTTGCCGCTATTCTCTCTTGCTCCTCTCTTCTTCTTCTTTTCTTTCTTTCGTTCGTTCTTTATTTTCCTTCCAATTTAAAAGACAGTGAGCTTCAACGAAGATCGAATTGGATTATTTTAGTTCCTTATCTTTTGGTGGTCATAATTTGCTTTTAAAGCCCCACTGTCCTACTTGTAGCTAATTGCTCCCTCTATGTAGAAAACTTCCCCAATCGGTGCCTGTTGGTCCCCCATGATCCTCTTTTTCTTATGTTAGTTGAGAGCTGAGTTAATGAGATAGCCACCTGCCAGTGACCTCGCTGTGAAGTACAATCCCTTCTGGCCCAGTAGTATTGACGGTCTTAAAGGGGTCTTGTAATAAGGTTATAAATGGTTTTTGAATTTTCAAATTCCAATCATAATTCCAATCATAAATATCTTGATAATCAGACACGCGATCGGCTTGTAAAAGTCATGGGATTCCTGACTGACCTAAAGGTTTATAATTATGATTGCAGCATGGGCTAAATCCAGGATTTTGTTTAGAATCTGAGAAAAAGATACCGATCCCTTTAATATGTTGTACATAATTATATGATATTGAAGATATAGAGGGACAAAAAGGGTTTCTTGATAAATTTTTGTTCTCTCTCTCTCTCTCTCGTTTCATGACCAGATTTCAACTCTTTATTCTTTTTTGCAAAATAATTTTGTTATTTAGTAACAATAACAGTGCTTTCGCTCTCCATTAACAGTCATTCAACCCAGTTTTAACTTCATTAAGGGTTGACTAGATAACGCCTGTACTTGGCTTGAACCAAATCATTAAAAACATATTTATGTTTTTCAAAACCTCCGGGCTGTTGGAGCGGAAATTATATTTTCATTAACAAAACAAAAACAAAGAAATCTGCACAGCGGGGGAGGAAAAGTGCATCAAAAATCGATAAACAGTATTAAAGCCCAATGGTATTTCAATTGTGAAAAGATTACACTTGGTGGACCTCATAATAAAGATTGACAGAAAATTGCACCTGTCGAATCTGTTAAATAGTTTTGGATGTCGTGAAGGTGAGAAGAAAAGAAGGGGGAAAGCCCCCGAGTGTGGGTGTTTTTTTAGGCTCAGTGTACGAGTGGGCGATCGAAATATTTCACTGAAATGTTGTCATTAAAATCCTCTACTGGATGAAATTAGAGAAGCATTGAACACGTAATAATAACTTTAACATAAAATAACCTTCTCTAAATATTTCTCAGCCAAAATAAAAAATACCTTAACAAGTAAAGAAACATAACTATACTAATGATTGCTTATTCAAGACAGAGAGGATAGATATTAGCATTTTATAATTTGCTTAATGAGAACATAGCCAAGTTATTACACTTTTACAGAAATAATGTCGTATTGTACATGATTCCAGGTAATTTCGTAAGCCATGTCTAGATGAAGGTGTCTTAATCAAACGACAAGGATGCACATTCAAATTAATTTTATTAGAAAATAATGCTCATCGTTATAATTTAGTTCAGTTACCCCCTCCCCATTTCATGCCCCTTTGTAACTTTGAAACAATCCGGAGTTACCTTGTCTTGATAATCCATATTAGTAACGATAACACTTACTGATGTTTATTATTTTTTATATAATGACCCCTTGTTATATTTATGATTTTTTCCTGATATTTACATAATTTCCTTACTTTTAAGTATTTCCAGAGGGGAAAAATAATTTGAATGTGGTAGAAATTTCCTCTAACGCGATAATAGCTCTGGGCCCCTTTCACAAAACTTGTCATCAGTGACAAATGACACTTTTTGTTATAAACTAGTGAAATCCTTGCTTCTGATTGGTTATCAGCAGATTTTTCACTGATTCTTGTAATTTGTCATTGAAAAAAGGCTTTGTGAAACGGGTCTCTGGACTCACTATTGTTTTTATTAATTTAAATATCTTGGAATTAGTAAATGCATGTTCGCTATGAAGTAACCTTATTTTTTCGTTTGCATTGTTTTGCTTTGTTTGGGGAATTAGTTGAAAGGTATCCTGTTTTCTTCTCTCATTTTTTCTACTCCTTTTTCGTCTTTTCATTCCAGAGCCTTTCCTACACAAACGAAATGCAGTGCACTTCCTCAAAACGACAAAACGGGAAATTGAAAGTCGGCCCTCTATGGGTGACACGGCGATTGAGGTAGCGGTGGAGCGGAGGTCAACGGGTAACCGCGGATTCATCCACGAGTGCTGCAACAAGTTCTGCGATCCGGGGGAAATGGTGTTGTACTGCTGCGAGAAACGTCAAATAGAATGGGCGCAATTTCACAACCTGTTAAAAGCATAGCACGTGTTATATGTAGTAAACAACAACAGCAGCAGCAACATAATCACCATCACCATCAACAACAACAACAACAACATCAACAACAACATCAACAACAAAATCAACAAATACGCCTGTTTATTAGAGTGTAGAAAAGCAGTAAATGACATACTTTAATTTTGCCAGAGTAGGAAATTGATTTGAATTGAAAGAGTCGGTAGTTGGAATTACACATGGTAAATCATTTTATAATTCGTTATAGAGGGATATTCAGCGGTTATTAGGTCGGCTTTAGGCTTTTTAAATAACTAGATTGGTTATATGTCTCATTTGATTTACATGACACTGCCTTTTGTTATGTTCTACGACCATTCAAAGATTCGTTTAAATGTTGGATAATGAAGAAAAAAAAATTATATCTATATATATAGTTCTACGTTCCTTTCGAGATCCGGCCATGTTTTTCTTTCATGAATTATATCCTCCATTTTCTTACATGTGTTTACCCATGTTTGGGGAGATTTAAAAGAAGTACAGAGCTTTCAACGCTCAAAATACATAATAATTCTATTCATTTTCAAATATTTTAACATGAGTTCAATGTGTATATCTTTATACAAAACTTGCTATAAAAAACACAGACTAATTGTATGTTTTGATTTCTAAGCATTTCATGAATGAAAGATTGTTATCATATTTCGTGTTAACGTGAAAATTAATGTGCTCATCCCACCTTCGTTCGCCGCGCATCTTTGTCATTAAAAAAATATATATATGAGATTGTACGTGGATATTCAAGTAAACAATTTTTAATAAGAATATGATCTACCGTATCAATTAAATGCCATAGGAAAAAAGTGTAAGTTTTGAGGGAATTTTGTTGGTTTCTTCTCCTTCTTGATTTACATCAGTTACAAATCTTTGGAAACCACTAGCTGTCGTCTGTATGATGTAATCGATTTTAACACAAGGCACTTTCCAAAGAAATTCATATACTGTCTAAATTGGGAGTTTTAAAACGTTTATAGGAAAAAACAAATTCATCGGTTAATATTTCAAATGATGCAACAAATAGAAAAATAGATCCTTATGTAGAAGTATGACCGGAAGACGAAACATATTCAAAGCGGATTGACATTATAAAAATCATGAACGAAACAGGACCAGTGATTTCCGGAAAATATTGACATTTAACGGAAATGTTAATACGTCCAGTAAATATTATAACGACTCTAATGGATTTAGTATCCTCTATTTTCCAACCGCTGGTTTCATGGTTAGCAGGAGAGTCACATGCCACCATCCCTAATTTGTCGTAAAGGTTAACTAGCCAATCTAGACAGAATTATCGTCATGGTAATATAAACAATAATGGGGGCGCTTTTAGGTTTGATAATCATTTAACAAAATATCCCCTCCCCTTATTATTCTTCAGGCTTTTAGTTGGCGACTTGGATTATTGGTAACAAACTGAATTGCATGTTTATTATTAAAGAGCCACAAGTTTATGGGTATGTTTAAATAGATTGGGAAGGGGGGTGACGATACTTAATATTCGTATATCTTGTTAATTCATCGATTTAAAACATATGGTAAATGTAAATGCTAACATAACATAAACAGAGATATGATCTCCAGCATTTATAAAATTGAACACGCGCTTTCTGTTTGAAAAAAAAACTGGTTGAATATACCGGTATAAACATAACGTGTACATATTTTTGCTTTCGTTTGAAGATTGCTATATTGTAAAGGCGAAGAAAATGATTATATTCTGTTTAAAGAAGCTTGTATAATTATCGTGAATGTTACGGGTATGTGAATTGCCGGCTTGTAAAGATGATCAGGCTTTGAGGTTATATTTTTGTGATTTCTTGCTTTGGATGTAAATTTATTTCAATGCATTATGAGGGACGTCGGTTGCGAAATAAAAATGTTTTATGTCAAGAAAAAGTCGCTGTCTAAATTTGTATAATAAGAGATGAGAAATGAGAGATTTGAGAGTACCGAAGCGTGACGTAATACTGGCCAATTAAGTTGTCAAGGTTGCTGGTTCCAAACGTTATTTGCTAAACAATGGCGAGGTGATTTTAAATTTGCCCCGCTCCAGTCCGTTGCGTGAATGCATTCGCGGTGAACCTCATGCGCAGGCTCTGTTGTTTGAAACCGCTAACCTGGACGACGAGCGAATATGACATTAGCACTTCGGTACTCTATTAATGGCGTAGCTACGGACAATACAGGGGGCATCCCTCCCCTCCCCCCCCCCCTCAATCGAGTTTTCAAAAAGGTGAAGCGAGAAAAGAGAGAAAGAAAGAAATAAATGAGGGTATAAGAAATAAAAACGCCTGGACCACCTCCTCCACCCCAACCTAAGTCGGTAGACTTGTAATTTCGCAATTCATTTTCCGAATAAGATTGATGCCCCCCCCCCAAGAAAAATATCCAGTGCCGCCCCCCTCAAAAGTGGTAGACTCACTTTCTACCACTATACTATAAAGATAATATCGCTCTATAGAGATCGAGATGAACCATATAATGTAGTCGAAACATTGGTTACTTAATGATAGCTAGAGGAACAATTCCGAAAACAATAGTTTGTGGAAAAGTTGATATCATGGATGATTCGTACAAATTCTTACTGGCGATTCAGGAAAGTATATGATATGGTATATTCTAACCTTGATTTTTGTAAAATTATTACTACATTGGAACCATAATAATGTTTACATGGGAATCATATAATATATAATTTTCTCGAAAATGATGCACATGTATACATTATATTATAATGTATTTATAATTATAATTATATTATAATGTATACACCTGTACATGTGCATCATTTTTGAGAAAAGTATATCGTTTCCGTAAGAAAATTCCTTATCTTTTTAAGAGTCATAATATCCCAAAGCAGAGTTCTTCTCAACTCTTCGATTCCAAGATGCAGGTGGGGAAAAAAGTATACCGTATCAATTTCCAATTCATGTACATTATTGGACAGCCCGTAAAGGCAATGTAACATATCGCTTGGACTAGATAAGCTACTCATAGTTTTTCGACGACATCAACGTTTTATTTTCTTGATAATTATGCCTCGAGTGATGAGCTATAATATGTGAAAATAATTCATAACACCTGGCAGTGTAATGATTTGACATTTGTTTTCCATAATGTATTCTTCTTCTTTTTTACGTGGAATTTAGTAAAGGACCGTTCAGGGTATTATTCCGAAAATTTTAGGACACACTTACTATGTTAACATTGTATAATTTGTCCCCGGTGTTGCAAAATCTGGCATTAGTCTGCTTGCAATTAGGAGACCATTGGTGATACAAATCAAAATGCTTCAGACCTAACTATGTTATGTTTAGAGGTATAAACGTATGATAGTTTAAAGAGAGATTACGAGAAACAGAGAGAAAGAGAGAGAGAGAGAGAGAGAGATACCCACAGAGAGAGTCAGAGAGCGACAGAGAGAGACAGAGAGAGAGAGGGAGAGAGAGAGAGAGAGAGAAAGAGAGACAGAGTCAGAGAGAGAGAGAGACAGAGAGAGACAGAGGGGGAGACAGAGACAGAGAGGGAGAAAGACAGAGACAGAAAGAGAGGCGGGGGGGGGGGGGTTGCAGCTGTAGTTGGAAGTTGACGACATTATACCCCTAACGCCCACCCCTCCCATCGTTCTCTTTCTCCGCCTCCCCTCCCCATGGTGTCTCTCTATCTTCTTATCCTCTTAGCTGGACTCAATTCGTCTTCTCATCTTTCATCTTTTTCAAGCTTATAATATCACCTGCTTCTACACCGTTGCCTTACTTCTTTGTATGTCTTTCTCGATTAGCGATATCCTACATTCCTTTGGAAATCCCATTCCTCTAAAGACGGTACATATCCTTTCTTTTTGCTCCTATGTTATCTGCCTTTCTTTCACTCTCCCATTCTATCTCTCTTTCTGTAATTCTCTTTATCACTTTTTAGCTTTCTCTCCCCCCCCCCTCTCTCTCTCTCTCTTTCATGCTCGATTCTCTATATCTATCTCTCTCTATACTTTCTTTCTTTCTCTATCTCTTCCTCAACCCCCCCCCCCCCCCCTCCCCGTTTTCCATTTACCGGCATTATTCCGCTTAACGTATTACCATTATCTATTTCAATAAGCAATTAAAAAATATATATATATATATATATTAATACAGCACCGCAATAGCAACCACTTTCTCATAAACATAAATATGTAAAGTAATGATTAATATATTACCATGATATATACACTATTACATATACAAAAAACACACACAAGGGTTTTAAATAGCATTCTTCTTTAGTACATTGTGTATAACCGTGATTGCGAGGTCAATTAAATTACATCTATGCTTCAAAAACATAAATCTTCGTTCAATTTGGTATTTTTTAATGCCCGTCAGAAAGTAAAGATAGATGCCAGGATGTATATCCCTAGCAACTGAGAACACATTACATAATTAAAATACGATAGAAACACAACCAGTAAAGTAAAACAATCTATTCGTAATAATTATCACATATTTGGAAGAAATAATGGAAACTTCACTCCCGTTATGGGACAACTAATACCTAGTTTTCAATGATGATCACGAGTAATATCATAACTTTCGAAATATTTTGAAAAGTAACAATTGTATACCCACACGAGATACAAACGAGCTAATTTTGTTTAACTTTTACTCTACCCCTACCATAAAACAGAATTGGCAACAACCGTTACCAGTACGGAACAACGAGGGTCGAGGGGGAGGGGGGGGGGGGATAGGAAAGGGCAAACCATTAAGGAGCAAAGGCATTGCAAATACGATTATTATTTGTTTTACTTTTTTTTGGAAAATCCGTTGCACTTTTTCTCCATTGCTTTATGAGACTGATGTACAGTTAGCAATCAATTTGTTCGTACCCCTTCTTGCGTCCATTTTTTTTCTTGTAACTCTTGTGAATACTTTTTAGATGTAAAGCTTTAAAAGTGACATTATCAAGAAACATAAATCGGGACAAATCAATCGTTCACATACTTAACAAAATTACAAAACTTGGTTAGGGTATGAAGTTGTTTAGTTTGTTAATTGTAGGTATCAAAGACTTACATGCAAAACTGATACAAACAATATTCAACACACAGAACACAATTTGAAGGAATACAATATGAATTGTTTGAGAAGTCGCTTCATAACAAATACGGCTGTAGACTCGACAGAAGCTTGTAATTATACTGGTGCAAACAGTATTCTACACGAGATATAGAACTTAAAGATAAAGTTGAGTTCTGGTCATGCGATTGCATTGTGAAAGAAACATGTGGAATCGTTTAGAAAAGGTTGATCATGTATCATATAAGTATTGGTGTGTAGGCCTACTGCAAGGCTCTGGAGTCATCAAAATGATGAGAAATTTGGCCCAGTCTTGGTAAAGTTACAAGCACTGTACACATAAAGATGTATATGGGACTACACAAACATGTGGCATTACAAAAAAACGTCCTGATGTCACTTGCCATATTTCGAATATTAAGGCATTTGAAGAGCCATGCTTTTCAGGAAACATTTTTTTATCTGATATTCTTCCACACTTGCACAATACAAGGATAACGCTCACAAAAATATTGTTCACCTCTTCCGAGAACTCAACCTTCTCTTTAAATACCTGCATGTTCGTATAAAAAGGACACCCCTTTTAGCTTAGACCATGGACCTACCAACAAAAATGATTGGTTTGATTGCCAACATTTGCTAATACTGATAATTAGGATGTGCAAAGTGCGAGGTCTTATGTAAAGTACAATAAATTAGTTCAGGGGGCAGGTTTCTCGAGAACGTCCCAAGTCTATGTTCGTAGACATCCCATACAAACATGTGTTAATTCTTTAACGCACGTTTCAATGGGATGTCCAAGATGTAAGACTTATGATGGTTACGAGTAACTACCCCAGCAGGCAGCAGCTTTTTGTGAACAACATAGATCAATTTACAATTAAAATTCCAAGCATGGAATAGTACATGTATGTTATTGTTATAGAATACGTGCACGACAAATGAGTGACAAACACGGCACTTATAAAGTATTACACTTTTCTTCCGCCTTATGAATTGTACGAACTTCGTCTATGATTTTTTTTTTTAATGCAAAGACTTTATATTTTATACACATCAGACCGACAACAGAGTTAACGAAACCAAAAATATATCAAACCGAATCTCCGATGATCAGTCTGTTTGGATCCAGTATGGAGTCTGTTAGCGCAGTCGGTTAGCGGTGTAATCGAGGTATGGTGAGAGAAGAAGCATTCATCATGTATAATGTGTACTCGTGTATGTAAACTGGTTCAAGTATAATATTCGAGCTATGCACTGTGATACAAACACAAAAGTGAAAACATTAATACCGAGTTGAATGCAATACCTCAGTCATGACGTCACACCGAATCCAAACCGACCAATTATGGGCCATTCAGTGAAATGTGATTTTATTCAGCCTGTTGTCGAGTATCCTTAGATGATTTGGAAAAAAAATATATAGTTACTGGAGTATATCTATTTTACGATGGCCCTTGTAAGCAGGCACCCTTTATGTACTTTAGAATCAGCAGCAATGACAAGATATGCGAATATTTTAATTCAGAAAAGGTCTTCTAAATCAGGATTGTTTTGTCTCTGCATCACTTGTTGATGCCGTTGTCTCTGAATGTTCTCGAGCATCGACTCTTGTTCTTCAATCCGTTGCTTTAGAAGACGCATTTTCTCGGCTCGTGACAAATACTCTGTATCGGAAATCTTCGGGAGCTCGCCAGTCTCATCGGCTGGCCTCGTATCGGCAAGAAGTCCTGTCAGTTTGTCACTCGGATGGCAAGATTCATCATCGGTATCTTCCGGATCAGTCGGAATATCTGTGGAATCAGAGTCGGTATCTGGTTCGGGTTTGATCGTCCTGTTTCCGGCAAGATTTGGGCTGGGTTCGGCAGGGTTCATTGGCTCGTCGTCATCGGACAGTGGTTCCGATTTGATGCGTATTTTTAACACCTTCTTAGGAGTGCGAGTGTCTCGTTGACCATCTTCCTCCTTGATACATTCAACCGTTGTGTTGCCTGATAACCTGATCAAGTGTGGAAGTTTGATTTCTTTCTTCAACACGACCACTGCACTGGCAGACGGTTTAGGCGACGTCTGCTGATTGGAGCAGGTACTCTCTGCAGAGGAAACTTCAATGTTTGGAGATGATGGTGAAGATGTAAATTTCCGTCTCTTCTGGGACGGCGGAGAATATGGCCTTATGACTCTTCTCTCGCGCCGACTCCTCCGCGGGGATGCTGAGTTGATCCCAAGATTCTCTGTGGATTCGCATGTACTCTCCTTTCCGTCACATGGTTCAAAACTCGTCGAAACCTCCATAGCTATAGTCTTATCATGGTCTCTGGCAATCTCCGTGGGATTGTGCTCAAGTTGGTTAATTGCCGTGGTTGATTTTTGAGTGTACACAAACGACCCATCGTCCTGGTATACTATGTTCTTACCACTAGTAGGGGATTCATTAGCTCCTAAAATTACTATTTTCTTAGGATCTGTCCTGACATTTCTTTCAACATGTTCTGGTGAAGATTTAGCTCGCGTTCTTACTATTTTCACTTTGGCCCCAGATGGCAGAATTTCAGTTCTGACGTCGACCACTTCTTTGCTAGCCGACAAATCCCCTAAGACGGAATTATCTGTATTAGCACCTATACTAAGATTTGAATTGCAATGTATCAACGATGGCTGACCTGATAAGGCTTTTGAGACTAGAACAGGGATTCCTCCGGGTACTTGCAAGATTTTTCGCTGACCATCGGGACCAACGACAACATAACGGACAAGGTTCGTCCTTTTGGGTAGCAACAAAGGCGCAGATGTTCTTGGTAATCTTGGTAAACCAACAAAAGAGACGCACGGTCCCACTAAGGTACTATCTGTCTTATCGGAAGTATTCATCACAAACGGCAACACTGATGATGATGATGAGGACTGAGAGGGCGCCCCAAAACGTAACACACCGTCTTGATCACCTACGACAGCAGAGGTTTTATTACCTAACTTTAAAGGTGGTGCCATAGCTCTATCGAGATCTGTTACACTCTTGCGTTGTGTCTCTGTTGCCGCACGTGACTTGGACCTTGTGATGCGAGTTTCTCCTTCCCCAGCGTTGGACACAGCTTTCGCGGCAAGAAGTTTATCACATATAGCAGTCACTGTTTTCGTTTTCTCAAGAGCAGCGTTTTGTGGCTGTTTGGTTGAAGCTGTTTGATCGGTAAGTGGTGGTGCGTTTGTCAATCCTGATGGAATAACCGGTCCTAGCGCATCAATCACAGTATTTCCAGGTGTCGGATCATTCGGATCCATCCTTGCTTTAATGATACTTTCGATCGCGTGATCTGTAGGACGCGGATGGTTTATCAGTGCTGATAGCGGGACAGCCGGGTCTTTATCGGGTTGACCCAATTTTAGCATGGAAAGTGCCTTGAAGACATCCGACGAAGTGGCTGGCAAACTCTGAGCTTCATTTGCGATGTTTCCGACACTCACTGGCGTAGGATATTTAATCACTTCTGGAGTAAAAGATGGGCACGCTGCAGGAATGCTCAACTCTGAAGGTTCATCATCCTTCGCTGCTGATTCCTCAGATACGTTGGCAGTATTGGAGGGATCCAGTTTCAATGGCGGTTTATTGATTTGTGAATCGATCAAGGAAGGGGTCGCGCAACTTGCAGGAGCAGACTTTGTCACCTCATTCGATACGTTGCCAGTATTGGAGGGATCCAGTTTCAATGGCGGTTTATTCATCTGTGAATCGATCAAGGAAGGAGTCGCGCAACTTGCAGGAGCAGACTTTGGCACCTTCGATAAAGGCCGCAAAATAGAAATCCCTTCTTGGCCAGGTGTTTGTGGTACTCCCAGGCGAAAGAGGACCTTTTTCTTATCCGAACCATTTAACCTCTTTGTCACATCATTAATGACCTGTTTTGGGCCCTGCAGCACCATGTTCTTAATACCCTTCTCTTTCATCATAAGCTTCAGGTCTTTAACATACTCGTCCACTGACGTATAACGTTTCTTCCGACTTTTTTCATCGCCTGAAAACAGACTGGAAGTCTTACTATCATCGGCTTTGCCCGCTTTGGAACCCGCCTGTACTTTGAATAGGTACTTTTTCTGGTTAATTGTTTCTGGAAGTGATTCAGACGTCGTTGTCTTCAACTCAGAATTCTTACGGATAGCATCATTAATCCTCGTTGTATCAAGTCCTTTACAGTCCACAGATTCTCCTGCGAGTCCGTCACGTCCTGCGCTCGTTTCTGCATGGGTTATACTAGAGGCGCTCGATGGGGTAGACATATTTGTCAATAAAATGCCATCCCTGGGATAAATCCCTTTCACATCCACCTTTAAAGGTATAGTCCTCGATGTGGTAGATGGGGTTGAACACCGTGTGGGTTCACTGCCAGAAGAAGTGCACATCTGACTAGTTGGCATGGGGGGAATGAGATTCGGATTTGTCGTGAGTTCTCCTTCACCAGGCTTCTCTGTCTCAGATTCACAAGCCATTTCTCTAGGTTTTGAAACCTGTGTCTGACGCAATCCATTACTTCGATCCTTGACATCAAATTTTGCCAGACATTTGCCAGACACTTTACCACCAGCTTTCCTTCTTCGCGTCTTTCTTAATCCTCTTGTGGGAAGCGCAGAAGCTGTCAATACTGCTTTATTTGACTCGGCGAACGACAGTAGTTCGTCTAACATGGAAGACCCGGATGTCTTCTTTGGTCCCACCTTCATGGTGCAGTATCGTTTGCTTTCGATCGAATCGTCGATTCCCTTTTTGACATTTGCCTCGTGACTTGGCTTATCAACCTGTGTTTTGATTTGTCGCGTTTGTGATGTGGTTTCTCGCTTGCTAAAATTATCTCCATACAACATAACACCACCTTTTTCTTCCTCGGCACGAGCAGTTTCATCGGCACGAGCAGTTTCATCGGCACTAGCAGTTTCATCGGAATCCTCGCCACTGTCCTGAAAACTATTAACAGCAAAACTTTGATTGTTAACAAAACTAGCCTTACTAACAGAAGATGGTGCATTTCTCTGAGGGGATGAATTGACGTCTGTATGAGAAGTTGACTCTGTCTCGTTCGCTATCTCATCTGCGCTGTTAAGACACATAAATTCTTCTGCGCAGTCATCAGCTGTCGACAGGAAACTTTCATCGTAGTGGAACTCCGAATCGTTATCGACATCATCAAAGTTTCCGTTCTCGACGTCGGAGAGTTTTCGCAGTGCGGGAACCTCCTCGTCAGAGTCTTCTATCCACCCGTCATCACTACCTGGTTTATCCGTGATCACAAACCGGTCATCGTCGAGATCAACAGAGGGTTGATCAGCGACTACATGAAAAGTACGGTTAGCTACGTCATCGGTTGGGTTATTTTGCTCGGACTCTAGACTAGGGGTCATTGTCTGAGCCTCCATGATGACTTAACTCCTGCGTGAAACCTTGCTTGGACGGTACCGAGAGAAGGTGGAAGATCGGGCGTACAGGAGCGCCGTAAAAAAACATAAATTTCCGAAGCTGTAACTCATGGCGATGAAATATGCCTGATGTCATGTGTCACAGGTCCCATTTCGCCTGAAGAGAAAACAAAACGAGAAAATAAATATCAAAATTAGGGAACACTATGAAAAACAAAAGGCAGCTTCGTTCGGCAGTTTTATGAAGATTAATGTCAGACAAAGAAAGAACAAGAAAAAAGAATGAATAAACAAAACGTTGCATGTTTATTAGCGTCGATTAACATCCAAGCAGGATACAAGTTATTGCAAAAAAAGATGAAATACATGTATATTAAATGAGTTTCATTCCAAAAGGAGCTAAATCCACTTTGGTTACTTCTGAGTAAATCACCTTTTTTTATTTCTCCACTTTCCCTTTAGCCATGGACCTTAATGTTGTCATATATTTTAAAGGTGTCACCCTGGACCAATAATATATGATAAGAACAAATCTACCAGTTTTTCCTGATTTTACTAAATTTTTAGAGTTTTTTTGTGTGTGGATTTAGCTCCTTTTGGAATGAAACATGATATGTTACCTGGAAAATTTCTTATTTTCTTAATAAAGTCACTGAATTGTATTCAAATTTAGTAGCAAACCTTTCCTTTTAAATAATAATAGTGAAATCACAACTAAAAAAAACTTTTGAAAAGAAAGAAAACTACATGTCAAATTTTCATTCCAAGAGGAGCTAAATCCGTTTCATTCCAAAAGGAGCTAAATCCATGTTTCATTCCAAATATTCATTCCATATATTATTGGTCCAGGGCAACACCTTTAAAATAATAACATGAAGGTACATTGTACATTGCTAAAGGGAAAGTGGAGAAATAAAAAAGGTGATTTACTCAGAAGTACCCAAAATGGATTTAGCTCCTTTTGGAATGAAACATGATATTGTACCTAGATTTTGTAATACTTCCTGGTGAAATTTTCGAATGTTATATAGTGCATTTTGTCCCCATGTAGGAAATCATTATGTTAAGACAAATAACTCCATTTTGATAAAATATGGATTTAGCTCCTTTTGGAATCAAGCTCTTCATAAATGGCAACATCACTTCTTTGCGAAATAGGACTCGCCGTGATGTGATGTTGCCATAGAAACGGATCGATCTGCTCGAAGTTTGTTGCGCACTTGCGCTATTGTTCTCTGATATAAAGGCGTACGGCATGTCCTAAGAATTAATATTTATCTTCTACGTCCACCCCACCTTATTCCGTTATTTCGCCACCGTCTCGTGACAATTTCAGTGTCCTGCATTTGCTGTAGTCAGTGCTTGGTATCTGTTTTACTATGAATGTGTCTGGTGGTTTTGATTTAGTTATCAGTCTGAGGAGGGGCAGAAATAGGGAGCGCGACATATGTAAAATTTTCCAGATTATGGAACCTAGAATTTTCGAGAATCATACGATTTGTAGGCCTGGCATTCCGAGAGGAAAAAAAACCGCCTGTGGATCGTATTGACGTCAGAAAGCCCGAAAACTGTCCCGATTGGGGCCTACTTGGAATTTCGTTTCTGTTTTGAAAAGCTTGTATTTGCAGCAGAAACTATATATTTTCATATTTTCATATTAAATTATTTACATATTCAAATGACATTTAAAATTGAACTTTATCTACATGATTTGTTCCTATCATCTTATTTTATTATATTCTATTAGAATCTCTTTTCACCTCTTTTCACCTCTTCCGTGGTATATTGATGAAAACAAACAACCGAAATGAATAATAAACAGAACATATAACTCACCTGTAGCGTCCTCACCGTCGAAGATAAGGAAGATGTCTAGATGCAGTGCTCATAACAGATCCTACAAAAAAGAAAACATATCAATTTATCATGATTAGGTTACTTTCGCAAATTTGTTTACAAAAGTCGTCAAGCGAATAAGAAAAAGGTATACATTCTAGTAACCACCTTAGCTTCCAAATTAGAGACACAAGCACATTATGCAGTTAAAGATAGTAAAAGGTTATCACTGTTAAATCTAGCACACGAAACCTTTGATCTTAGACATCATGATATTTTTTTTTCTGAAATGAAGTTTAGAGAGATGTTTTTTGTGGGGTGGGGCACGGAAGAACCCCCTCCCCGGTTCCCCCTCCCTGATCTGCCAACGGCACTGCACACGTCTTAATCAGTAGGCTACTTGTGCAACTCGAGTTTTGTATAATATCTAAGGTGGAAAATAACTGCACAGCTTTCTTATCCCGTTTTACTCACGTACGTGTTGAATTCGCAATTACTCAAAGTTGTACTTTAATCAGAATAACGTATAGACAGTTTCCTTGACAAGACACATTTCCAAGAACTTGGTCAGTACATTCATCTTTATTTTATATCTCTTCTTTTTAGACAAAACTCACCTCTTAGTCTGAATATTTTTGAACGGGTGGCGTGTGAATCTTTCCTGTGGTACTACGTCTAGTGGCATGTTCTGAAACATGAGAGCAAAAAGAGAGAATTATTTAAATTGCAATCCAATAATTTCATTTGTATGAATGCGGACAACTAAGAGAAACAGAATGGTGAGAGTTTGAAACAAATAGGACCAAATTAAGAATATCATAAGTGTTTGAAATAGGAGATCACTAAATCTACGCGACTCGCAAATTGGCAACTTGGTCGTTTGCTCGTGATGTATTCACGGACAACTTTCCCAATTGCCGTATTCACAAAAATATCATAATTTTATTTTCCCTACACGCCTTCACCCCGAGGACACTCATTTATTCATTTCTTTACTTATTTCTGATATTTAGACAGGGTGACTCGTTATCACCAATATTCCACGAGCCCCTGTTAAACATAATGAGTTAGTACATTGTAGTTTAACAAATATATATATAATAATAATATTAATAACAATATCTTGGAACATAAATTCATAACAGAAATAAAGAATGAGTAAGAACATGTTTAAACATAATTTTATATACAAAGTATTTGGTATCCTCGTAATAATTGTTTTGTTTTTTGCTTTGCTTTGCTTTTTCGTTTAAGAAAACGTTGCATTGCATATATAATTATAATATTTTAATTTAACATTATAGCAAAGACGGTAATTAGTTTTTAAATCCGATGAAAAGTAACTTTTAGCATATTTCGGTATGTATTGGACCTTGACAAAAGGCAACATATACTTTTGAGAGTTCATAGTATGTTGTGGGTGTTGTCATTAAATTTTCTCTAAATAGCAAAAACATTCAGATTCATATATTTTTTGGGGAAAAAATACTACACTTTACTTAGTGTGTGTTGGAACAAATTAGAAAGACGACCGACGGCGGCTCGTCACATTGACACTGCCGATTCCCATAATGTCCATAATTACAATAGGGGTCTATGGTGAGCTTTTCAAACATTCATTACATAACTTTATCATATATTTCTTCAATTTCGTTCAAACTTTCATCAGTCTGCTTATATTAATTTCCTGCTTTTTTTTAGTCTGGAGCAGTTTATTGTTAAGTTTTGATTTCCTTCTTGGCATGTCTGTATTTATTTTCTTCTTCATGAAAAAAAAACAACAGATAGACATTTCCCAAAAAGTTTCGCATCAAAGGGTGGAACTGACATCAATACTGTTGATTATATTAGCCCACCATTTGTGGGCGGGGCTGTATTTGAGTATCGCCATTTTATGAACGCCAATAGGCCTACAATGTCAGCTTTAGTATATTTATTACATGAAATACAAAATATCATTTAGGCCTATATCAACATGAAAGGGTTAGATGTCCCGTTGGTCACACTGGAATTGCCCATCAAGTCGCGGTCATTTCGGACGTAGTTCTTGGTCTTCATATTTCTAGACCGTTTGTTTTGCTAGACCATTTGCTGGCCTCTACACACCGAATTGATAAAATCATGAACCAAACAAAACTTGATTGTTATTGCACTCGGGATGTTTGAGTAAAACGTATTCCTACACGTAGATATAGTTGAAATGTAACATGATGTTATACAGTTTCTGCTTAATTAAAACACCATTTACCGATCAGAAAAATGAAAACACAAATCTATAAAAAAAAAAAAAAAAATCGATACCTAGCAGAATCTACGTACGACTGAAATCACCGACTAAGCTACAAGCGAAGGTACTATGGTATCGTCTAGAGAACATATAGAACTACAATAAACGTCGCGTTAACCAAGACGAGGTTGTTGATGATAATATTTATCTTGGGACTGATATTAATTATAATTGTTCTTTAAATTAAGATATGAAATGACAACTAACCTATCTAGAATAGCAATTTGTAATCTTGCAGGTAAAGCAAAAAGAAATGAAAATAAAAATGCTTGCCAAATGTGCCATTGGATGTTCAATGGTGGGCCTACCCATTTAGCTTTGCAGATTTCAAGATTTAGGTTGTTTCGAAATGTTTCAAGACAAATTTCTGAATGATTGCTAGGCTTGAATCGTGGAACAGCTTATACACTATATATATAGGCCTACTGGTTAGGATATACAAAAGTGGACATTGAAGGTGGAAAATGTTTTGTATTATTATACGTCAGATAGGACATTAAATGTCCCCGTCCCATTTGCAGCCAACATAACATTATGTGGAACTTTGCAGGAATTATGGACATGTCAGGTACTGTATGACCAATCTGTGAAATGTAAACGTAAGCAGCATCCAAATATTCAAATTATGCAAGAAAACCCGTTTACTTTCTAGATATCACTGTAAGACACTATTGAGTGACTGACTGATATTTGTTTTCCTTTGGTAATAACATGACATCACAGGCGCGGATCCAGGATTTTCCAATAGGGGGGGCCGGAAATTTGAAAATTGCGCAGACCGTTTTTCAACTCAACATACCAATACTGACAAGGTCATATTAGAAGCACCATACCGGTAATTTTTTTGGACATTTTCATCAGGGGGGGGGGGGGGGGGCTGAAGCCTCTTGCCCGAAAAAGTAATTTTCTGGTTTCACAATTCGGCTAGTGAGCGAAGCGAGCGAGCAAAAATTTGAGGATAATATTATGTATTTTGTGAAAGTGTTATTTATCACCAAAATATACGAGAAAAGATATAACAAATTCATATTCGGGCAGCTCGCTGTTCCCCTCCCCCCTCCCCCCCCCCCCCATTACGCGCGAAGCGCAGAAGCTTTAATGTTTCATGAAATTATTAGAGAAAGAAGAGGATTCGCTGTACCATTCTCGACTCCTAATCCTTGTCTGAATTTAGTTCCTGCCCCCCCCCCCTGGTCTCCCCCCCCCCTCCCGCGCAAAGCGCGGAAGTTTGACCTTTCATTAATTGATATTAGAGAAAGAAGACGATTTGTTGTATCATTCTCGACTCTTATTCCTTGTCTAAATTCAGTTTTCCCCCTCCCGCGCGAAGCGCTGAAGCATTGACCTTTCATAGTTTAATGAAATTATTAGAGAAAGAAGATAATTCGTTGTTCCATTCTCGACCCTCAATCCTTCTCTGAATTCAGATTCCCCCCTCAAGCGCAAAGCGCAGAAGCTTAACGTTTCATTAAATTATTAGAGAAAGAAGACGATTCGTTGTACCGTTCTCGATTCTTAATCATTGTCTGAATTCAGTTTCCATACCCCCTCCCGCGCGAAGCGCGGAAGCTTTGACGTTTCATTAAATTATTAGAGAAAGAAGACGATTCGTTGTACCGTTCTCGATTCTTAATCCTTGTCTGAATTGAGTTCCCCCCCTCTCCCGCGCTAAGCGCGGAATCTTTGACGTTTCATTAAATTATTAGAGAAAGAAGACGATTCGTTGTACCGTTCTCGATCCTTAATCATTGTCTGAATTCAGTTTCCATACCCCCTCCCGCGCGAAGCGCGGAAGCTTTGACGTTTCATTAAATCATTAGAGAAAGTGTACCGTTCTCGACTCTTAACCCTTGTCTGAATTGAGTCCCCCCCCCCTCTCCCGCGCGAAGCGCGGAAGCTTTGACGTTTCATTAAATTATTAGAGAAAGAAGACAATTCGTTGTACCGTTCTCGGTTGTTAATCATTGTCTGAATTCAGTTTTCCTCCTCCGCACGAAGCGCGGAAGCTTTGACGTTTCATTGAATTATTAGAGAGAGAAGATGATTCGTTGTGTCATTCTCGACTCTAAATCCTTGTCTGAATTCAGTTTTCCTCCTCCCGCGCGTAGCGCGTAAGCTTCTGACGCTTCATTAAATTATGAGAGAAAGAAGATGATTCGTTGTCCCATTCTCGATTCTTTATCCTTGTTTGAATTCATTTTCCCCCTTCCGCGCGAGGCGCGGAAGCTTTGACCTTTCATAGTTTAAAGAAATTATTAGAGAAAGAAGATAATTCGTTGTTCCATTCCCGACTCTTAATCCTTCTCTGAATTCAGTTTCCCCCTCCAGCGCAAAGCGAAGAAGCTTAACGTTTCATTAAATTATTAGAGAAAGAAGATGATTTGTTGTACCGTTTTAGACTTGTCAAATATGTTTCTTTGTCTGCTCCTTTTTTCGGCCTATGTCCTCTTACTGCCCCTACCGCCCCTAGCTACGCATGCTTTAAAGGGAAAATGAAACAATCATGATTGTGATAGCATACAATTAGGTCAGTAGAAATGAAAGGGGAAAAAAAGATCTATTTATACACCAACCATGAAATAATCGCGACCGGGAGCGTCATATCTTATTTTTGCGTTATCGGGCGAGGGCCGGGCCGTAGCGACCAAGCGAGATTTTGCAATGTAGAATGCTGAAATTATGCATTCTAGAAAATCCTTTAGTCCAATATGTATGTTCTTTCCGCTACATGTATATTTCTTTCTAGCTATATATCTAAATTTCCGGGGGGACGTGTCCCTCTATCGGGCCCAGGATCGCCGCCGCTGTCCATTATCACTACCAACATGAGTTCAAATATAAGCACAAGCGAGTTGGTGTGAGCTGAATCCAAATGAAGGGCAAAATAAGAGTTGTGAAGCGGCCCTACCGTTAATTTAAAATTTGACTGTTTAGTATATAGCTTCTATTTGAAAGACATCCAAAATATTGTGCCCTTTTCAACTTTTTTTCAAAAAGCAGGGGCTGTTTGTAACGTTTAACTTTGAATCCGTGGCTCGAGATTTTATGCGGCCGGCCCGGAGTCCCCTCTATTCAATAACGTTTCCCAAGCCTTCTGGAATGACCCCAAATCTCCCGATTACAGTTTTTCCCTTATTCGTCGTTACTGTCACTTAGCTCCATTTCCTTGTCTTTCCCCCTTTCTCACCCGACTTTTCTCTTCCTCTTCCCACCCCCCCCCCCCCCACCCACTCAGTGTTATCTAGGGTATGCGCATGTATGTTCCCTCTCTTAGTTTGAAAGCACCCCTTTATCTTCGGTGTGTAAAGTCAGTGCGGGCCGGATTTGTGTTTATTACGGGCCGGACTTTGTTGCGTGAAAAGTAACCCTTTATCGGAAATGTTGGGAACACAAAATCGGTCCCTCCGACCCCGGAGTGGGAGTGAGGTGGGAGGGGGGGGGGGTATCTTCTTTTTTTTTCTTTCTCTCTCTCTCTCTTCTTTCTTTTCTCTTCTCTTTTCTCTTCTCCTTTCTTTTCTCTTCTCCTTTTTTTCTTCTCTTCTCCTTTCTTTTTTTTTCTCTTTTTTTTTTGCGCCGCCAATAGGGGGGGCCGCGGCCGTTTCGGCCCCCCCCCTGGATCCGCCACTGCATCAACTGAGCTGTGAAGGGTCCTGCCTACATGAGCATTTGTCTACATCAATAACCCAATTCTTGTAATATCCAAACTCAAACTGATTGAATCTTTGCGCAGCACAGAACGTACATGTAGGAACATTCGGTAGGCCTACAAGGGTCTGAAAATCAGACTGTGACTTTAGTGATTGCAATCACTAAAGATGATTCGACACCTTAATAATGCCATGGTCGTTATTTTCCCATTTTCAAGCCCTTTCGTTTTGATGGAAGTTCTAACTTCTAAACCAGTATTATCTTTCAAATGCCGTTGGAATTTAACCTTTTAATTTTGGGGGGCATGCAAATTGGTCTTAGTAGACCTACATGTATAGAAGAATGTGAAAAAACTGAAACGTCTAACTTTAATAGTTTACATCAAACTATTAATTGTGTTAATGTATCGGTTTCATCAGAATGATATAGCCCCCCCCCCCCCCCCCAAAAAAAAAAAAAAAAAAAAAAAAAAGAAAGAAGAAGGTGGGAATGAGGAGGTTTATGTAAATCACTTAATTTAATATAGAATATTCAAGAGAAAATGTGCTTTTGAGAATTATGGTTGGGGGGGGGGGGGTATGGGGTAAAGTTAGGTGTCCGGACACTTAAAAAACATAAAGCCTTCTCTTTCGCCTCAGATTGAACGACTAATAATCACTGAACAGCACTCATCATCACGAGTATCCGTTACAATATTGTCGTTACCCTTAGAATTTTAGTTTTTAGAAGACTTCTGAAATATTGCTCGCAAACTTCTTATTTATTTATTTATTTGAACATAGGTCTATTTCATCAACAACAAAAAATCGTACTGCATAGACCTATAGTTTTAATCATAATTGTTAAAATACTCATGAAGTCATGTAACAATATTTAGCGACCCATGCGATTGTCATTCCTTTCAATTATATTTTGTTCGCTCGTGGGTACCATAGCAATATTTGCTAATAGTTTGGTCGATAATTTCAGTCGTTCGTATTTCGAGCAAACGTAACTTGACGGGCATTTACAGATTGAATAGGTTGTACAGCGTACACCGTACAGGGGGCGTCGTCATAATTCACACAACTGGACAACACACACTTTATTCTACTCACAGTAACACAAACACACACATAAACAAAGAATGCACACATTTCCCCTGTGCAAAATGAATCTAGGCCTTGCGCTGACCTTGTACCTGTACCTGGCCGGAAAACTGCGCAAGCGTATGCTGAGAATAATTGTTCTATTCATGTACACACACGCTCGTATACGCTGGTGGTTGTGTATCCGGACGCTTACCAAAATATAAAGCCGTCACTTTTGCATCCATAAGCACTAGCCGTGATAAAGAAATGCACTTGTTGATAACATTGTCTAACATATGAAACTGTTACGTTGACTTGTTCAACTTACTGTTATAAATCAACTGTCAATATATCATTAACAACCTCACCTGTCTGTACACACTCACATATTATGCACACAAAATATGCAGCAATAGCTGCATGCGTAGGCCCATAGCATTGGCAGGCTCGCTGAATTGTCTCTCAGAAGCACTTCTCATAAAATATAGAATATTCACTGCGATCAGGAACAAAAAATAAACAAATAGGTTGATTATAGATTCTACATTTTACTTACAATGATCGAGACTGCCAATGACAATGCAGAATCCATATTGGCATTAGTGATTACGTCATTCTGTGCTCAGTTCCACGACAGTGATCTCAATTCTTCATTACAAAACATGCAGCACGCATAACGTACACGCACCTTGTTATCGCGATCACACGGCATTGAAGATATGATGTTTACATTACATAAGGCTCGTTCGCTACTATATTCACCTAGTATATAGTGTATCTTTTATGTTATCTCTTTGCCTGCGCTCAAACTTGTGTGCGCATTTAATAAGCGTATTACTAATACAAAGGCGCTTAATCTTCATTTACATATATGTGCATGGAAAATAATGACAACAATATTGGTATTGTACAAATTGTAAATGCAGTGCACGCAAGGTTATTTAGATTGGTGCCGCCGCTTGCGGCGAGTTCACAGTGCGCACCTTATGAAGAAACCGAGCGTACACTGCGTTTACATTACGCACAACAGGGTCAAGTGCGTTATTTGTTTTGTAAAATAGCGACACGTGAAAATCTAAACAAACAAAAGTCTAGATCTAACTTTAGAGTCTAGGGGTTATATGGTTCTAGAAAATGAAAAGATAAGACCTTGCTTCTTGCTCTACGCGTACGCTGCACTGGAAATCGATCTTTTAGCTTGCTATATCACTTTTTACAGCGATTTTTAGCACAATCGTGCATGCACCAAAAATAGGCCGTGCATGTCATGTGACGCGTTTTGACCAATCACGATGCTTAAAATACTACTTTTTAAAAATTAAAAACTTTCGTATTAGGCCTACCTAGGTCTATTCGATTTTGCTCAAACTTTCTTTGATTGTTTTGACTAATTTTTCTGCATCTATTGAAACTAAGTTATTTTAAGAGTGGACTTGCCCTTTTACCATTGTGACGATGACAATTTATTTTCATGTCACCCACACTTGGGGTATGATTGTGGATATATGGAAGTTTACAATCAGTTTAAATTTGTCAATTTAACACTGTACAATATAGGCCTACAAATCAAATCGAATAATGTTAATCAGTAAATGTAATGTAAATGTAAAATGACAAAACTATTGTAAGTTAATGAAAAAGAAAGTTACTGGCACCAGTAAATTCAATTTGAATAAATGAATTACTGAAAATGTTATTGATATCAATTTAATAATTTGATATAAGACAAAAAAGACAATATGAAGATAATATTGAACCCTTCTTAAAGGGATAGTTGAGTTCTGTTTTCAGACCGCAAATGCCTTAAAAGTGCATGGTTATTGCCCTTATTCCTATCTATGACATTTATAGTGCCCTTTTATAACCTAAAACATATGAATTAGTTTTGCTCGATTTGGACAGTTAACGCGACGTAGAAAATACAAGCACTTAACACTGTGCGGAGTCAAACGCAGATTTTACTGATACGCGCTGGGTACGCGTCGCACAGGAGCGTAGCTGAACAAACGTACATTGGACCTATCCATTATAGCAAATGGGGGTGTATGATGTTAGGCTCATAAGCCTAGCTGTCTACAGTGGAAATTGGGACTCGGACCGTCAGAAAAAAATATATTAATTAGAGTGCATGATATCAGTGTTTTGATCACACGGGTCTCCTGAACATGTGGTACAGATAAAGAGAACGCTGTATGTATTCTGCACGGTGGCACACACAGGCCCTATATATATATACACCCAACGCATCACACACATTGAAGGCCTATAGCAACACACACGGCATATTAAGCGCATACAATGGCAATACAGTGCGCGTAGTACACTGCACTGTACAGAGTCATGTACACGCGTATACCCTGCATGTAGAATGGATACAGTCCGGAATCCTGTTACACAACAAAAATTTCTTAATCATGGCTATACATACCTATAAATACATCTTAATTTCACTAATTTTGAAAACGTATTGTTATTTATGATATGGAAATATTTGTTCCTATATAATTACTTTATAGTTTGGTTACATTCATTTAACTAGTAGATAGACATCGGCGTTGTATAAGAGCGAGCAATACATAGCTATTGCACACGTCGCATCGACTAAAGAAAGCCACTTCAGGTTGTATTTTCTTACAGACATAACAATTTGTCAAGTCATTTTGACGGACCTATTTTTCAACCAATCATAATAAATCTAATATATTTTGAAAGCTGAGGAAATGACCTGTGTTCTCGACATGGTATATAATTTGTAGCTTATACCGTTCGCGCGTAAGTCCAATGGAAAAGTCACACAGGGGGCGTGAACAAGCACATTT
Organism: Strongylocentrotus droebachiensis; assembly: GCA_035222895.1. NCBI lineage: Eukaryota > Metazoa > Echinodermata > Echinoidea > Camarodonta > Strongylocentrotidae > Strongylocentrotus > Strongylocentrotus droebachiensis. The sequence continues at coordinate 134,377 of JAVYIG010000292.1, read as the reverse complement.
CTTTTAAATTACGCTTAAATCTCTTCCAAATTCTACCCATAAGAGTTTTGAAATCTTAAAAATGACGGAATTATCTATTTTCGAAAATTATTCAAAAGTTACATGATTAAAAAGAGGAAATATCAGGCATTTTATAGATGTTGGTATCTATTTCGGACAGCCTCCACAACTAATGCTAAACCTATCAAACCCGGCCAAAGTACGATTTTTCTGATTCCTTCCCATGCCTTTATAACGGGCGCTGAAAATCTCTTTCGTTAGCTGAGTGCGGACGGGTGAACGCTTAACTGTCCCATGAAATTGATATGTTGCTATGAAGGTAATTTTAGACCCCAAAATGTGTGAAATTTAGCCAATACGATCATACCAATTCAGCTCCAATTAAAAAAAAAACATGGTGACCGTTAATTTATTATTTAATTAAAATTTAACAATACATGAGCCGGCTGATTGTGGGTAATATAAGCAACACGAAAATGCCATCGCAAAATCCAACATCGGCATTGGCTGAAATACGACGTAAAAGGCGTTATTTCGTTTTTTTTTCAATGTTTTTTTCAAATTTTTCAAACTATATCTAATTTTTGTTGTGGTACACAAGTATTATAAATCGTTATATTTCAGCCGTCTCTGAACCGATTTTGATCAAACAAAGATGATTTTGTCTTTTAAATATTATGTTTTTTTCAAATTTGATACTCAGTTTTTCATTATCTCACCCCAAAAAAAAATTGTGTAGCGCCCTCTGCAACAGAACTCAACTATCCCTTTAACATTTCATGTGCCAATACTTAAATTAATAAAAACGAAGCATTAATTTTGAAGAAAAACAAATCTTCTAAGATTGAATATGTTTGTAACTTATCGGAGTTAAAAGGTTGACTATCGATTTTACTATTTTCAGTGTATTCGGTCTTTCAATAAAATATTTCTTAAGGAACGATTTTCGTCTGAACGAAAGACAGGGCATGCAAACAAGTAATGAAACTCATCCCCAAGTGATAACAAATTACCGAACGTATTAAACCTCATTTTTTTCCTGGAAGTATTTGAATATCTACCAGAAACAATCGGCAGGTGATGATGATTGCCACAGTGAAAACGATTTAAAATTGTCCGATCTCTTTTAATGACATCGATTAAGTATATGTCTAAACATAAATAATATAAGAAGATTCGATAGTCAACTCAATGTGAATTGACCCATACTGTACATGAGAAACTTTCTGTCGACGTTCCGCCGTTTTTTGTATATACAATCACAACTATAGTATTTTCACAAATTTCCCATTGAATTAGACATTCCCATATTGTCTAGAGTCAGCTTGTTTGTTTTCAACCAAGGTGCCTGATATATATTCTGCTCAAAGACTAAGTGTAATTTTAAGATAATGTGCATCTCACCAGAACATTAATCTTGTCCATTTTGTACAATCCTACACCAGGAAAATCTCAAGATCATGTAGCACTTCAAATTTCCATATCTCACTTCCATAGAGCAGAATAGGCAACACAAGTTGATCAAATAATTTTAAGAGGAAATCAATAGGTAAGTGCAATTGGTAAGTTTCAGATAATGCATTGCTCGTCTAGCTTCATTGAGTTGTGCTTTACATTTGTAGGTCAATCGATATTCTAACCTCGACCGAGATTATCATTATTATAGGCCTATTATTAGTATAAATAAACGTATTATCATCATTAATATTATTAATTTTGTTAAGATTATCATTATAAGTAGTAGTCCTAGTCCTGTTATGAAAGGGAAAGTCCACCCTGATATTTAGTGCGTTTTTAATAAAAACAAAGGCGAAAACTGATAAAAGAAACATTTTAGGAAAAGTCTGTGTAAAATCCTATTAAAAATATTCAGGTTATGAATGTTTAAGTTGTAATCAATAAGGCACAAATGTGCAACGTTGTGACGTCAGTAATAAGGTCTTAAGCTAACTTTAAGCTAGTAGTCCAGGTTCTGTCCGTTTTTTTAAATATATTTGTTATTCTTTGATCACATGCATCCAACACACAGCCCAGTTTAACTTTCTCCACACATCGCGCAATCCCCCAAACAACCATCGAAAGGAACAACATAATGAAAGGCAAGGACTAACTGTCATCGTTTCAGCGTTGAGGGCGTGTTATTTTCTCAGCTGATTGGGCGTGCGACACGGAAACACTCTAGGCTGTGGACTAACTAGGTAGCTGCAGCAATGATTCGACGAATTCCATACAACTAGTCAAAATATTCAAGTGTCTGAGCGTCTTCTAAAGTAGGGGGCACCAACAAAAAGGGCACTTTCTGGAAAAGGGGGCATCTTCAAAGGGAAACACGAAAATATAAAATGTGTATACATCTGTCTATATACCCACATTGTGATTACATAATATCAGGGATGATTTTCATAATTGATTCTCTCTTTACATGGTCTAAGATACTTTGCAGTCGAATGTTCATTTGCAAGAGAATGAAGCGAGCGTGCAAAATATCTTTTGAGGTCTTATAAAGAGGAAAAACAATAATGGTGGGGCTTTAAGCACAATCTAATCATGACAGACTTAACATATCTTTAAAGGTAATACAAAGTTTGTGAAAATTTTGAAAATTGGGTGGATAGTGATTTTTTACAATTTTGATATATTTGGATGCCCTAGTGGGTGTATTATAAGCACTATAGACAATTTAGCCCCTAAAACAATTCTGCTTTCGAGAAAAATTAAAAATAAAAATTTACCGGTGCTCCCGGTAAATTCTGATGAATTTCAAATAGCGCCTACAGCCGTACAATAGTAGCTGTGACCATGAAAATCTCAGAACGGGAATAGCTAATCGGTCGATTTTAGTCCAGAAACGTTGTTTTATGTGTGTGTATGTGTGTGTTTTATGGCTTAATTAATATATTGACCTTCAGAGGGAGCTATACAACATAAATAGTGTATAATTTACAATTTCATAACTTTAGACTCGATTTCAACTGCGACAACGATCACTGAATATTGTAGGATCGCATATGCTTCCAATATGTTAATTTGAACCAAATTCATGACCCCATACCAAAACTTTGTAATACCTTTAAAGGCATCGTTTAACAGTGTTAAGTCTGAGATGCATGGCTCTACGTGTTATCGGTGTCTGTGATATGGTGTAATATTGAAGCCCTATATATAACAAAATTGCGCTTGAAAATGACCAAGAAGTGCCTCAAAAGGGACTCTCATCAGAGATGAAAAAAGGCACTAGTAAGAATAAAAAGGGGCATTTGTCGAAGGAAAAGGGGCACCTATTAGATTTTTATATGGTAATTTATCAGAGTAGAAAATGGGATATTACTGAAAAGGGAAAGAGGCTGTAATAAAACAAAAAGGAAGGGGCATTAATCAGAAGAAAAAGGGGCACGTGTCAAAGTTTTTAAAATGCAACTATCAGAGGTTAAAAGGGCATTCGAATCACCAAAGATGTCAAGGTACATTTATGAGAATGGAAAAGGGGCACTTGATATAAAGGAAAAGGGGCACCTCTCAAATTTGAATATGGGCAATTATCAGAGGTAAAGGGGACTCTTAATGATAGGTGGTAAGGGGCACTCATAAGAAGGTAAAATTGGCAATTATCAGACGTAAAAGGGGCACTTTTATGAAGTAAAATTGAGCACTTTCGGGAATACATAATGAACAAATGCATACAAAATGAAAGAATGGGTCCAGTCTCCGGCGTCCACCCGCCAGCGCCGGGGGCTCAGTCAGGTTCGTGCAGATAGGTTATGACTTGCCACGCAGCTGCACCATCAACGCCGTCTTAGTCTTCCTCTGCCTTCTATATCTCACATAGGCCTACTCCCCTATCATCATCACTATCACTGTAATTTGCTGTGAAGCTGTTTTCATCAATTTCGATGTCTAAATCAAGTAGGACTTCCTCTTCAAGACTAGACAAGTCATTGTGATAAGTTACGTGGACTGAGGGGGGGGGGGGGTGCTCCCGCGCATTAGCCCAACATGCTACGTCACGAATCATACCAGCAAACAGCGGGCTGATCAAGGGCTAGTCCATAATCTGGCTACACTTGTTTCAAGCCGCCGAAGATGGCGTTATCAACGAACTCATAATTATGCTTCTAGCCAAGCCTGAGAACCAGGCCGGTCGTTCTGAATCGAGGACTACGCCATCTTCGGCAGGCAGCAAGTAAGTGGGGCAGGTCGCATTGCTGGTGTGGTGGAGATCAAATTAAATAGGCAAAATTCTGGAATAATCAAGGACGGACAAACGGATAGCAACTTCATCACTTTTGAAAGTAGATTGGTCAATTCTATAACAACTAAATGATGTGAATTATAAGGAAAATTGTAACATTCCCTTTGCAATGATGCCAATAAGCATTTTTACAATTTCTTTGGTCCTTAAAGGGATCGTTTAACAATGTTAAATCTGAGATACACGGTCCTACGTGTTATCAGTGTCTGTGATATGGTGTAATATTGAAGCCCTAAAAAAATTGCGCTTTAAAATGATCAAGAAGTGCCTCAAAAAAGTAAAAATCTTTGAGTGACCGGTTTTACCATACTCGTTTTCCCCCAATAGACTGTAGTGTTATGAAAACCGTCAGGCGAACGGTTTTCAAAATTTGTAATTCCAATCATAAATATCTTGATAATCAGACAGGCGATCGGCTTGTAAAAGTCATGGGGTTCCTGACTGACCTAAAGGTTTATAATTATCATTGCATCATGAGCTAAATCCAGAATTTTATTTCAGAATCTGAGACAAAGTTACCGGATCCCTTTAACAGACGTCTCCTGCTAGGTCCTACTCATTTGCTCTATACATGAAATGGCATGAATTTTCATTTTCCTACGGATAACTGTCCCGTTTGTTGTGTAGAAAAATATTTCCAATTTATGTTTTTGTTTTCATATTTTGTTTATCCCTTTAGGCACTTTACTCCAAGATTACTATACATGTATAGGTCCTGTAAAGAGAAAAGACCTACCCAAGTCATACATTTTGAAGAAGAAAAAAATTAAATTAAATTTTAGTTATTTTCTGTGTTGGGAACGTTGTCCTCCCTTACGTGACAATGACATTGTCGATTGATCAGTTTGAAGAGCCCATACGTGTAGTGATTACAACGTGAATTAAAACAATTACAACTTTTTTTTTGGGGGGGGGGGGCGGGGGTCTGGTTTCGTCCAAACTCGGACCCATCTGCACAGCTCCTTTCAGAGCAGTTGTCAAAGAAGATCACAAATATGTCAACTTATGTATCACTAGAAACTGGTAAGCTACACAGATGGCCATCGTACAAGTTTTAGGTCAACTACATATCGGGTGATTTATAAAAATACAAATACAACCACCTCCATAGCAGCTGGGATATACGACAGATTCGCCGGAAAAATAACGACGTTTTAATGACGTCACTATATGGACCAACACTGCCCAAGCAGACGACATCCCATAGAGAATGAACATGATTGCAAAGCTATTATTTCTCAAATTATAATGAGTTTAGTGTATATATAATGTAATGGCATGTCAAACCATTCAAAAGGGGATATGACCCGATTCTGATAACTAAAATTTGTTGCTTTTAAATACACAGGATAGGGGTTAATTAACAATCAAAGAAACCAGACTTTCAAATTGAAAAACCCCCGGAATGATATTAAGGACGGCATTTGTTCCCTCTTGAAACGCCGAACATACCCCGGTGTGTGCAGCTGAATATACAGTGGCGTCTTATTTTGTTTACAAGCGACAGATTCCTTTAATTCTGTATTGCTGCATTTGTCATCCAAATAAAACCATGCGAGGGGTTTAGAATGAGGCAATATATTTAGCCTTACGGTAGTAAAGTAAGAGAAAGAACTCAAGAGAAGATGAAAACACAGGCACTGAAAATGTGTAAGATGTCATGGAACATCGTCTGCTTGTGCAAGTCATGTCCATACTGTGATCTCACACATCTCAGCAGCGTTCGGAGAGCTCTTCAGGTGCTATGCCGGGGCTGTATTTATGCGTTTTGTAATTTTTAATAATCATTACTTCGAATGTTCCAAGCATTGAATTTTGATAACCTTGTCGAATCAAAGTTTCAACTTTGCAATAATGAAAATAAAGTGAGTTTTTAAAATCAATGAATATCTACTTTAAAGGTTGGTTTTTATTTATTTTATTTTATTTGTTTTTTTTGTTTTGTTTTTTTTTTTTGGGGGGGGGGGGATTCGAGGGGTGATTCTACAGCAACACAATTACATCCAAAGGAAGGAAAGTATTAAACGCCTGTATGAGGGCTATAAAGTCTTGAGACAGATCGCACGAGGGTGAGATGGATAACAAATATTTTAAAATCGATCAATTAAAGAAAATAAAGGACAGAGTGCCATGGAAGCGATCAATATTGCTCCCGATATGAAAACGGTTTGGCGTCCTCTGCTGTTGAAAGTCGGACAGTCTGTGCAAAGCCCATAGCTGTTCCATTTTAGTGTCGTATGCCCTTCGTGACTACTAATCACATTTCATCCTCACCATCATAAATATCATCACTGAATAGGATTCAACCTTTCCCCTCAATGCTACTCGCTTATTTGTTATGTAGATTAAAGAATTGGGTTGAATACATTGGGTAGTTCGGCTCCACTGCACTCTACATATAGCTCCGACAGGTGTTGCATAGCTATAGTGGGTGGGTTGCCTTACCTAGCAGTGTAGTGTCACTATCTGCACACAAGTCACACAGGCAGGACCTATGGGTTGGAGGTGAATGAAAGTTGTTGCATAGCTCAAAACCATGGCATTTTGCGCTGCAAGTCTTAAGTTCCATGGAGGGTCAAGATCACCAGAACCGACATTGAGGCCTGCCCCGATTTTCTGCATTTTAGTCAACCAAGTCAAACTGTAAGTTTAATCCATATTTGTATTCCTTTTTATAATGATACATTGGGCGTGTTCATTTGTCATTGAGACAGTCAAGGTCACAAGTGAACCTTTGAATTAGAGATAAATAATGAAGACTGCAAATCATTTCTCTAAAGTAATAATGTAACTCTTTATACATTATTTTGTTCATTTCTGAATAATAAATGAAAGTACATGTTCACAGGATTTTCACTCCATATTTGTATTCCTTTTTATAATGATACATTGGGCGTGTTCATTTGTCATTGAGACAGTCAAGGTCACAAGTGAACCTTTGAATTAGAGATAAATAATGAAGACTGCAAATCATTTCTCTAAAGTAATAATGTAACTCTTTATACATTATTTTGTTCATTTCTGAATAATAAATGAAAGTACATGTTCACAGGATTTTCACTCAGTAATTCAGGCTCTTTGGAATGTTGAAAGGATATTTGTAATGCAATGTAAATCATTATGATAGAAGCCTTTTCTGTAATGTATTTTATTGTATTGCCTGATGATGATTATAGTCTCGTTAAAGATATTAAGTAGATGATGAATAATTTGGTATTATTCCGTAGACTATTTATTGCTTGGGGTAACGTTTAATTTTAGATGATGTTCCGGCTAGGACTTACAGAGCAAGTCCTCTATCAGAGTTTCATGCCACAATGGGTGGATCCCTACCAGTAACGACTATTAAAGGCCTTAAGGGGATAGTTGAAGGTGCTAACAGATGGAGCAACACCTTCGTTACGGTGGACAAGTTCCAGCAACAGTAACAACTATGGTTTCTTTATTCCCATGAACAATATTTTAATATCACATCTTGAGTGTGATTGCATCACTAAAGTGGGTTATTTTATTTATATATTCAGAAGTACGTACGATAAACATACGACCATTTTTAGCGTCAATACTCTGTACACCCTCAGGGTTGGGTTCAATATATTCTTTATATCTTTATATGTATTTCTATTGTGATGAGAAGTAAAGTAATACAGATAAGAAGAAGATGATATTCTTTGATACACTTAACATAATTCTTTGATTATTGTGTAAATCTTCCTGTGAGATGATTAGAGAGTTTTAACTAGATCACGAATTAAAGTCACCTGAGTTTAATACCCAGTTGTGACATTTGGGGGCTCGTCCCGGAAACGAAACAGATGACCTCTCGCAGGAATATTAGATTGTTTTCTAAAGTGTTTTTAACTGATTGGATATTATAAAACATGTAAAAGGAAACAGCATGCATTTAAGAGCGTTAACTATCTCATGTACATTATTGACCTCATGTATTGGAAAAGATTTTTCACTTTTGAGTCTCATTGTTATCTTTATATGAACTAGGAATATTTTGCGATTATGTGATACAGAACAGGAGTCGGTGGCAAGTATTCAAGTCGGCAGAACGTGTTCTTGATTCTCTCTGGTAAGTGACAATTTAGCAATTTGCGCATTTAGAGCGACTTTGGGAAGGGGTTAGTTACCCAGATAGATTCACCACCTATCAATACCATAGTCCCGCTTCATTGTTAGGTTGGGTTATCAGTATGGAGGTCATTGATGAAAAGTTGATTAACTTAGGTAAGGAACTAGGTTTAGTTGGTGAGGCCTTGTTGGAGTTCATTAAAGATAGAGAACAAAAGGCACGTGATGAAAGAGCAGCTGTAAGGGAAGATAGGAAACAAGAATTTGCTTTGAAACAACTAGAGGGAAATATCTTATATAAACAGATATCCTTAGAACAGGCTAAGAAGGGAAATAAATCTCAGTTAGGAGATACCAGTCGCGGACACCATAGTTTGACAAGAATCCCAAAGTTACCTCACTTTGATGAAAGTAGAGACAACATGGATGCGTATTTAGAGCGTTTCGAGAGATACGCTAGTAGTCAGAGATGGCAAACAGATTGTTGGGCCATTAATTTAGGTGCACTTCTACAGGGAAAGGCGTTAGAAGTCTACAGTAGGTTGGCACCAGATGAAGCTGAGAATTACTCCAAGCTTAAGGACGCCCTCCTTCGCAGATACCAGATGTCAGCAGATGACTTCCGGAAGAAGTTCTACAAAGCAACGCCAGAGACGGGAGAGTATGCTGGTCAATTTGTCGCTAGGTTAGATCACTACTTCGAAAGATGGTTGGATCTTACGGAGACAGACAAATCTTGTCAAGGATTGAAATATTTGATTATTAGACAGCAGTTTCTTGAACAGATGAGTCCAGGGCTTGCTATCTATTTGAGAGAGCGTACGCTCAAGTGTACTAGGGAGATGACTGACGCTGCTCAGATTTATATCTCAGCACATGGGGGTCATTTCAAGGGTCCAAGACAGGACAACAACGTAATGACATCCCACAAGTCGGAGAAAAAGAGTGAAGCTTTTCACAGAGAAAAGCCCAGTAATCGGAAGGTGATTGGGCCATGTTATTTGTGTGACCAAATGGGTCATCTTGCAAGAAATTGTACAGTAACTTCTAAGTCAAAGCCTCAAAAGGGTGGAAGTTTTGTAGCCATGGGTTTAAAATCCCATAATCCTAAGAAGTCATCGGGTAAGAATAAGTCTCACACAAATCATGAAAAAGTTGATGAGGTGAACAGACTCTTATCTTTTGAATGTCCAACATGTTCTTCTTCCCAAGATTCAGGGGGTTGACAAAAATACAACACGGGTCGAGAGTGTCGGGATGTTTGTCACGATGTCTGCCGCAGGGATGGAGCAGACTAGACCGTCGAGGAAACAGAGGAGGAAGAAAGTACTGGAAATGTGTGCGGCTTGTACAGGTAAGTTGCGTGCACTAATGCCAGTTAAGGATGGAATTGTTAATTCTCAAACAGTTTCAGGTGTTAGAGACACAGGTTGTTTCTTTTTTTTGGTGATTCTCAGGAGCCTAGCCGCCAAGGATCAGATGACAGGAAAACACAGGCTGTGTATTTTCATCGATGGCAGTGTACGTTGGTATCCTACTGCTAAGGTACATGTTGACAGTCCTTTTTAAGTAGGCTGTGTTGTAGCTTTGTGTATGAAATCACCAGTGTTACTTTGATGTTATTCTAGGGAACATCCAAAATGTTCTCCCACCCGATGCTCCGAATCTGAACTGGGGGTCGTCTACTTCAGACCATGATGGTCCAGGTAAGAATTTATCTGAGGTAGAGATGGCAGTTGAGACGAGATCCCAAGTTAAGGTTAGTAAGCGGAAACAGACTCCACTGAAGGTAATGTCTCCTATACCAGAAGTTTCTCCTGATGATATTAGGGAAGTTAGCAGACCCTATACGCTGAAGAAGGCGAGAGCGCTCGCGGAGTCTGGAAGGACATCAAGATGTCAAAAAGACGTCAGATATTATTAAAGATTATGTTGAGTTTCTTTTGGCCAGGTTTACAAGCAGATGTGAGCAGATTTTGTCAGTCTTGTGACATATGCCAAAGGACCATTAGCAAGGGCAGGATCCCTCGAGTTCCTCTAGGTAAGATGCCTATTATTGATGTCCCATTTAAAAGGATTGCTGTTGATTTGATAGGGCCAATCCAGCCTTGTACAGCCCGGAAGAATAAATATATTTTTTACCATAGTTGATTGTGCTACAAGGTACCCAGAGGCGGTAGCCTTGCCCAACATAGAGACGACGACTGTTGCAGAGGCACTTGTTCAGATTTTCTCCAGGGTTGGTGTACCATAGGAGATTTTGTCAGATCAGGGTATCCAGTTTACCTCTGACCTTATGAGAAGTATTGGAAGGTTACTGTCTATCAAGCAGATGACCACGACCCCATATCATCCTGCTTACAAAGGTCTTGTCGAGCGGTTTAATGGTACATTGAAGAAGATCCTACGTCGAACTTGTGCAGATCGTCCTACTGATTGGGATCGGTATCTAGTTCCTATTTTGTTTGCTTACAGGGAGGCTCCACAAGCCTCGATATGATTCTCACCATTTGAGCTCCTGTATGGTCGCACGGTAAGAGGCCCCTTGATGATTATCAAGGAACTTTGGACCGGTAAGCAACAAAATGAAGACCTGAAATCAACCTACCAGTATGTAGTTGAGCTGAGGGAGCGGCTAGAATCGACGCTAGAAGTAGCACAGCAGGAGCTGAGGAAGTCGATGGTAAGAAGCTCCAAGTACTACAACTCGAGAAGTAGGGAGGGTGGAAAGGTCCTTTCACTGATGTTCACAAGCTCAGTGATCAGGATTACAGATTAGACATCAATGGGAAGCTTAAAACTTTCCATACCAATCTGTTGAAACGCTACATCAGCAGAGATGAAGACGGTGAGCGTGAAGACTCTTGGACTGGCGGTGGAAATCGTGAGGTCAGCGCTCACGCTACAGTCGTCACAGAGGATGGTGACAATGACGGTAGCCCGATGTTAGAGAAACCGAAATCTATCGGTATTCAACTCCCACCGCTTGAAGCAACAGAGACAATAGAAGATGTCTCAATATGCTTGAAATTAACTAAGGAGCAGAAGAGTGAGGTAAATTCTGTACGACCTTATGAAGTTTTTAAACAATTGAGTTCGTTAAACCAACAAAAGTCTGTTATAAGTGGAGACTTACCAGTGCGAATTCTTAGAGAGTTTGCACTGGAATTTTGTACACCTCTTACTGATATCTTAAACACTTCTTTCCAGTTGTCAGTGGTACCATATCAGTGGAAACGATGTGATATTACGCCAATTCCTAAATGTAAGCCTGTAATACCTCAGAATTTAAGACCTATAGCACTAACTAGTTATTTTGCGAAAATAGCTGAGTCTTATATATGTAAATGGTTACTCGAAGACATTTCAATTCAAATTGATATTAATCAATACGGAAACCGTCAAGGTCTGTCAACTAATCATTACTTAATTCGTTTGCTTCACCAGATTTATAAAAATGCAGAAAATTCTCGGTCCATATCTACACTTATATTTACAGACTTTTCAAAAGCTTTTGATCGTATAGACCATAATATACTTGCCAATAAGTTAATCCACCTTCATGTTCGGCCTTGTATTATTTCATGGATCTTAGATTTTATTGAACACCGTCAACAACGTGTGAAATATCTTGGTCATTTTTCAGACTGGTCAACGTCTCATGCCGGTGTAGCACAGGGTACAAAATTAGGACCAATTATTTTCCTAATAATGATAAATGATGCTTGTTTTAACTCAGAAGTACCATACTTCAAGTATGTAGACGATCTGACATTAGTTGAAAGTCGTACATTATCACAACCATCTAAATTACCGAATACTTTATCTGATTTTTATCAATGGTCTCTTCGTAATAACATGACTCTTAACCCATCGAAATGTCATTGTATGTTTATCTCTTTTTCTAAGAATATAGCTGATCAGAGACCTTTGTTTATTGGGGATGAGTGCTTAAACAGTGTACAAAAAGCAAAAATTTTAGGAATAACTGTGCAGTCCGATTTGAAATGGGACAGTCATATCTCAGACCTTTTATGCCGTGCTAATAAAAAACTTTTCATGCTTCGTATTCTCAAAACATACAGATTGCCATTCTGTGATCTAGTAACAATTTACAAGGGATATATTCGCCCAATATTGGATTATGGAGTACCTGTTTTTAACGGAAACCTCACCCAAAGTCATATCTTAAGTTTGGAACGAATCCAGAAAAGAGCATGTAGGACCATACTAGGTGATCAATATATTAATTATGACAAAGCTCTTGAAGTGTGTTCTTTGCAGACCCTAGCTGTCAGATAGACGCAAACAATTATGCACTAATTTTGCTTCATCTCTTGTCAACAACCCACTTTGTAAACATTGGTTACCTGTTAACAATAATGTAGATTATTCACTGCGAAGAAGGACCAAGTATCGTCATTTTCATTGTAAAACGAACCGCTATAGAAATAGCTCAATTCCATACCTAATAGACCTGTTGAATGCATGAATGAATCTTAATTGTCTACCTATTGAATGGTCCGGTGTCTCATTGTCTGCATACATTTTTACATTTTTACATTTTACATTCCGCATTTTAAATTTTAAATTCTATGCTTCCATAATTACTTGTAACATCTTTTTAAAATGTACATTGAATAGTGATAAGGTTTTGTAGCAATCATGACATGGCAATTCTGATCAAATGGTGTTCAAGTTTTTAATTCATTTGCTTATTTCTCCCCAATTCACGAAAGTCTGGAAGGAGCTTACTTGTTTTGTTGTTTATTTTTTTGAAATACCCGACACTCCTTGACACAAGAGAGGTCCAAGGATGAGCGAGCAGACCGTTAGCTAGTGTATGGGAGTGTGAATGGGAGTGTCAGTGTTTATGAGAGTGTCCAAGGTATACAGGAGTGAGAATAGGAGCGTGTATAGGAATGAGAGCGTGTATTGAAGAGCAAAGGGCCTGCTTGCTCATCCTTTGACCTACTCTTGTGTCACCACACAAAATATATTTTAAACGTGAATTAATTTGCCAGTTATTGCCTTAGTCATATTAGTTGTGAACTTTGTTATGAATTTTGTTATATACTGTATATTATACTTTGTGACAATGTCAACCACATTTGTATGTATTATAATTCATTGCCAATGTAAATTGTTCATAATTCAGCCATCTGGCTGCGAAGTGCAATCAATAAAACCTTTTCAATCTCAATCTCAATCTCTCATGTGTTACATAGTTACTGGGAAGTCCTCACTGATCTTCCAGGAGAGTGTAAGAAAGGCTCTCATTCGATCAAGCTGACTACAGATGAACCAGTACGTCAGAGACCGTACCCGACCCCTCATGCTCGGAGGAACACAATTGAAGAGGAGTCAAGAAGATGCTTGATATGGGAGTTATAGAGCAATCTGATTTTCCTTATTCATCACCAATTGTGTTAGTGAAGAAACCTGATGGGACGAACCGATTCTGTTCTGACTTTCGTCGATTGAATCGTGTGACGGTGTTCGATGCAGAACCCATTCCCAACAGTGATGAGATATTCGCCAGTTTATCAGGATGTAAGTATTTCTCCAAAGTAGATCTATCGAAAGGGTATTGGCAAATCTTCTTATCTGAAGACGCTAAGGAGAAGACGGCTTTCCGTAGTCCAAGCGGATTGTACCAATTTCGGAGGATGCCGTTCGGCCTTGTCAATGCGCCGGCAACATTTAGCCGGGTCATGAGGTCATTACTTCGAGGGATGTCCGGTGTCCAAAATTACTTGGATGACATCCTAATTCACACTAGAACATGGGTGGAGCACCTCCGTGTTCTGAGAGAAGTCTTCGAGAGACTGCGTGCAGCTGGCATAACTGCACGACCGAGTAAGTGTCAAATAGGCTGTCGCCAGATTGAATTTCTGGGACACATTGTGAGAGAGGACAAGCTTCAACCGATGCAAGATAAGGTGGAGAGGATCCGACATGCTCCATCACCAGAGACGAAGAAGCAGATGCGTTCATTCATCTCCTCTCATCCCCTTCCCATCGTGTCTCTCTATCTTCTTATCCTCTTAGCCGGACTCAATTCATCTTCTCATCTTTCATTTATTTTCAGCTTATAATATCAGCTGCTACTAGTAACCGGCTAATACATACCGTTTAATTTCTTACTTTTTTTTTTCTCGATTAGCGATATCCTACATTCCTTTAGAAATCCCATCCCTCTAAGGTACACAACCATGCTTTTCGCTCCTATGTTCTCCGCCTTTCGTTCACTCTCCCACTCTCTCTCTCTATCTGAAATTCTCTCTTCTCTTTATCACTCTTTAGCTTTCTCTCTCTCTATCTCTCGCTTTCTCTCTCATGCTCGCTTCTTCTCCTCCCTCGCTTTACTTTCTTTCTTTCTCTGTCTCTCTTTTTTCTCTTTCTCTACCCCCTCCCCGTTTTCCATTTACCGGCATCATTACGCTTGACGTATTACCATGCATTATCTATTTTTCTAAGCAATGTTTTTTTTAATTATCAATACAGAACCGTAATAGCAACCACTTTCTCATAAACATATGTAAAGTAATGATTAGTATATTACCATAATATATACACTATATTACGTATACAAAAGAACACGAGGGTTTTAAATAACATTCTTCTTTAGTACATTGTGTATAACAGTTATGATTGCGAGGTGAATTAAATAACATATATGCGTCAAAAACATCAAGCTTCGTTCAATTTGGTATTTGTAATGCCCGTCAGAAAGTAATAATTTATGCCAGGATGTTCATCCCTAGCAACTGAGAAAACATTGCATAATTAGTACGATAGAAACACAACCAGTGAAGTAAAACAATATATTCGTAATAATTATCACAGATTTGGAAGAAATATTGGATACTTCACTCCCCTGCTGGGACAGCTAATACCTAGTGTTGAATGATGATCACGAGTAATATCATAACTTTCGAAATATTATGAAAATTAACAATTGTATACCCACACGAGATACATACGAGCTAATTTTGTTCAACTTTTACTCTACCCCTACCATCAAACAGAATTGGCAACAACCGTATACCAGTAGGGAACGACGAGGGTTGAGGGGGGTAGGAAAGGGCAAACCATTAAGGAGCAAAGGCATTGCAAATACGATTATTATTTGTTTTACTTTTTTGGGGAAAATCCGTTACACTTGCAATTTTTCTGCAAATTTGGCCGTAGATGGGGTAATTCCAAACTTATGATCAAAACATTGTTGTTGACTGTCTCCTAATGTGGTTAACAGTGTATTGTCTATTGCCGGGCAGCCAAGGGTGGGAGTACCGTATAGGTGGTACTGTCCCTGTATATCAATACGATAACATAAGACTGCAACAAGTCCAAATTTCCTTAGTTATAACATAAAAATGATAAAATGCATGAGGCTGAAAAATGATAAAATGCAAGTTACCGCGAAAAGATATACGTTCCAATGAAGAAAACAAAACTCATGAATATTCAACAAAACGCATGAATGTATGGTATCGAAAGTAAATCAGCTTACAAAGAAAGTTTTTTGTCTAGTTCATAAAGGACAAACGATGAGTTGCAATGGTGGGGAAAAAATCCATCTAAAAGAAATGTCATTAATTTGTTTGTTTTGTTAATCCTGTAAAACAATTTCCATCTAAAATTGTACCTCTTTTTAAAACAGTGAGAGAGAAAAAAAGCATACAACAATCATTGCTAAACAACCTATCACTGAACTACATAAACATTGGTCTGACGAGGGTAAACATAACCCATATTTTCTGATGAATTCGTGATAAAAGCAAAAACGTTGTAAAATGAACTCGATATAACGAAAATGACAAAGTTGAAACAACCTGAAAAAGGCAAATAGTAACAAAGTGAAAATAAACTCTATAGCCTTATGAGGTTGATGTACAGTTAACAATTCATTTGTTCGTACACCTTCTTGCTTTCATTTTTTTTCTTGTAACTCTTGTGAATACTTTTTAGATGTAAAGCTTTAAAAGTGACATTATTAAGAAACATAAATCGGGACAAATCAATCGTTCACATACTTAACAAAATTACAAAACTTGGTAAGGGTATGAAGTTGTTTAGTTTGTTAATTGTAGGTATCAAAGACTTACAGGCAAAACCGATACAAACAATATTCAACACACGGTACACGATTCGATGCAATACATTTCTGAAGGAATACAATATGAACTATTTGAGAAGTTGCTGCACAACAAATACGGCTGTAGACTGGACAGAAGCGTGTAAATATTCAGGTGCAAACAATAGTCAATTTGATAGAGAACTTAAAGGTTAAGTCCACTCCAAAAATAACTTACTTTAAATAGAAGCAGAAAAGTCAGACAAACCAATTGATGACATGAAAACATTTGAAAATCACAAGACTCACTCATGAGCCTGTAACATCATTGCCTCACTATCCACTGAATGTTTTCTTTATATTGATAATATAAATTTCCTATTTTTCCCCGTAAGAATCTTATTTCTTCACCCTAGCATCAAAGTTAGATTGATAGTAATATGTTTTTGTGTGGTTGCACTAAATATAGAGTAATTATTTTCCAGTTAAATCATGAAAAATTTGAATTTTGATAAACTAGATCTAATTATATACAAATCAATGATTATGAATATAATATTCAGAAAATAGTATCAATTCTTCAAAGCCCATACAAGATTTTGTGAAATGTCATGCACGTAATATAATACAAGTCATATAACACTTGGCAAAGGCGTGGGGAAATCAAGATTTGGGGGATAAAAAAAGGAAATTAAAGGGATTAAAATATATAAAGCAATTGATAAATAGTGAGGACATGACGTCACAAACTGATAGCCAAATTGGCAGTTTGTGTAGTGATTTCCATTGTTCCATGGTTTTACATACTTTTTCAAAAAGTCATAACTTTCTCATTAGTAATGTTATCTGATTTTACTCAAACCCTTTTTGATTGGTATGTCAGATTTGTCAGCTTCTATTGTAAGTAAGTTATTTTTGGAGTGGACCTGCCCTTTAATATCTAAGCTACCTACACGTTCATATAAAAGGTACACCCCTTTTAGCCTAGACCATGGACCTACCAACAAAAATGATTGGTATGATTGTCAACATTTACTAATACTGATAATAATGATGTGCAAAGTGCGACATGTAATGTCAATCACAATAATTAGGTCAGGGGCCAGTTTCTCGAAAAGCCTAGGTTCGTGGACATCCCATAGAAACGTGTGATAATTATATAGCATACGTTTCAATGGGATGTCCACGAAGTAAGACTTATGCCGGTTTCGAGGAACGGCCCCCTGCAGGCAGCTGTTTGTGAACAACAAACATCGATTTACAATTGTATTAAAATTCCAAGCATGGAATATTACATATATTACGTATACATTAAGTTATCATCTTTAGAAATGAACTCCTACTCTTGCGTGTGGTATGCTTAGATGGTATGGACAAAATACACAGTTGCTAGAGTATATCTATTTCACGATGGACTGTGTAAACAGGCACCATTTAAGTACTTTAGAATCAGCAGTACCGATAAGATATGCGATTATTTTTAATCAGAAAAGGTCTTCTAAATCAGGATTGTTTTGTCTCTGCATCACTTGTTCATGCCGTTGTCTCTGAATATTCTCAAGCATCGACTCTTGTTCTTCAATCCGTTGCTTTAGAAGACGCATTTTCTCGGCTCGCGATAAATACTCTGTATCGGAAATCTTCGGGAGCTCGCAAGTCCCATCGGCTGGCCTCGTATCGGTAACAAGTCCTGTCGGTCCGTCACTCGGATGGCAAGATTCATCATCGGTATCTTCCGGATCAGTTGGAATGTCTGTCGAATCAGAGTCGGTATCTGGTTCGGGTTTGATCGTCCTGTTTCCGGCAAGATTCGGGCTGGGTTCAGCAGGGTTCATTGGTTCGTCGTCATCGGACAGTGGTTCCGATTTGATGCTTATCTTTAACACCTTCTTAGGAGTGCGAGTATCTCGGTTACCATCTTCCTGCTTTATACATTCAACCGTAGTGTTACCCAATAACCTGACCAAGTGTGGAAGTTTGATTTCTTTCTTCAACACTACCACTGCACTGGCAGATGTTTTAGGCGACGTCTGCTGATAGGAGCTGGTACTCTTTGAAGATGAAACTTCAATGTTCGAAGATGATGGTGAAGATTTAAATTTCCGTCTCTTCTGGGACGGCGGAGAATATGGCCTTATGACTCTTCTCTCGCGTCGACTCCTCCGTGGGCTGGGTGAGTTGATCCCAAGATTCTCTGTGGATCCGCATGTACTCTCCTTTCCGTCACATGGTTCAAAACTCTGCGAAACCTCCATAGCTATAGTCTTGTCATGGTCTCTGGCAATTTCCGTTGGATTGTTCTCAAGTTGGTTGATTGCCGTGGTTGATTTTTGAGTGTACACAAACGACCCATCGTGCTGGGATACTATGTTCTTACCACTATTAGGGAATTCGTTAGCTCCTAATATTACTATTTTCTTAGGTTCTGTCCTGACATTTCTTTCAACATGTTCTGGTGAAGATTTAGCTCTCGTTCTCACTATTTTCACTTTGGCCCCAGATGGCAGAATTTCAGTTCTGACGTCAACCACTTCTTTGCTAGCCGACAAATCTCCTAGGATGGAATTATCTGTATTAGCACCTATACTAAGATTTGAATTGCAATGTATCGACGATGGCAGACCTGATAAGGCTTTTGAGACTAGAACAGGGATTCCTCCAGGCACTTGCAAGATTTTTCGCTGACCATCGGGACCAACGACAACATAACGGACAAGGTTCGTCCTTTTGGGTAGCAACAAAGGTGCAGATGTTCTTGGTAATCTTGGTAAACCAATAAAAGAGACGCACGGTCTCGCTAAGGTACCATCCATCTTATCGGAAGTATTCATCACGTACGGCAACATTGACGATGAGGAGGACTGAGAGGGCGCTCCAAAGCGTAAAACACCGTCTTGATCACCTACGACAGCAGAGGTTTTATCATCTAACTTTAAAGGTGGTGCCATAGCTCTATCGAGATCTGTTACACTCTTGCGTTGTGTCTCTGTTGCCGCACGTGACTTAGATCTTGTGATGCGAGTTTCTCCTTCCCCAGCGTTGGAGGCAGCTTTCGCAGCGGCAAGAAGTTTATCACAGACAGCAGTCACTGTTTTCGTTTTCTCAAGAGCAGCGTTTTTTGTCTGTTGGGTTGAATCTGTTTGATTGGTAGATGGTGGTACGTTTGTCAATCCTGATGGAATAACCGGTTCGAGCACATCAATCACAGTATTTCCGGCTGTCGGATTATTTGTATCCATCCTCGCTTTAATGATACTTTCGATCGCATGATCTGTAGGACGGGCACTGCTTATCGGTGCTGATAACGGGACAGCCGGGTCTTCATCGGGTTGACCCAATTTTAAAACGGAAAGTGCCTTGGAGACATCCGACGAAGTGGCTGGCAAACTTTGAGCTTCATTTGCGATGTTTCCGACGCCCACTGGCGTAGGATATTTAACGGTGATCACTTCTGGAGTAAGAGACGCGCACGTTGCAGGAATGCTCAACTCTGAAGGTTCATCATCTTTCGCTGTTGATTCCTCAAATACGTTAACAGCCTTGGAGGGATCCAGTTTCAATGGCAGTTTAATCATTTGTGAATCGATCAAGGAAAGAGTCGCGCAACTTGCAGGAGCAGACGCTTTCACATTCGATACGTTGCCAGTATTGGAGGGATCCAGTTTCAATGGCGGTTTAATCATTTGTGAATCGATCAAGGAAGGAGCCGCGCAACTTTCAGGAGCAGACTTGTTCACCTTCGATACGTTGCCAGTATTGGAGGGATCAAGTTTCAATGGCAGTTTATTCATTTGTGAATCGATCAAGGAAGGAGTCGCGCAACTTACAGCTGGAGCAGACTTTTTCACCTTCGATAAAGGCCGCAAAATAGAAATCCCTTCTTGGCCAGGTGTTTGTGGAACTCCCAGACGAAAGAGGACCTTCTTCTTGTCCGAACCATTTAACCTGTTTGTTACATCATTAATGACCTGTTTTGGACCCTGCAGTACCATGTTCTTGATACCCTTTTCTTTCATCATAAGCTTCAGGTCTTTGACATACTCGTCCACTGACGTATAACGTTTCTTCCGACTTTCTTCATCGCCTGAAAACAGACTGGAAGTCTTACTATCATCGGCTTTGCCCGCTTTGGAACCCGCCTGGACTTTGAATAGGTACTTTTCAGGCTACTAGTTTCTGGAAGTGATTCAGACGTCGTTGTCTTCAACTCAGAATTCTTACGAATAACATCATTAATCCTCGTTGTATCAAGTCCTTTACAGTCCACAGATTCTCCTGCAAGTCCTTCACGTCCTTCGCTTGTTTCTGCACGGGTTATACTAGAGGCACTCGATGGGGTAGACACATTTGTCAATAAAATGCCATCCGTGGGATATATCCCTTTCACATCCACTTTTAAAGGTAAAGTTCTCGGTTTAATAGTACCTTGAGAGGCGCTAGATGTGGTAGATGGGGTGGAACACCGTGTTGGTTCACTGCCAGAGGAAGTACACATCTGACTAGTTGGCATGGGGGGAATGAGATTCGGGTTTGTCGTGAGTTCTTCTACACCAGGCTTCTCTGTCTCAGATTCACAAGCCATTTCTTTAGGTTTTGAAACCTGTGTCTGCTGCAATCCATTACTTCGATCCTTGACATCAAATTTTGCCAGACACTTGCCAGACACCTTACCACCAGCTTTCATTCTTCGCGTCTTTCTTACTCCTCTTGTGGGAAGCGCAGAAACTGTCAATACTGCTCTCTTTGACTCAGGGAACGACAGTAGTTCGTCTAACATGGAAGACCCGCGTGTCTCCTTTCGTCCCACCTTCATGGTGCAGTTTTGTTTGATTTCGATCGAATCATCGATTCCCTCTTTGACCTTTGCCTTGTGACCTGGCTTACCAACCCGTGTTTTGATTTGTTGCGTTTGTGATGTGGTTTCGCGCTTGCTAAAATTATCTCCATAAAACATAACTTCACCTTTTTCTTCCTCAGCATTAGCGGTTTCATCGGCACTAGCAGTTTCATCGGAATCCTCTCCACTAGCAGTTTCCTCGACACTGTCCTGAAAACTATTAACAGCAAAACTTTGATTTTGAACAACACTGGCCTTACCGACGGAATTTGGTGCATTTCTCTGAGTGGATGAATAGATGTCTGTATGAGGCGTTGACTCTGTCCCGTTCGCTATCTCATCTGCGCTGTTAAGACCCAGAAACTCTTCTGCGCAGTCATCAGCTGTCGACAGGAAACTTTCATCATAGTGGAACTCCGAATTGTTATCGACATCATCAAAATGTTCGTGCTCGACGTCGGAGAGCTTTCGCAGAGCGGGAACCTCCTCGTCAGAGTCTTCTATCCATCCGTCATCACTACCTGGTTTATCCGTGATCATAAACGAGTGATCGTCGAGATCAACAGCGGGGTGATCAGCGACTACCTGCAAAGTACGGGTAGCTACGTCATAGGTTGGGTTCTTTTGCTCGGACTCTAGACTAGTGATGATTGGCTGAGTCTCCATGATGACTTACTCTTGCGTAAAACCTTGCTTGGACGGTGGGGAGAGAAGGTGGAAGATCGGGCGTACGGGAGCGCTGTGAAGAAGCATGCATCTCCAAGTTAGGACTCATCGCGATGACATATGCATGATCGCAGGTCGCAGTTTGCCTGAAGAGGAAACAAAACGAGAAAATAAATATTCCAATGAGGGACACTGTCTTACACTCTGAAAATAAAAGGCTGCTTCATTCTGCAGTTTCATGAATATTAATGTCAGACGAAGAAAGAACAAGCAAATAAACAAGCAGACACCAACTTAATCATTCCACGTTCCACTTCTGACAAATATTGTCTAACCTTGGTCCAGAGGGACAAAAGTAATACAAATGTTTGGTATGGGGTCATGAATTCGGTTCAAATAAACATTTTGGAAGCATATGCAATTTTACAATATTCAATGATCGTTGTCTCGGTTAAAATCGAGTCTAAAGTGATGAAATCGTAAATAATAAAGTCTTTATGTTGTATAGCTCCCTCTCAAGACTGATATTACTTTAGTTTAAAACAATGTTTCTTTACTACAAGCAACCGATTTGCTATTCCCGTTTGGTATATATTTATATCAGAACTGCATTTCCTAAGATTTTCATGGTCGCAGCTACCATAAAATGGCCTAAGGCGCTTTTTAAAATATTTGAAATTCACCGGGAGCACCGGTAAATTTTTATTAATCATTTTCTCGAAAGCAGAAGTGTGTTAGGGCACCCGATACCAATACAGTATCAGTAAAGTATCGAAGCAGATTACCCAAAGTTGCTCAGTAATATCGGAGCAGATTTTGTAATCTGAAACCTAGGTGACAAAGTTGCAATGGTAATGTACTGGAACTATTGTCACCTAGGTTAGATTTATAGAACAGTAGTGAACTGTAGGATTGAGTAATTTTTGCGCCCTGATAGTACACTGGTCTGATGATTTTTCTTTACTCCAGACTTTACCTATTTTTAATCGCATGAACAATGAAAGTATAAATGATATAAAATAAAACGCGTGCATGCTCCTCTGTGTAGGCTTTTCATGTTGTTTAATGTTCACTTATTAATTTATATTTTGTTGGCACTGACATAACTTTTTTTAATTCACTTTTTTAAATATTTTTAGGGGGGTAGGGGCAATGCTTCATGCATGCATAAACAACGAGTTAAGCATGATCATAGCTTTGAAAGAACCTAGCGGTGAAGAGTACCAATTAATCACCAAGACAAAGGTTGTAGTGAAGTTAGGAGTTCCATTTGTTCATAGGCCGATTGTATAACATTTTAAAAGAGCTATACATTGATATTACCCCTATTTATAGACCCTCGATTAACATAAAGTTTCTTGTGAGTAGACTACTACTTCCTCAGTTCTACTGTTTATTCATCTGGATTACAAATTTGCAACAGTAACATACCGTTTCTCTTTATCATCTAGGTTACAGTGGTGGCACAGTATCGAACTGTAGGTATTAGTAATTTCTGCGCCGTGGTATAACAGCAGCGTTGTCTCTAATCCAGACTGCACTTTTTCAAATCGCACAATAGCAAAAAAAAAAAAAATAATAATAATAATTCTACTTTGTCCTACGTTTTTTCCATTCCTGTAGCTTTCGTTTGTGTATGCGTGTGTGTAAGACTATGCACATTTACATTTCTATCGTTTATGAATAATTTATTGTTTTTCTGCACAGAAATGATACATTTTAAGTGAGGGGAGTGGGGGGGGGGGGTATGCTACATACATGCATACTGAAAAAAGATCGTTGGGCTGAAAGAGACTATACATACCAATATATTACCAACACATTTGTTTAATAGTTAAGGGTCACATTTGGTCAAAGACCTACTATATAAAAGAAATATGAGCTATATCATAAGAGATATTGCCCATAACACACTCGATTAACATACAAGTGTCTTGTGAGTAGACTAGTACTACCTCAGGAACCATTTTTAAAATCTAGATTACTTATTTGCAACGGTAACAAAACGTCCTAGTTATAACCTGGGTGACAACCATGCCACAGTATCGATCTGTAAGTTTGAGTAATTTTAGAGCCATGGGGCTAGTTTCTCGAACACGTCATACGTTCTAAGTTCGTAGATATTCTCTTAATTCTATAGGCCTATCACGCATTTCAATGGAAGTCCAAGAAGTTATACTTATCGACGGTTTCGAGAAACCAACGCCTGGTAGACTTGTTGGTTGTCTCTATAGCCTCTTTCACACCAGATCTGCTTAGATTTGTGTAGTGTGGCGTACAAACTACGCTGAAATTAAATTAGGCTACGTTTTGCTTCGGCATAGTCCCTGCGTAGGTTATGCGTAGGCTGGCGTTTGGTAATTGGCTAACCTACGCGTACGATTGCGTATAACAGACGTAGGGTTGCGTACGTTTACGCAGAGGCATTTCGAGGGGGTCGGGGCCCCCTCCCATGGGGAAAAAATGTGTAAAAACATGTTAATTTAACTTTATTTGGAGATGGGCGCCATCCCGTGGCGCTCAAGGGGGGGGGGGGGGGGGGGGGGGGGGGGGGGGGGGGTGGTGGTCAGATTTTTCCAAATTTCCGAGGGCCCCCCAAAAAAATTAGTGCTCACTAGCCACCCCCCCCCCCCCCCCGTCTCCCCCAACTGAATGAATTGTGGGCCGGCTGTTTCGCCGCTAAATATTTTCTCATGAATTGGGCCCCCTCCCTTGCCGCCGTCTGGATCCGCCCCTGCGTTTACGTAGGCCTGGCGTACAGGTTTTCTTACGGTTGCGTATGGTTAAGCACAAGCTTTTACATACTGCTTCGTCGGACTGGCGTGGGGGGGGGGGGGGCAGGGGGTCCTCGCCCGACCCACCTGGAAAAAACGTGTAAAAACATGTTAATTTTACCCTTTTTTGGAGAAGGGCCCCTCCCCCCGGCAGTCAAGGGGGGGGGGGGGGAGGTGTGGGTGCGATTTAGAAAAATTGTGCTTACTACACCCCCCCCCCCCCGCCCCTAAGAAATCCTGGATCCGTGCCAGGGGGGAGGGCCCTCTAAATCCTGGATCCGTGCCAGGGGGGAGGGCCCTCTAAATTTTGCACCCCCCCCACCCCCTTGAGCGCCAGTGGGGGATGGGCATCTCCCCAAAAAGGTAAAATTAACGTGTTTTTACACGTTTTATTTTTGAAAGGACGGCCTCCCCCCAGACCCCCCGGATCCGCCACTGCCCCTCTCTTACCTCGCTCTCTCAGCTCCACCGTTCCTCTCTGTTTCCCTCTTCTTTTTGTTCCCCTTTAACCTCCCCTTAGTGGGTAGTGAACACATTTTTTTTTTGGGGGGGCCCTCTAAATTTTGCACCCCCCCCCCCCCGTGAGCGCCAGTGGGGGATGGGCATCTCCCCAAAAAGGTAAATTAACGTGTTTTTACACGTTTTATTTTTGAAGGGACGGCCTCCCCCCAGACCCCCCGGATCCGCCACTGCCCCTTTCTTACCTCGCTCTCTCAGCTCCACCGTTCTTCTCTGTTTCCCTCTTCTTTTTGTTCCCCCTTCAACCTCCCCTTAGTGGGTAGTGAGCACATTTTTTTTTTTTTTTGGGGGGGGGGGCTCTAAATTTTGCACCCCCCCCCCCCCCCTTGAGCGCCAGTGGCATCTCCCCAAAAAGGTTAAATTAACGTGTTTTTACACGTTTTATTTTTGAAGGGACGGCCTCCCCCCCCCCCCGGATCCGCCACTGCCCCTCTCTAACCGCGCTCTCTCAGCTCCACCATTACTCTCTGTTTCGTCTACTTTCTGTTCCCCCTTTAACCCCCCCCCCCCCCCACTCCCATGAATTCCTCTTTCTCCCCCTGCTTTCACGGAGTCTCCTCATTGTATATTATATCACCTCCCATCTCTTGGCCTTCCTCCTCTTTAAGCCTAACATCATATATCGGGCATATATCATTATTATTGTCCCACTCATTTCTAGCCCTTCCTCCATTTTCTTCCCCATTTCATCCTCTTTTTCCTCACTCAATCACATCTCCTCCCTTCTTCCCTATTCCACTCTATATACCTCTCTCTTCTACCTCCTGCCCCCGCCCTCCTTTAGCCCTCCAATTCTGTTTTCCACACTCAGTCTCCTTCTCGCCTCGTCCCCTTCTATTCTCTCGATCCTCCTTCCCCACCCTCTCTAAACTCATTCTATCGCCTCATTCGCCGTCTTGCTCATCGTGTTGATATAGGTGATGGAAAAATGTTACTTAGGACCTAGCAATCATAATTTTCTGCTATATTACTATATTATCCTTGTCTCCTTATGTAGAAAACAAAACCTGTTACAATACAAAATATGGGGCACTTATCCCTCTTCACCAACCCCTCCCCGAATCAAAGAATATGTACAACTCATGGTTGGGAGGAACAAAAATTGATATTCCTCATAAAAGGAATCAATGTTACTGATCATGCTGAGCTTATAATGCAGTCGCTTGTCTTCACACATTCTTTATATATGAGACAGCCCCGGCTACTGAGTGGCCGGTGGCCGCCTATCACACTGCCCAAATCGCGTTCCAGAGAAGAACAAAGTCCACACAAAGAAATAAAATTCTCGACAAGAGTCAAGTGTTGAAGTAGATAGTAACTTTATTACAATTTATTACATATAATCACGAAAAGTCACATCTGTGGGCTGGAAGCCCCCAACTCTGCTAAAACTTTAGCACCTCATGGCGGCAAAGGAAATGGAGTATGAAACAAAATGAGGAAGTCATCCGAAAAGTAAAAGCTCGCGCCAATTCAGAAACTGCTTCCCATTTTATACTTTCTGAGACGTGTTGCCCCTTAAATGGGCGTGTCACTACAAGGCATTGCGTCAAATTAATCCCTGGAACCATATACACCCATATTAAAAGGAACTTTATTAATTTTGCGAATTAACCTCCAAAGTTGAGCTCACCGGACCCACCATTACTCCTCTACAATCCATTGATTGAGTTTATGTGTATTGCAAGTAGTCCACAGTCAGGAGGGTCACAAACCCCTCTACATGTACATCCACTATCACACCTTGATTCTTGAAGAGCCATTTTATTTGAGATGAACTCGGTAGAGGTATCCACATTGTTTTCGAGTTGCAAGCTCCTTTTGGTGACTGCTCCCCTTCAGCTACAAGTACAGCAAAGTCCAATGGCATCCTTGTACGCAATTCTGACAAGCCGGCTGTTCATGAACAAAATATAAACTATTTTCAAATAGTATACAACTTTAAGAAGTAAAGCTGACATCATCAGTGTATTTCTTCTTCGTTTTCTTCTTGTTCTACACCTTCTAGTAAGTAATCTTCAAAGGGCTATTAGTTTTATATAAACATATTGTTCGCTCGACAGGAGTACATTCCTTATTTTCCATGCTTATCAGCCCAACGACAGATCCCAGATAATTATAATAATACATGGTCTTCATGGTCTGAAATGAAATTACTGTATTACCAAACATGCCTTTCATTACTAATATACTACGTTTGTGTAAAAGATCTAATTAAACATTCAGACCATTGTTTTTAAAATGGCATTCACAGAGAAATCATAGAATTGAATTCCAAAAATACTTGACATCGGCAACTTTACAGTGTAAAAATCTCATTCTGATCTGAGTTGTAACAACCAAAGGTGTCCAATAATTTTTTTTTTTTTACTGTTAGTATGCAAACATATTTTTCTTTATCACACTTCTCGGGCAAGTACCTCCAGGTCATCCAAGATACAGCCATATGACATATTTAGATCTTGTACTGCTAGGCTGACCGCCCTACCATCCCCATTTTTGTTTAAAATCACCAATCCAGACGTTGAACTTGGGTTACTGTTGTTAAGAGAATATATTGTGAAAGTGGGATGGGTTGCATGTGGTAAGGATGTGTTGGTTAACAATTGCAACAGAAAGTTCTCGCTCTTCTATGGGGCGACTTACTTCAGACACTGTCATCTGGCCTCCAAGCTTTAGACAGCAAGGTCCTTGTCTACCATATCATCGTGAGCTTCTCATTCTACCGTTCATTTGCATGAAATACATTACATGTACAGGCACCTGTTTGTGTAGAGACATAAAATAAACTCACTTTTATGGCATGTTCATTCATGAAAGCAATGTACAGTACTAATTATAAAGTGAACAGCAGGGTACGGTTCTTGCAGAATTTCTAGAACTAAGTAAGGGTGTAATAAAATATAAACTTTGAACAATACTGGTATGTAGAAAGGTATTTAGGGTAGCCCGAAATTGTGTCCAGCAATGTTTAAAGGAGCTACACAAAGAAAATTCACTAACAACTGATAATTAGAACAAATTACATATGGATGAAAAGATTTTCTCTTGAAAAACACGAATAATTTGCTGAGAAATCATATAGATATCATGGAAAGGCGTAAAATGCAATTTTCAAGACCCTTCTTAGACCCCCAAGCGCCCCCGAACGTAAGCCAAACACACGAGCGTAGCGAGCTCTGAATAGTGACGTCACACACTGGACAAACAGCTCAGTGCCGTGTAGCAGTATGTAGCTAGCCAGCCGTGTCCCGTATGTGACGCTCTATAAAGGACCGCTGATTAAGGCAGAAACTCTAGATCTCAAAACTAACATTTTTGAGAGTTGATTACTGCGGGCCCCAAACATATTTTGAAGAAAAGAGTTGTTGTATTTGATCAGCAAGGCTTCCCCTTCGCAATGATATGAGTTGTGCATCAATTCAAAACACTTTTGATTCTTCGTGTGGCTACTTTAATACATTTAGGGTTGACAATATGTTTAGCAATGGATCCAGGATTAAAGTTAAGAATTCATTTTGTGTTACATGACCAGTAAATAAATGCCAATAGAGCACGTTGTAAAAATTGCTGAATTCTTTTAACTGGTAATACAGTGCTACATGTTTCACAAACTGCAGGCCAGTGTGTTTTTACTTTATAAAATCTATTGTAAATGATACTGTGTTGTATACTTTTTTCCCTTCCACTCTTCATCATGTTGCTGCTTTCACAATACAGAGGAAGATTTTAAAACTACCATTGATGAGTAAGAGATACATGCAGCTCCACCAGCACCTGGAAAATCCAGTTGTACGACACCTTCTCCTGAGACAATTGCTTCACATAAATTTTCTACACTATTAAACTTCATCCCTAGGCCTAACCCTCAACCTAAACCACCTTAATCCCAATTCCAACCCTCAGTCTAACCCTACACCTTTGACAAAATAAAGCCTAGAGTAGTCGTTGCAGGAGCAAATGTTGAGTTACTAAAAATGCCATGACAGACTCATATGCTATGAATTTATCTCTGTTTCTTTCCCTGATTTGTTAAAAAAAAACATTGTAATATGCATTATGAATTACCAGTCCATTGTGCTTCGCTCATATATTGCCAGGCACAAGAGTCCATCGCTTTGAGGTAAGGGGTAGAACATCAAGACTGGAAGTGGAACCTCAAGGCACCCCATGATCTCTCAACAGCAAGGCCTTCCTCTCAATCCCTGGAACAGAATTATACAAATATTCAATAAATATTAACCAAATATGTAAGATTACACAAACATTGCATTATTTTTTTTCTTCTTTCAGTTGTCTTCAATGTTTACTTTCCTTTTCAGCAAAATTGGATAGTCAATTATTTTCTTTTTGCTTGTCATTCTGTTTCGTGTATAGGACTCTCCCCCCATCCCTTCTTCATGGCCTTCAAATGTTAATTATAAAAAATATATATTGGAAGTTAAAATACACTTTAAATAAACACTACAGCAACTTTTTAGAAGACATCTTGTTACACACATACATGTAGCCACACCTGAATGGATATTTCTCAAACCAGCCCTTTGCATACCCCTCCAACTTGGCCTTATTTAATGCCCTCACCCATTTACAAATTTCCTTTTACTTGACAAACTAAACAGATCAAGTTTTAAAAAGTCCAAGAAAAAATAAAAAAAAAAAAAAAAGTTTTACCTTCTCTTGTGGTGGTCTGTTTTCTCCAAGACATTCTTGTTTCAGGCACATACTCAAAGAAGCAAGCATTTGGTAATACACTCTGTATATTTCCTGTAAAAGAGAGGGGGAAAATTTATTCTTAAAATAGCTTGGTTCACATTCAGAGTCAGTGACTGAAAACAACAGTCACTGCTACAATGTTTGCAGTCTAAAGACTGAGAGTAGAGACAGAGTCTTGACGTAAACTAAGAGACATAGAGTCAAGACTGCACCAAAACAAGATCAATACTCTAGAGTAAATTTAGAAACCACTAGCATGACTAGGCACGAGACTACACTACACTGCAGAGTGCAGTATACTTCTTCTCCTTCTTGAAGATAATCTGCCTCCTATCCTTCAATACCGGAACTGAAGATTCTTGCAGATGCCGTATATATATACACCAGGTTTTTCCCCTATTCTTATACGAATAGTGCCGTGGGTTCTTAACTTGCAAGGGTGGTGACTATCCCGTACATATGGGGTCTCCTTTTAACATCCTATCCGAGAGATGGATTGTTTTCCACGTAACATAGCATGCGTTTATGAAACAACAAGGGGAGGGGCACGGTAACACACAATGCTTGCTTCAGTCATCCGCCTGGGTGAGATTCGAACCCAAGATCTTTGGGCCGACAGGCAGACGCTTTACCGACTGAGCCAATTCGCCTCCTAGTCCTCCTACTGTCTACCGACTAGACTCTAGATTACTTACATTTCTATTTTAATTCTAATTTACGTAAAGTCTAGTGAAATCTTTACTCCAGGGAGCTCCATCGCCGAAGCCCTTCGGTGGCCGTAGGCGGAGCTCTCTGAAGCATATACATGTATAGCATGGAGTTAGTGAAATCTAAACACTGTTTGGGGTTTTGCAGTTTATTGCAGGAGTTGTTGTTTTGGCTGCTTACAGCTTAGCCTGCCCTTGAAATAAAAATGAAATTTTCACTTGAAATAAAAATGAAATTTTCAATTCTAAATTTATTAAATCCGACAGCCAAGTCCCGATAACAGCAACGGATAACAGTAGATCTTCTACTACAGTATTTCACTCCAGCAAAGCATAGACTGATGTAGACCGAAAGCTTCAGTCTCTGATATCGACGGTTGTTCTGCTGAAATTGCATCTGGCTCCTCTGACCGCCTCTATACATAGACTGAAGTACGTCCTATGGTGACTGAGTGGAACAAATGGTTCGGTTTGACAGGACCGCGATGAATGAGATATGCAACAAAATTTTTACTTTTTACATCCTCATATATTCACTTTGGCTGTAAAATTACATTTGATTATATTAAAAAGTAAAAAATAACACAGAAATATCTACTTTGACTTACGATAGCTTGCTCATTTAGATCCTAAATTAACAAGTCAACGCAAAGCGTAGCATCCCCTCGCAGGGTACAAATGACCTATATACAAATGTGCATCAGAACAAGTTACCTCCATTGGACTATACTATTATATTACTAGGCAAGGAAGTTAACCACATTTTCACACATATAATTAGGTGTTTTTGCATATTTAATGAGCTATGACCTTTCACCTTTGACCTACATACTCGGAAATTGAACTTAGGCTGTGTTTTGATACTATGTACCTTAATATCAAATTTCATTAAAATCTGTCAAACATTACTCAAGTTATCGAATGGAAACAAGATTCGCATATTTAATCATGAGCTATGACCTTTGACCTCCATACTCCGAAATTGAACTTGGGCTGTGTTTTGATACCATGAACCTTCATATCAAATTTCATTAAAATCCGTCAAACATTACCGAAGTTATTGATCGGAATCCAAAATTTTTATGGACGCACGGACGCACGGAAGGACGGACGGCAGTGTTTCTATATCCCCTCCGACTTCGTTGGCGAGGGGATAATGATTAATCCGAGAAAGTCTCGTAGTCAACATGATTCGTTGTCAGCCATCTTGGTTTTAGTTGATGAATATTCATTTTTTCTTTTCGAACGTCCAATAGCTACGTACGAGTCAGCCCGGCTTGACCAGGTGACATATGAATATTCATAAACCCAATATTAAACGAGTGCTCTAATTGGCCATTGGCTATGTTTTGGTAGGTTGACCCGGAAATATATCAGCCGGGTCATGTCATAGATTACCAGAATGAATGCATGAACGTAGGCTACCGTTTCACGGTTCTGAAATAAAAATTGGATAACTCATACACGTAATTCCGTAAATTTCACATTTGAAAATAAGTCATACAAAATTTGATAACTGTGAATAGGAGAAAAATATAGGGTCTAGATTTTTTTTCTATTTGCTTTATAAATCAGAAAATTAGATCTTAATATAGAAAATCGGGGGAGCAGATTTCAGAGTAAAAAGATGTACAGAATAGACTAGTGCTGTAAATCAGACGCTATGTTCGTGTTCGGTTTGGTTCGGCAGAGTTCAGCAATTTTTCACCCGAACTTGGTTCGGTTCGGGGTTTGGTAATATGATAGCAAGCAACGTTATAGCCACGGCGGTCGGCACCCGGCGGGCCGGCCGGCCAGGCCCGTCCAGCACGGGGGACTTCTTCCCACTCGAATTTCACATTAAAAAACTGCTCTTAACGTAATTATTTGTGAAGAAAAGTACTACTTACATTCGTATTTCCGTCTTGAATCGTGTTTTGTTTTCAATTTGTCAATAAATGATATTTTTTTAAGATTTTCGGAGATGGTTGTTGTCTAATGTTAGAGTCATGAAAGCTGCCATCTTGAATAGAGACTCAGGCTCGTCGATCACTGTTTTTTTATAAGTGTTTATTTTCGATAGGAAAAATATAAAATCCCTATTTTTCCTGAATAAATAAATACCATACTATAATATTTATTTCATTATTTATAT
This sequence comes from Strongylocentrotus droebachiensis, assembly GCA_035222895.1. Lineage (NCBI taxonomy): Eukaryota > Metazoa > Echinodermata > Echinoidea > Camarodonta > Strongylocentrotidae > Strongylocentrotus > Strongylocentrotus droebachiensis. The sequence continues at coordinate 101,615 of JAVYIG010000292.1, read as the reverse complement.
TGTGAAATTTGTCTGATTTTGTTACAATTAAAATATTAATTTTTTTGTTGAATGGGTTTGAGCTGAACTTGTTTTGATCACGCACATGTATTCTTGTTTAAGGCTTTTTTGAACTTCAGTTCGGTTCGGCGATTCGGCTTCAACACTAGAAAAGGCTCAATCTATCCCCCCCCCCCCCCCCCCCCCCCCCTGTGTGAGTCGTCTGGGTTACCATCTGTGTATGGGGAATGTCAACAAAATCAGTTTTATTAAAGAAATGACCCATATCAGACGGTTATTTCTGTCTAAGACTGATAGAGAGCCCCCCCCCCCCACTCAGTGTTATTTAGGGTACACATATGCTTGTTCCCTCTTTTTGAAAGCACCCCCTATCTGAGGACTGCCGAAATTTATGGATGCCCCTTATGCTGCTTTTCCTGCCTTGGAGACCCCCCTAAATCCGGAACACTGCTCAATGAACCCCCCTATCTCAGAAAAAGCAGACCAACCCCCCCCCCCTTACTCAGATAAGCTGTCATTACTGGTTGGCTCACACACCCACAGAATACCCCAAAGAACTCAGCCTGCATTACATACATTTAGCACATGAAATACATGCAAAATTTCTGTGCTCGTGTTTTCATTCATACCTTGTAAGAATAAACAAAGTCTGCAAATTAGTTCTATGCTCACTTATCTGCATAATATATCACCACCGAATAATTACTTTAGTGCCTGATATTGAGACTTAGTTAGAAATAAACCTTCCATTATTCTTAACTGACATCACCTGTGCCTGCATGACTGTTTCCTTTCACATACTAATGTACCTGTCATAATGAATGACTTATGTAATCAAACTCTATAACTAAGTACTTTATCCTCGTAGAGATACTCTTTAGATTTAATGAATCAGTAATTACTGCTATTTAATTTTAGGTGTCATCAATTGTCACTAAACTAAAGTACCAATTTTTAGTTAAATCAGTTGAGTTTTGTACAGTGGTGTTTGAAATGTTGAGAATATAGGTTCAATACACAGGGCACAGCCAGGATAGTAATGCAGCTGTGTGTAAATTAGGATAGACTACAGTATAAAAATAGTCTAAATCAGTCCCTGGATTTGATTGATTTTTCTATGTTCAAGATATTTTATAATCCCCTTTTTTAATTTCTCAGGAGTCCAAAGAGATGAGAGAAACAAGAAAAAACACCCGCTTCTTAAAGAAATCTCCAGGTGAAAAGTCAAATATATACCCTTTTTTTAGAATTCTCAGGCCGGACTTTGTCGCACGAAAAGTACCCCTTTACCGGACATTTTGGTAACACGCATGGTGTCCCTCCGTTTTCGGAATGGGGGGGGGGGGGGCAGGATAGAGAGTCAATGCTAATGCCTATTGACCTTGGCTATTTAGCACTGCACTACGTGTTAATACTTTAATAGGCAGAATTGCACACACAAATAGTCCATACACACCTAACAAATGAATGCACGCAATAAAGACGATGCGAAGTGGCTGATTGGCAATTTTGACAGTAAGCCCACGCTTAAAAGTTTTAAATTATTCTTTCTAACATAGATCTGTAAGTTGAAAAAATTGTATTTTACTGCTATTTTAGACTAGTAGTAGGTGTCATCAATTGTCACTAGTCTAGATCTAAGTAAAAGTAAAGTACCAATTTTGAGTGAAATTGGCTGAGCTTTGTACAGTGCTGTGTGAAATGTTGAGAATCAATGGCACAACTTTTAATACACAGCCAGGGGGCGAGTTTGCTCAGTTAGTAAAGTGTCTGCTTGTCGAACCAAACATGGAGATATATAGGTCTAGTCTAGATCTAAGAAGGGAGATCCCGGGTTCGACCCCCATCCAGGCAGATGACTGAAGTGTGTTAACGTCCCTCTTCCCTTGTTCATAGGCGCAGCGCGCAGGTTATGTCAAGTGGAAAACACTACGTCCCTCGGATAGGACGTTAAATGGAGGCCCCGTGTACAGGTGAGTCACCACCCTTGCAAAGAACCCATTCATTGCACTATTTGTAGCTATAAATTATAGCTAGAGGTCTAGTAAGTAGTATATAATCTAGACCCTAGTGTAATGGTCCACATGCACAGCCCAATCACTCAGGCCTAGTACTGGTATAAGGCATCTGCAAGAATCTTCAGTATTGAAGGATCTAGGACTAGGAGTAGATCTAGGAGGCAGATTATCTTGAAGAAGAAGAAGGATAGTAGGCCTAGCCCTAGTCTAGTCTATATTTGTATACTTGTAAAGCGCTTAGCATTTTTGTAAAGCGCTCAGAGACATTTGTATTAAGCGCTATATAAAAATTAAAGGCCAAGGTGTAGTTCCGTATCCATTTTGTTAGCAGTTTAATAATCCATTCTTAGGCTTAGCAAAGGAATTTTAGCCCAATTTTTTACTAATTTGAATCATAATCATATAGATGTCTAGGGCCTATTGCATTTTCCACCTGAATTTGGATCACATCCGACTTCGGGAAACCTCCGTTTAGGGCTTCGATGTCGACGTCGTTGCTCAGTACTATCTCTACGCTATAGCTCTGCACCTCAAACTGAAGCTATCAGTCCAAAATTATGCACATTTCTCGCATGCACGATACCATAAACCATACGAGAAGTTTGCATAATTTTGGACTGATACTAGCTTCAGTTTGAGTTGCAAAGCTATAGATTCTAGCGTAGAGACGGTACTGAGCGACAACATCGACATCGAAGCCTTAAACGGAGGTTTCCCGATGTCGGATGTGATCCAAATTCAGGTGGAAAATGTGATAGTCTAGATCTAGATAGGTCTAGCTCTAGATCTATCATGTAGACCTATATTCTTATTCATCTTTGCTAAGAATGGATATGAAACTGCTAAAAGAATGGATATGAAACTGCTAAAAAAAATGGATACGGAACTACACTAGCGCCAAATTAAATATTATTTATTGTTATTAATGCAGCTAGAATCTACATCATTGTACATGTCATGATGTACTAGGTCTAGGCCTATGTCAGATGTGTGTGCAGCTGCAGTATACATCAGCTCACGCTACCAGCAGCTTCCGCTCTCGGCTCGCGCCTGTACGTACGGTCCACCCCGGCTACTGTACACGAGCTCTCACTCTCAGAATCAATCTTTGTTTAACCTCCGGAAAAGTATTCAAATTATATCAAAAACCACATAAATATGGGCAAACCCGGACTTTAGTGCCCCAGCTGAAAATCTCAGTTTATTATGGATTTAATATCAATAATATTAATTATGCTAATATATGCAAATATAAACATACCAAAACTTGATGATTTTTAATCATTTGACGTCATAAAAAGCAATTTTAAGCCAAAAATAGCAGCGAAGTAGGGGATCTCCTCTTTGCTTGATGCGAGATACTAGCGAACTGAAATAACCGAATAAAAACTATGGTGAACTAAAAAAAGAAAAGAAAAAATCAAACCACCTCTGAAATTACCTTTGAAATGTTTATTAATTTTGTCTTCCGATATGCGCACATGATAGGGGCAGGTTGGGATGGGATGGGGGGGGGGGTGCTCAATAGTCGCCAAATTTGGGGTAAAAGGGCAACTGGCCTTGGGGGGGGGGGGCTAAATTTATTATTTACTTATTTTTCTTTGTAATCATTTTTCTAATTTTTTTCCGGGGTGGCTCTTTTCTTTATTCTGCCCCCCCCCCCCAAGGCCAGTTGCCCTTTTACCCCAAATTTGGCGACTATTGAGCACCCCCCCCCCCCATCCCATCCCAACCTGCCCCTATCATGTGCGCATATCGGAAGAAAAAATTAATAAACATTTCAAAGGTAATTTCAGAGGTGGTTTGATTTTTTCTTTTCTTTTTTTAGTTCACCATAGTTTTTATTCGGTTATTTCAGTTCGCTAGTATCTCGCATCAAGCAAAGAGGAGATCCCCTACTTCGCTGCTATTTTTGGCTTAAAATTGCTTTTTATGACGTCAAATGATTAAAAATCATCAAGTTTTGGTATGTTTATATTTGCATATATTAGCATAATTAATATTATTGATATTAAATCCATAATAAACTGAGATTTTCAGCTGACCTTATGAATACGAAAGTACGGAATAAATATGACATGTACTTACAGGATTTCTACAGAAAACCGTGTCAAGCACCAAAGTTGGGTTCATCGTCACAGATAAAGTCTATAAATATAGCCTTGTAGTTGTAGATCTAGTTAATATACAGGCGCAGCTAGCTCAGAGCACGACAGTGCAATAAGACTCGTTCGCGAACTATCAATTAATTATTGACTATATCATCTTGTTATTTGTTTTATGAAACGGATTTTTTGTACTTCTATCGCAGATTGAATTCTTAATTAGATGTGTTGTAGATATCAAATTTGTTATATTAATTCGATTCTGAGTTCAATGCTGCGGATATATTCCAGTCTCGTAAGACTTCTGGTGCATTTGAGTCTTGAACAAGACTACCGCTTAGAAGCCGTTCTTAAAGAAAAAATCCGCAATTGCCAATGACTTCTTTGTGTCGATCACGTTGTCATTTAAGTTGTAGGCAGTTTTTTGGTTAAAGTTCTATTTCAAAGGGAAACAATTATCTTCATAAGCCAAGTCGAATTCAGAAGAATGTTAGATGGTGCAGAGGTACAGCTCAATTAGACTACACAGTGATACTAACAAGAAGGTCAGTAGAGAAACATAGACGAACATAGTACTGGTGATGATATAAATACTGATAATGAATATGATAATGATGACGATAAAAATAATAATAGTAATAATAATGATAATAATAACAACAATAACAACTTACAATAATGATAATAAACCATATGTTTGAGGCTTGTAGCTTTTATGTCACTTCAATTCAGTTCGCACGTACATTTGACAGTTTTGGTAGGGAGGCCAATGCCCAAATCTAACTTTTTAATTACGAATTTGTTTAAAATAAAACAAAGATTAAAAGAAAGCATTTACTTTCACTAAGAAAACTCACCCATCTGCCGACTCCAGAAGTTCCATAAAATAGGAGATATCCAGCTTTTAAGCACTCCCTTCCTTCTACGCTTGGCCGTACGCAAGAGCCTTGAAACAATCAATTTCATGGTCCCAAAAATTACGTCGAGAATTAGACAGGCCCGAGGGAATGGGCGTGTCATCATGGTCATTGCCCGGACAACAAGTTCAAAACTTCGCGCGAAAGTGCATTCATCATCACCGGCTAGCCTTGAATTGGTCGCACACACCGACACAGTACTACAGGCCGTCCACGTACGGTAATTGCATGTGTAGTGACCAAATGTCACGATTTTAACTTTTATATGTATAATAATGTTTTATTCATTGATTTGCACATGTTTAATACGAATTGCTTTACTATTTCCAAGATGGCGGCTAGGGAGAATTAATTTCCCTTGCGTAGTCCGCTGTCTGGCTTTTCAGACATGTCCCAGCCGGTTCTGTCTGGTTCGTTGATATATTCTATTGTTATGCAGATTTGTTATTGTTACGTACAGCGCGTATACGTGCATATTAATTTTGTGCGCTTATTTTGACCAATCGCGCTACACCAGCGATTGGGGCTTTTTCTGATATTTCCATGTGGAAATCAGAGGGAAGATTTTTATCGGCAAACACAGGTCGATACTGTGTTTTTGTTTACTGTGCCGGTCGAATTTTCGTCCAACATGGACGCGACGACTTCGTCCCCGGACCTCTCCCGGGTGACTCATTTTTGTGGAGAGACTTGTATCGCTTTTACTAGCACATACTTGGATTTGTCTTTTCCACTAACACTTATCGTTGTAGTGACACGATGAACGCCATCGTCACCACCTCGCCATCATCTGTTTCGTTGTAGTGACACGATGAACGACATCGTCACCACCTCGTCATTATCTATTGTGTTGTGTTGACACGATGAACGCCATCGTCATCACCTCACCTCATCATCATCGACTCATTATCTTTTCTACTGCCATCATCCATTGTGTTGTGCTGACACGATGAACGCCATCGTCATCACCTCACCGTCATCCGTTGTGCTGTGCTGGCTCGCTGATTATCGTCACGTCATCACCACATCATTGACATTACCTTCATGACCATCATCGCTGTTTTCACCAGCGTCGTCTTCATCGTCGACTTCATCATCGCTGTCTTCACCAGCGTCGACTTCATCATCGCTGTTTTCACCAGCGTCGTTTTTATCATCGTTGTCTTCAACATCGTCTTCATCTTCGTGGTATTCACCTAGCGTCGATCATCGTCTGCATATCCTACGCGATCGACAACTAGCTCATCGACCACCGTTTTCGACTAGCTAGTTTCTACATCTAGATAGAACTTGAAGAAGATCTACTTTGAATTCAACTCCAATGACTCACGTAACGTTAATTATATTGTGATTTATGCATTGCATTGTTTATCATTGTGATGCCTTATTTTGACTGACTGAGTGCCTGTTGTTGAGTGCGTACGCTTACTAACACATATTTTACATGTTTATAAATGCACTAGTTCTAGGCCTATGCCTGGTCTACTGATCTAGATCTGCTATAGTCTAGATCCACCGATATATTGTTGTATTCTCGTGTTGTGCATTCCGTACACATACACAAGTAGAGATTTGTTTAGTGGTTTTTTGAACCACAATATTTCGTGCCTATGTAGGTAAATCTAAACGCTTAGATTTGAGTAGTATTTTCTTGACTGTTATTATTCATGGAGTGTGAATGATATTTAACTGACTTGTTTTAGTACTGTCTTAAGTTGTACTGAACAGGACTCCTGATATTTCGAGACTTGTATTAAGCGGTAATCATTAATACCATAGTGACTAAGTTGAGTCTCCTTTATATTATCTGTGCTGTTGGAAGTTATCTATGTTTGATTATTAATAGTAACTACCAAGGGCCTAGTGGTAGTTTAATTGTCTGTCACTGTTGAGATAGACAGAAGAGGTTCTTGATAATTCTGTAATCATTGTTTCTTATGTGAAATTATAGAATATAGAACCAAGTTTTAACCATAATCAATTTGTCTGGATGTGATCATTTATTAAGTGTTTTCTTGTCTGGAGGGATACTGCTTTTTAGTAGTTTAATTAAAAAAGGGAATTGTGTGGGATTACTAGTTAACACGCAACATAGTCCATACACCATGTAGTTTACGAAATTGGTGACCCCGACGTGATCCCCCTGAGATAAGAAACATTTAGTTAGATTACCTTTGCTTATTAATATTTTTTTTTTACCATTAGGTAATCATATTTTAAATTGTGTATTTTCGCCCCTCGGAGCTTACGCAAGCTCGGGTCTGGTAGGGGGGTTAATGTAGTGACCAAATGTCACGATTTTAACTTTTATATGTATAATAATGTTTTATTCATTGATTTGCACATGTTTAATACGAATTGCTTTACTATTTCCAAGATGGCGGCTAGGGAGAATTAATTTCCCTTGCGTAGTCCGCTGTCTGGCTTTTCAGACATGTCCCAGCCGGTTCTGTCTGGTTCGTTGATATATTCTATTGTTATGCAGATTTGTTATTGTTACGTACAGCGCGTATACGTGCATATTAATTTTGTGCGCTTATTTTGACCAATCGCGCTACACCAGCGATTGGGGCTTTTTCTGATATTTCCATGTGGAAATCAGAGGGAAGATTTTTATCGGCAAACACAGGTCGATACTGTGTTTTTGTTTACTGTGCCGGTCGAATTTTCGTCCAACATGGACGCGACGACTTCGTCCCCGGACCTCTCCCGGGTGACTCATTTTTGTGGAGAGACTTGTATCGCTTTTACTAGCACATACTTGGATTTGTCTTTTCCACTAACACTTATCGTTGTAGTGACACGATGAACGCCATCGTCACCACCTCGCCATCATCTGTTTCGTTGTAGTGACACGATGAACGACATCGTCACCACCTCGTCATTATCTATTGTGTTGTGTTGACACGATGAACGCCATCGTCATCACCTCACCTCATCATCATCGACTCATTATCTTTTCTACTGCCATCATCCATTGTGTTGTGCTGACACGATGAACGCCATCGTCATCACCTCACCGTCATCCGTTGTGCTGTGCTGGCTCGCTGATTATCGTCACGTCATCACCACATCATTGACATTACCTTCATGACCATCATCGCTGTTTTCACCAGCGTCGTCTTCATCGTCGACTTCATCATCGCTGTCTTCACCAGCGTCGACTTCATCATCGCTGTTTTCACCAGCGTCGTTTTTATCATCGTTGTCTTCAACATCGTCTTCATCTTCGTGGTATTCACCTAGCGTCGATCATCGTCTGCATATCCTACGCGATCGACAACTAGCTCATCGACCACCGTTTTCGACTAGCTAGTTTCTACATCTAGATAGAACTTGAAGAAGATCTACTTTGAATTCAACTCCAATGACTCACGTAACGTTAATTATATTGTGATTTATGCATTGCATTGTTTATCATTGTGATGCCTTATTTTGACTGACTGAGTGCCTGTTGTTGAGTGCGTACGCTTACTAACACATATTTTACATGTTTATAAATGCACTAGTTCTAGGCCTATGCCTGGTCTACTGATCTAGATCTGCTATAGTCTAGATCCACCGATATATTGTTGTATTCTCGTGTTGTGCATTCCGTACACATACACAAGTAGAGATTTGTTTAGTGGTTTTTTGAACCACAATATTTCGTGCCTATGTAGGTAAATCTAAACGCTTAGATTTGAGTAGTATTTTCTTGACTGTTATTATTCATGGAGTGTGAATGATATTTAACTGACTTGTTTTAGTACTGTCTTAAGTTGTACTGAACAGGACTCCTGATATTTCGAGACTTGTATTAAGCGGTAATCATTAATACCATAGTGACTAAGTTGAGTCTCCTTTATATTATCTGTGCTGTTGGAAGTTATCTATGTTTGATTATTAATAGTAACTACCAAGGGCCTAGTGGTAGTTTAATTGTCTGTCACTGTTGAGATAGACAGAAGAGGTTCTTGATAATTCTGTAATCATTGTTTCTTATGTGAAATTATAGAATATAGAACCAAGTTTTAACCATAATCAATTTGTCTGGATGTGATCATTTATTAAGTGTTTTCTTGTCTGGAGGGATACTGCTTTTTAGTAGTTTAATTAAAAAAGGGAATTGTGTGGGATTACTAGTTAACACGCAACATAGTCCATACCCCATGTAGTTTGCTAAACATGCAAGCCGCAATCGAGCCATGCTAGCCATGCCATAATGAGAGAAAGCTCGAAAACCACTCATTGTAAATTAAGAAAATGATTGAAATAAATAAATAGGCCTACCTTAGTTTTGATATGTATTCCAATTATTTCCTCATGAGTAAAGATCAATCTGACACTGCAAAATCCAACAGTTGCAGCGAACACAATACGATCGATAAATCCAACAGTTGCAGCGAACACAATACGGAATCAAACATAGTCAATAGGACTGCACGCATTGATAGACGTGTACTGACGGAGATATTTCTCTCCCTCTCTCTCTCTCTCTCTCACTAACCATGATGATATCATACACTAAAACACACACGTTCAAATCATGGCATTCATTACACTTCTCAATTGGAGTATAGACTGCTCACGTAGACTTTTTTTTTTTTACTGAAATGTCTTTTTTTACACTTCTCATACATTACTGCACGACACTGGTGTCTAGTGCTGAGAAAAAGGTACTATGTGTGAGACTACGTCAAATTTGTTTTGCGCGCGATGAGACCGGACCTCATACATATTCATATTATGATGTCGCAAGACTTCTATTTTGGGCTGGAACAATGACGTCTTTGTCACAGTTTTGCTCCCCAATTTGAGATGGCTCTAGCTATGGGGCTCAAACCAACGCAAGATTGACAAAAACATCGTACTCTATCTACCTTTGATTGTGCAGTTTGTAAAAATCTGCAATTAAAAAGATATAATCCTTTTTCGTTATATTTTCTAGTTGTTAAAAGTGACATTTGAACACAACTGATATGTTAATCTCTATCAAAAGTTCTTTGATATTAAATTGATTCCATATTTTTAGGCGCTACCTTCAGTCATTGAGAAGGATTTTAGTGAGCTAACCTCATCGCCCTCTAGGACCCTTCTAGTTTCTCTTGTCCGTCCGTTATTTTCGTCTGCTAACAGAATTATTGGATCTAAAAACGTCAAAATCTGCAAGATCGTCAACAAAGGGTGAAAGACTGTTACAGATCCGTGATTATAGGTATGTTGTGGAGTGTGTAATTGTGTATTTGTTATACATTTGATTCCATAGATATTTGTTTTCTTTTTTTTCCCCTTTTTTTTTCTTCTGGTAATTTTCTGACTTGGACGACGAGCGCACAAATCGTAGGCGTAGAAGCCTTACGCCCGGGCATTGGCCTCCCTAGTTTTGGTTAAATTATGCTCTCGCCAGATCAGACATTGAATATATATTCTTCAAATTGAAAGGCTATTTATGTATTTAAAAACAAATTGAATAGCGGAACTACAATTCATCGCCCCAGAATTAATAGTGCTTGAACACTCATGCTGAGGATCATTTACAAGAAACATGATAGCATATATACCTCAAAGTTAATTGTGCTGAAAATAAAGTTTATTGAGGGGGTGCATTAAAAGAAAACGTATGGAGATAATGAATAATAACATATGCAAGGTAAACCAAAAAAGCCCATATCTATACCATAAATAAATACCAAGGTTTGATTGTTCTAAAACGACTGCAGGATTAAATAAATTCCTATTATTTGAATGATTTCTTTAACATGAAATGGGTTTACATAAAAATCGTTAATATCGTGATATCCAATAATCATACAATTTGAATAGTTTCATATTATACACACTAAGCAGTGACAAACCCTACGCACACAACAGCTCTTACATCTAGCTATCTGTCACATATTGCAGCTATAATCTTCTATAGATTTCTTGTGTTAGAATATTCACCACATAATGTGTATAATTTTGTTAGTTTTACACTAAGTATTATTGAAAGACATAAAAACGTATTAGGTTCAACTTTGCATATGAACTGCATAATAAATAAATGGCAGGGGGAAAAAAATCTGAATTCGTCTAATTGCTACGCAAATTCTACCTTTAATTAAACGGAATTAAACGGCGTAATACACCCTTTCCTGCATGTAAAATACACGACGTGTAAATCGATTTCCACACCAATCTGTCGCGAATGGGATCCCTCCTGAATGGCAAAATGTGTATGTACGAAGGATTACAGTTCGAGATGGTGTTATTGTCATGTTTAGGTAGTTTGATCAACTTTTTGTCTTGCGCTTTAAATTGATGATTCAAACTTTGTAGAGTGATAGTACATGCCATTACATATTTTTAGAATCAATTTTTGAAACACGGGTACATTAAAAACATATTTTAAAAATTAATTAACCTAATCTATTTTGAAGAGCGCCCTCGCTTTTATCCTCGTATCGACGTACCTAATAATATTGCTCTTTACTTTTATGTCAGCTTTTTTCTGGTCAATATAGAGGTTTCTTTCAGCTAGATTCCTTTCGTGTGCATTCAACCTTCTTTCAAATTGGTCTTACAACTGATTGGATTCAAATGTTTCTCCCTAAACGAAAAATGTGCTTAAATAGCGCATTGTTCTTAATATACAGTGTTTGCCATGTTTTGTCAATGGAGGCTTCTTGTAGCCACTGCCCCCTATTAAATATAAGACAGATTATCTACAAACTATATCAAAACCGTGTAACAATTTAGGAAATTTATCAAGGAGAATTACAAAAAAAGATTATAGATTATTGAAAATAAAATTAAGCCATGCCCATACATTTTTCATTAAGCTCAGAAGAATTGCCTGAGTAAGATATATTGAATGTCGTAAATCATGGATGTAATTTTAATTTTAACGGGGCATTGCAGGAAAATGTGAAAAATAATATTTGAACAAATATTGTGTATCAGTTTATAAAATGTACATTGTATGAGTGATGAGGGGCAGCATTGTAATGAAAAGCTTGAACAAATAATTTTGGCCCTGGAATATCGTTTTTTGATTTTGTTGTTACATCAGAGGGTTTTCATGACATGCAATGAAACTTCTATCGTTACCACATCACAGGGTTATATCAATGTCCTTCTAGTTCCCAATTTGCGACATATAGAGTAGAGAACACCGATGTGTTTTGAACAGCTATCATGTTTCTGTGGAGATCCAGAATATGATCTAGCTCTGATCAGATGTTTACTTCTCTCAGAATCTCACAGCCCTTAGTCCAAATACTTTTACTTTACTTTAGCGGCGTCCTACCGGTTTCTCGTAATATGATGGACCAGGACTTCCCTCTCCAAATCTCAACAACCCATTTCACATCAAGTCTCTCTTAATCACACCAAGGCACAGCTGGCAGCCATTAGACTTCAAGTATGTGGCGTCTACACTCAGGGGCGAATCCAGCCGGCGACAAGAGGAGGGGGGGGGGGCAAATCTTTAGAAAATATTTAGCGCCAAACGGTGAAAAATGAAACAAAAAACGGGGGGGGGGGGGGGCTGGGTGTAAAAGCACATTTTCTTTTGGTACAGTTTTAGAGGACAAATTTAGCGCCGACTCAGCCGGCTGTGAAAAAGCGGGGGATGGGGGGGGGGGGTGATATTTGTTTTGGTGTGGGCGAAAGAAATTTTAATTTTTTGGGGGGCCGCTTTTGTTTTTGTTTAAAAAAAGGTTAAACTTACGTTATTATCCTATTTTTTAGGCTAGGGGGGGGGGGGCGGGCCGGAAAAATCGCCACGTGGATCCGCGTCTGTCTACACTGACTTAATGGCACAAACGAACAATTCAAAGACATGAAATTACAAAAGAATAAATCTCATCCAGTTTGAAGTACATGTAGTACAATACTGATAAAATCGTTTATTACAAAATATAATTCTTCTGTCATTATTGTTAGAAGAAACACATTCTTGGTAATAATATAACGTCGGGTATTTAGGGTAGCTGAACAACAACAAATTTAAAAACACATAGATGTTTAAACAGGCAAATAAAGTACAAATTGCATTCAGAGATAGGATCCATCACCAAAGAAAAAAACAAATTATAATAGGACCTACAAATGTACTCGTTATTACACATCACATGATTGCAATTATAAAGATGTCAATACAAGTTGATACTATGAAAGAGAAAAAAGACTAATGCACATGCCTCTCAACAAAGACATACAAAAGCCACAACCTCGCACTCATCGGAGCGAAACTGGAGAACATAGAGCCAATATAACTATACTACTTTAAGATCCTTTTCCTATCCAATCCAACAAGTCTGAAAATTTGAGACAAAAGGCATCATTATGTAATTGCTGAACTAACCCAATAACACATTCCTCTATCGATTGAATTGCTTGAGAGGAATACCTATAGGGGGTTATCTGAAATGATATGTGACACCCCATCAAGGAGTGAACAAAAAAGTAAAGGAATGCAACATGACCCCTCCCACATATGCTCCAACTTGAGACTCCAGTTATCTGTCTAAACAATTAATTCAATTAATAAGAGCAGTAGCCCCCCCCCCCATGACATTAGTGCCCTCTCAGTAAACTCAACCCATTTTAAACTATTAACACTACCGATTAATTATCAAAAACCAAGATCATGACAAGATATCAGTTGAAAATCTTAAACTGCTTATACAGGAATATCAATTATTTAAGTTAAACTTACTCTGTACATGCACTATGTATTTTCTGAGAAGACTGTACGTACATGTTTAACCTTTTCCCCCATAAAAGATAGAGAGATTATATAAAACTTGCATACCAGAGAATTCGAAAATTTACCAGCAATTACCCTTAGTTTAATTAACTAATATGATGGGTGTATTTTTGCTACCAAAGAATACATGCCAAAATAAAATCAATAGGATTTTAAAGAATTATATACATTTGAATGTGGGCAATTCAACTAAAATTGACCATGAGCCGAACTCATGAAAATTGGCAATGACTTCAAAAATATATATTTCCTATAACGACAAATTTACTACCAAACACAGGAAAAAAGATATAAAAAAGGAAAAAAATCACCCCGTTCTTTTCTTTGAGTAGAATAATAATATTAAAAATTATTTACGCATGACTTTTCATTGGGTGTAAAATCTAGCAAGAACTTTAGTACCCAAAAAATGCTCCAACAAGAAATTGTATAGCAATTGTAAATAGTATAACCATATATTTAAACAATTATGTTCAGAGTATAAGATTTTGTTGATACCTAAATAAGACTTATTACTTATTGAGCTCTAAAACTCATTGGCCCGAATTCACAAAGCAAGGTTTGAGCTCAGACCAAGGTTTGAGCTCAAACCTCCTTTTGTTTCGCCAAACCTCCTTTTGTTCTTTACAAACCAGGTTTGTAAAAAAAACGTAAAACGCGTCATATGACGTACGAAAACCAAGGTTTGTCGACAAACCTCCTTTGTGAATTCGGGCCATACAGTTTTGAATTAAACCGACAATGGGTAATGAAAGAAATGAAATCCCATCGCAAACACAAATAAAAGTAGTCACAAAAAGTCAACACCACCCTCTCCTCAGAAAATACATGCCTATAATTGTGATTTTGAATTTCTGTAATAACCGATACATTGGTTAATTGGTGTGAAAACATAAAGACAAGCTACACATAATGAATAAAAAGATTGCATTAAAAAGATACTTCATTCTGAGATGACTCTTTTGTAATTAACCAAAATTGTAACAATAATCATAATGCATGTAATTACTTTGCTGATTTAGAGAGAAGGAGAAAAAGTACATAAGAGGGGAGGATGGAAGAATGAAGAATGGAAAAGAGAAGAATGAAAAACATTAATATGGTAAGCAAAAATAAATAAATACAAACATGACAAAGACAGAGTTGGTTGTTAAGGAGTCGTACGATATAGGGAATAATTGAAGTGCAGTGTCTCTCAGTTCTACAATAGGGTATAGTTATGTGTAGAGAGTTTCAGAGTTCATGGCAAGAGGTTTGGCGACGAGTTGGCGGTAGAACATAATTCGATCTCGTGATGACTTAAACAGTTTGAGAGAAAAGGATTCAAGAAGGGCAAAGACGGCAAGAAGTTAAGACTCTGGAGAGAAAGGAGTGGTTTCATACAACTGTTCTTATCCAAGGCTAATACATCAGATACGTTTCTGCACTTTCTTCAGACTGCAACATAACTGTTCAGGAAATTGATGTGGACCAAACTGGAGAAGCGTATTCTAGCAAAGATCGGATATATGTCAAGAAGATGTCTGCTAAATATTCACATGATACTCCAAGATGTCGTAAATGTATAGTCGCTTGCCGGCACTTGATATCATATCAAACACTTGGAAATTCCATTTGCGATCTGACTGTAAAGTGTAATATAACTCCCAGAATTGTCGGAGTGGTGCAGTTTTGGATGGCCTTGTGGTCTAGGTGCAGCATTTGAAGGGCTGGTTGGATACACTTCAGGAACACTTACTTGGATTCGGTTTTGAACTGCTCACGTGAGTAAAATTCCTTGTCCATTACTAGTACTTGTCATGTCTAGTATAGTTACACAGAGTCCAGTTTCTCTCCAACTATTCAGTTACATACTGTGCAATGCAGTGAATGCTCCTGATGGTAAAATGTATCTAAATAACTGACTGTTCTTGCACCTTTTAATTCTCCCGCAAGATGTGTGAAATGACCAGGGTTATTTCAGAATGGCCTGTCTTTTCAACTGGAGTTCACCATTCTTTGGAATGTGCTGTTTTGTTTTTGCAAAACCGGGTGAATATTGCTCCACTGATAACTTTGGTCGAGCCATTTGATGCAGTGTTGAAGTTGTTCCTTTGCTAGTAGCTCTATCAAATAAAAGAAACAATAGAGAAAAGAAAATTTCATTAAATTTTGATGAAAACTGAAGGAATAATGTGATAACGGATGCTGAGCTTGAGCAAAGCTGCAAAGGAGATAAGGGACACCAATCGGACTACTGTAAGATACGTTTGCATTTCAACACTTCGACACACATTTCCTAACATGCTTGAGGCTCTATTTCGTTTCCTTTGCAGGACTTTATCTCTTTCAAAGTATTGCAGAAAGTGCTGGCCTCAACTTATCTTCACATTACTGATTTTTTATTCATAAATAGTGTATACATGTAGTATACGGTTAAACACTATCATTTTAATCTTGAATAAATACCCTTTTTACTTTGTACAGAGTTATGTGGCACATTTAAAAATTAATATGAATATCATAAGTAGGTGTTTCTTCTAAATGATCCAACAGATGCAATACTAATTGGTAAAGATCAAAAATTACATATCTTGAAAACAGTCCAACATGAAGAAAAGTGCACGTTCTCGTAAAACAGTTTGTTATGCCTCAACAATAACGTTCGCTGTAAAAAGTGGGAGGCGGGTCCACCAAAACATATATCGTGAGATCAAAGTATCATTAGATTAAATTTTCATTCCTGGATTTTGTACAGTTTTGGGTTTCAGAGATTAACAAATAAATAATAAAATCCCTCCATTGTGTAAATTCTATAACGTTATCTGTTTAACAATGTGAGAGTTTTTTCTATTGTCATAAAGAGAAATCCTTATGTGACCTTTGACCTACTTACCTCAAAATATAATCAGATTGTCTTCCTAAAGTGATACATACTATTAACAGGTTTGAAGTTCATACTTCAAATGATTACTGAGATATCGCAATTACAAGGCTTAAAACACCCTAGTTTCATGCAGTCCAGTCAGTTAAAGGGCCGATGCCATCCAAATACATGTTTATTCCTGTTAGTGTGTAGTCCTGCATACATCTCATATTTTGATATGTAAACTTCTGAATGTGAATCCGCGAGATCTCATTCTCCTTGTGACATCATCTGTCAGTCATCAAATGAGCTAACTTGAGAAAGTGGTATGTAACTTTGCCGAAGTTGACCACCTGTTACAATACAACAAACAATTTGGTTGGCAGGGGCCCTTAAAGGCATTTGGCCAAAATATTGCCATGGTAACAACCAGTCGTACATTTTTCTGCTGCAGTTAGGTCTTAGATCAACTACTGCGATTCGCATAACTTTTAATGATCCCTTATGGCGTGCTACTGCCGTGTGATGTGTTACGGCTCCAGATGGCTGTGGGCGCACCACACTGCTCTGTTGTACCACCGTATGCAGTACAATGGCTGCACACGTCACATGCATTCATTAAAAAAAGTGGCAACAACCAAAGGAAATTGGAAATGCCCTTTAGGCTCCCTGCACCAAAAGCAGGCATGGTGTTATAGGACTTGTATGTGATAGAAGTAATTGTGAGGCAAAAGAAGCTGTGAAGGTGGAAGGACAGCGAGGATATCGTACATGTTCAAGAATGTCTGGTTTCTGTTCATAATAGATATGAAAACAAAATTATACTAATTGTATGACAGCTAGCATTCAATTCAATGTTAAGATGCAATCAAATTTATAAAATTGACTTAATCCCTGGGAAAATCACAAATGATGGGAACACTGGATGTATAATTGGGTGTATAGGATCATGCTACTTGTATAACGTCAACGTATGACCCCCGCCCATGATAATGATTATACGACTGAGAGTACGTCAACCATGATCACTGCTGTTAGTGAGACAGCCCCACATCCATTGCTGCTTCAATTTACTTACCACAATATGTAATTTCTTTCATAGCAGGTAATTAGCCGGCAAGTGGTTGTGTCTAAGGGTTGAATAACAGCTTCAATTGAGGCGAAGTGTCCCCAGTGCTGTCAGCTGCACCAGAATCAGGCACGGTGTTGACTTGTGACAGAGGTAGTTGTGAGGCAAAAGAAGCTGCAAAGGTGGATGGATAGCGAGGATCTCCTACATCTTCAAGCATGTTTGGTTTCTGTTCGTAATAGATGCAATATGAAAATAAAATTACACCAATGCTAAAACGGCATTTACTCAAATGGTGCTAGCTAATTTATAAAATTGACTTAAATAATATTTGGAAAAATCACAAATGATGGGAAACACGAGCAGAATTGGATGTATAGGATCATGCTACCTGTATGGCATCAAAGTATCACCCCACCCCATGCTAAAACAACATTCACTCAAATGTGATGATGCAAGGAAATTTACAAAATTGACTTAGCTTGTCTCTTTTTTTTTCCATTTCCAACAAAATAAATAAAGTACATGGGATTGCATTGTACATAGTAAAACAATGAAACTTATCGATATATGTAATTGGTCCACAGTGTACAACAGGCATATAAAACAGGTTGGTCATGGAGGGGACTGCTGAAAAGCTGGGCTTGTAGATTGCAGCCCCCTATAACTTATAGTTGCAAAAATAGTATATCAATAATAAAGGAACGCACAAATACATAAACCAATTAAACATAACATAGAAGGAGTGAAAGGGACAGGAAAAGAAGGGAGACAACGAGAGAGGGCAGGGCTCTTACCCAGGCGCGGATCCACGGGAGGGGCCCGATGGGCCCCCCTGGCTTTTTTTTTTTTAAATAAAAAATAAAACAAAAAAGAAGTTTTCTGGGGCAATTACAAAAAATGAATTATGCATACTACCCCCCCCCCCCCCCCCACTGAGCGAGATATTGGTCGGCACTATTTTCACATTTTCGAGGTCAAATACGAGAAAAAAATTATGATCACTACCCCCCCCCCCCCTCCCCCCATTGAGCGAGATATTGGTCGGCGCGATTTTCACATTTTAGGCCCCCCCTATCGGCAAATCCTGGATCCGCCCCTGATATACCTATAACACACACAACACGGGCCGACTGGAATACGGATGGCCAGTACAAAATGAATCAAAATATCAAAATGTATTCTATTGAGTTAAATAAATTTAAAGAGGGAGAGCTAACGCTTGATAATTACGCAAAAAAAGATTTTTTTTCAATTTGAATTTAAAAGAATTTAAACTGGGGGCATTCTTGATGCTAACATCGAGAATGGTCCATAGCTTCGGGCCTGCGTAAGTGAATATGGATTTAGCAAGTACAGTTCTAGTTAATGGCAGATGAAATTCGTCAGATTGGCGCGTAGGATATTTGTGTATAGTTTTATTTTTGATGAATATTAAATTGAAGGCTGAGGGTATAGCGTATTATTATTTAACTGGTACATAAACTGACTGAGGCTATAACAATATAAATCATTTATTTTCAACACATTATTTTCAACAAATAAAACGTCAGTATGACATCTCCAGGAAGTGTTACAAATAACACGCATAGCTTTTTTTTGTAGAAGTAGTATTCTATGAAGATAATAATCGTATGTATTACCCCAAACAATAATACCATAATTTAAGTAGGGCAAAATTAATGTCAAGTAAAGCATTAGTAGGGAGGAGGTTGGCAGAAAAAACTTAAACCTTATTTACAATCCCTATATTGCGAGAGATTGTTCGGCAAATGTTATCAATATGACATTTCCATGACAGTTTATCGTCTATTATCAGACCTAAAAATTTCATTGAAGTGACGGCTTCTATGTCAGTAAATTACATGTATGACCCCCGCCCCTGATGACTTATACGACTGAGAGGTCAACTGTGACCACTGCTGCAGGTGAGACAGCCCGACATTCCTACTGCTACTTCTATGCTCTTACTTACCACAATATGTAATTTCTTTCATAGCAGGCAACAGGCTTGCGTCTAAGGGTTGAATAACATCTTCAAGCATGTTTGGTTTTCTGTTTGTATTAAAAAGATGCAATATGAAAATAAAATTAAAATATTGCTAAAACAGCATTCGATCACTCCAATTTGAAGATGCAAGCGAATTTATAAAATTGACTTTAATAAATAATGTTTGGAAAAATCACAAATGATAGGAACCATTGGATGCAGAATTGGGTGTACAGGATCACCCTACTTGTATGGTGCAAAGTATAACCCCCTGCCCCCACCCCCCCCCCCCCTTATGGCTTATATTCATGACTGAGAGGTCAAACTTGATCACTGCTGTCAATGATCGAGAGGCTTGTATCAGTGTAAGGGTTGAATAACAGCTTCAATTGAGGCTTGAGGGGGGGGGGTAATAGTCTATAGAACCCTATAACAACATTCACTCTAATGTGAAGATGCAAGCAAATTTATAACACCACTGGGGAAATCGCAAATGATGGGAACTACATGCACGTACTACACCGATGCAGAAATTAGGTGCATAGGATCATTACCCCCCTCCCTCCGACTATAAATAGCTTTCCCTGAATTGTTCAAGACAGTGCTTATTGTGTACTACTGTATATGCCCTTTGCTTGTTCGTATACTATTGTTAGATTACAACAGTAATTACCAAAACAATAACATTTTTGTCTTCAAAAATGGTGTTGGGCCAGTGCAGACCTCCCAACATTTGAATTTCAAAATTCCTAAAAATTTACGCGGCTCAGCAACGTCGCGCCATATCTGGCTTTTTGAGAAATATGCATCATGCAGCTACCCAACACACAGCTTGATGTTGGGCACATTTACATGTGATTAAAGGATTGTTTCAAGAAGTTTTAAATTTGATTTTAAAACAATCCAGGGGAACCTGGATAAAAAGAAAAAAAAACAATGAAATGAGTTAAGAAATGCAATTCAGATTTTAAAAAACACTGTATAGATTCTAATACAATCATATTAATTAATCAATCCATGACTTTAAAAATCAAAGAGCAGTACAAAACTACAAACAGTTTGAGGTGGTAGAACTCGTACAATTCATCCAATAATGAAAACGCGGCTAGGCCAGGCCAGGCACGCGATGGCCCGGCCCCGCCGGGTATATAGGCAGGGCTTCACTCCAGTCACCGCTGGAATGAAGGCAGAGGGACGAAATAAGTTGTAACAACACAAAATACAAATCATAAATTACTTACAAGTATTGTTATTGTCGTTTTAGAGCATTGTCAGGACCAATGACTGCCTTTTATCACGAAAATGACCTCGCGATTCATTGAATCTCGGTCGTGCGAGGACTGCAATCGCACACAGTGCATTAACGTGCATGTGTGCTGTGCATATACATTGTAATGCATTGTGTAGATAGCAATTTTCATTTCCGCATTACTGCCCTCTATCGTTGAAGACATGTTGGCGGAAAATAAAAGACAAAAGCGGAAAATCGGAAAAGAAAAATAAAGCGGAAATTTTCAGCCAAAAGCGGAAAGGTTGGGAGGTCTGCCAGTGTATGATCCTAAGAAACAATTTTACAAAAAAAAAATTACATTGATAACTCATTTCGATGAAAACATATAAAATCTCTTTGATTAAAATATAATGAAATTATAACATAAAGAACAATTAATATATTCCATCTAAAAAATATTCAGTGAAAAATCCTGGTTATTATGTGTGGATGGCCATGCAAGAACATGCTGCCTGCTCCAAAATGCATCATAATTCTATTTTGCCATTTAATCACATATGATTTGAACAAAAGTTCAAATCATATGTGATGTGTATTTTTAACAATGAGTTATTCCTATTATTCTCTATCTTTATGAAAAAGAAAAAAATTATAATTGCAAATTACAATGGATGTGGCCATTTTACTTGTCCTTGCATGGCCCTTGCTTGACTTCCTGCAGGGTACTTTGTGCCAAGTTATTTCTCTAAGAGTGGAATTGATGTGAGGAATATTGCCATTTTCAGTAGGGGCACTGGTCGAGAATGAAGATTGTCCGCATAAACAAAAATATCCTGGTAAACGCGGACAAGTCTCAACCTAAAAAAATAAGGATTGTCTGCAATTTTCACGGACGTTTTTTCTTCTTCGGTGCTCTGCAGGTACAAGGTTCCTGATCCGCGTGCTGGCAATTAATGCGAAAAACGGATTCCGCGTAATAAAATACCTCCAGTTCACCGTCTATACTTTCCATGGGTTGTCCGTCTTCCTTAGGATTTATTGTTCATAACGTGAAAGTTTCTGCGTAAGTGTAAAATGCATTATGGAGCATCATCGCGGAATCCGTTTTTCGCATCACCAACGCGCAGATCGGGAATCCGGATCCTTCACGAAATATGCGGATGATCCTTATTTTTCTGGATGCAAATGGTCTGCGTTTACGAGGGTATTGTCGTTTATGCGGACGATGCTTATTCTCGTACTAGCACCCCTACTGATTTTGTGAATAAACCATTTTTTTTTTTCGTGTAGGCCTATATAATCTACAGACATAACATGTGCAAGCATTGCGCACAATGCACCGTTAGGCTTTACTGTGCAGAGTCCTTGAATGAGTGGTGGAATATTTCACAAGCATGCCAAGAATGTGTAGACAAGTTATTTTGACTTTATAATAATTATTTTAAATGAAATACCTACATAGTACATTGGCTATAGCGCCAAACATGCCAAATGAGGAGAGTGGGCAGCACAAATAGCCGCAGTATCATCAAGGTTTGCCCAAAATTTTTTGAATTTTCTGTTGATCTAGACAGAGTCTATCATAAAGTCTATCGATGCGCAAACGCTAGTGAAACAAAGTGCAATGGAATAAAATCAAGGGGCAGTTTCTTTAGTTTTTCAACGCGATTTTGAGCTGTGACTGTGAATCATGAAATTAAATAAGAGAACTGATTTTTTAAGGTTATTTAAACTGCAGTATGATTTTGAAGCATCATAATGATTCATATTCAATATTCAATTGAACAGGCAATAAGGACAATTTTCTCCTATTTATAATTTAGTAGGCCTAGATCTAGATCTAGGCTACCGGTATTTGTTTTGTAGACCTAGATCTACATGCATGTGTGGAAAAGTAATTTGTTAGCTTAACTTAGTAAAATCCAATGAGTTTCCCCGGCCCCCCCCCCCCCACTCAGTGTTATTTAGGGTACGCATATGCTCGTTCCCTCTTTTTGAAAACACCCCCTATCTGAGGACTGCCAACATTCCCGAACCCCCCTTTCGCGGGCTTTTAGCGGGCTTGTCCTGCCTTGGAGACCCCCCTAAATACTGAAAAATGCTCAATGTACCCCCCTAAATTCAGAATAATTTCTCATGAATCCAAAGAGATGAGAGAAAAAAAGAAAAACACCCCCTATTTAAAGAAATCTCCGGGTGAAAAGTCAAATACACCCCTTGTTTTACAATTCTCGGGCCGGACTTTGTTGCACGAAAAGTACCCCTTTACCGGACATTTTGGTAACACGCATGCGGTCATTCCGACCCCGGAGTGGGGGGGCCGGGTGAGTTTCATGAGGTTCATACCGGTTAATTAATGGCTAGACCTTATGCATTGAAATTATAGGAG
Source organism: Strongylocentrotus droebachiensis (assembly GCA_035222895.1). Taxonomy (NCBI): domain Eukaryota; kingdom Metazoa; phylum Echinodermata; class Echinoidea; order Camarodonta; family Strongylocentrotidae; genus Strongylocentrotus; species Strongylocentrotus droebachiensis. The sequence goes on along the minus strand of JAVYIG010000292.1, from coordinate 78,317 downwards.
TGTGAAGTGGAATTTGGTATGCTCAAGTTGGATGAATTTTGATTGTACAACACTTTTTCGTAGAAAAATTGCCAACACACACACACAAATAACGATGGAATCACACACAGAAAAGTTTATATTTGGGACTATTAATGAAATACAAAGGCAAATGGTTTTCAAACAATATCAGACTAGATCTAACTTTAGTCCTTATCGATTATTCCTTTTAAGATGAATATCTATAGACATATTTAAAACTTACGGTATACATTGTAGATATTTTTGGAGTGAAGACAAGGAACCACCAGCAGCATAGGCAAGGCTAAAAGCTGCGCCGACCAGCTGAAACTGTAGCTGATGCTAGCTGCAGGTACGGTATCTAGCTAGGCGCTCTGCCGGGTCTAGCGGCGGCGCCGGCGGTCGACGCCAGTCCTGGGCGTACTGCAGAGAGCTAGCCCTGCCGGATCGCGTCGAGCTAGCTAGCCCTGCCAGGGCCGGACCCATGGGGAGCGTGCATGGGGTGCGCATGCCCCCTTTTTCTTCCGAAAAAACAGGGAAAAGCCCAGAATTTTCAAATAAATGTTCAGTTTACGCATTCAGAAATGCCTCAGAATGTACCATAAAGCATCTTATAGTTCAATTTTTTTCCGGGGCCCTTTGGCCCCGGACCCCATGCCGATATAACACTTCATGCCCCTCCTTTAAAAAAAAACTCTTGGATCCGCCGCTACAGCCGGTCGAGCATATGCAGGATGTATATCGCATAGGCTGCCTAATGATACGCACGCGTATTCCGCACAAGCCTTCCCAGTAAGTTACTGTTACAGAATATAATCCAAAGGCGGTGATATACAGTAGCTAAGTAGCGCGCGCGCGCTGGGTGACTAGTTTTGTCAGTATCTTACTGGGTCATCAGTATAATCCAGGAGACAATAGTTCCAGTACTTTACTATTGCAACTATGTCACCTGGATTACAGAATATATATTCTGCTCTGATATATACTGAGCGACTTTGGGTCACCTGCTTCGATACCTTACTGGCTCGATTATTGGTATCAGGTGGTTAGGGGCTAAATTTTCTAGTGATTTAGGGGCTTAACTTTCTAGTGATTATAATATATTCACAGGGGCATTCATATCTACCCCCCCCCCCCATTTTTTCCCTCTTTTCCCCCTTTTTTTTCTTCTTCTCTTTCTCATTTCTCTATGGAACTCATTCTAATTCTATCCCTCTGCGCCTCAGAATAGTTTACTAGATCGATGGCGCATAACAAATGCTGTATTATTATTATTATCAAAATGTTGTAGAATTACTATCCATCCAATGTTCGAAAATTTCCCAAAACTTTGCATTACCTTTAAAGTGAAACGCATTGTCTAAAAAGTACGATTAACTTAATATTGTCCGATTACTCATCAATACATGTTCATAAAATTTACATTAAAATGGCTGGATTGGTAAAACAATGAAAACACATACACATACAAAGAAATTGAATATTTTCTTTATATTGATTCAGATTATACAGTTACAGCAATGAAGTAATGTTCAATTGCATTTTTCTTCTCAGAGAGTAAATAAAACAAAATTTTACAAAATGGACGAATGAATAAACAAAACGTTGCATGTTCACTTACATCGATTAGCAGCAACAACAAAATGAAAAACATACATATATATGGCGACATCACTTTTTGACTCGTCATGATGTGATGTTGCTATAGAAACGGATTGATCTGCACGAAGTTTGGTGCGCTATTGTTCTCTGATATAAAAGCGTTAGATTTAATATTCATCTTCTACCTCCACCCCCCCCCTTCTATCCCGTTACTTCGCCAGCGTTTCCTGAGGATTTCATTGTCCTGTGCTGTAGTCAGTGCTTGCTATCTGTTTCACTATTAAAGCGGGACTGCACTACCTGTAACTAATTACGCCCTCTCTATAGCAAACAATGCCTAAGCGGTTACTGTTGGTCCCCCATGATCCCCTTTATCTTGTATTAATTGAGAGTTGATTTGATGAGATAACCACCTGTCAGTGACCACGCAGGGAAGTCTGGAGGTTTTGATTTAGTTATCGATCTGAGGAGGGGAAGAAATATGTGAAATCTTTCAGATTAAGGCACTTTAATAGAATTTTTGTAAATCATATCATTTGTAGGCCTGGCATGCCGAGAGGGAAAGAAAATCGCATGTACATGTAGATCATATTGACGTCAGAATGCCCGGAAAAAACATTCCGATTATGGCCCGACTTGGATTTTTAATTTTTGTTTTGAAAAGATTGTAGGCCTACTTGCAGCAGAAATTATATTTTATTATTAAATGGTTTAATCATTTAATTATTTAATTGAAATCGAAAATTGATCTATGTCTACATGACCATTAAAATAATCAATTAGAAACATTTGTTCCTATCATCTGTTTTCATTAAATTATATTCTTTGGAAATGTGACGTAATCGGATCGCTCACTACGCGATTGGCTTTAAATATGAAGTTCTGGTCATGCGATTGCATCGTGAAAGGAATGGACCAGAAAAGGTTGATCATCTAGCATATAAGTATCGGTGTGTACCGCAAGGTTCTGGAATCATCAAAATGATAAGAAACTTGTCCCAGTCTTGGTAAAGTTACAAGCACTGCCACTGCACATGGAAATATGTATATGAGACTACACGAACATGTGGCATAAAAATCCCGTAAATCTGTCCCGATTGTTATGATGTTACAATACAGGCTATATTTAGAATATTAAGGCATTTGAAGAGCCATGCTTTTCAGGGAACATTTGTTATCTGACGTTCTTTCAACACTTGCATAATAGTACAATGATTACGCTCACAAATGATTGTGCACCTCTTCCTAGAACTCAACCTACTCTTTAAGCACTAATAAGAATAGTGTGGTACAATGATGACGACAAACCTAAATTAATAACAAGCAGAACATGTGACTCGCCTGTACAGTGCTCACTGTCGAAGATAAGGAAGATCTCTAGATGCAGTGCTCATAACATATCCTAAAAGAAAGAAAACAAATATTATTTTACCATGATTAGGTTTTTTTCGCAAGTTTATATACAAAAGTAGGCGAGCAAAAAAGAAAAAATGTATAACATTTTACAAGCCACCTCAGTTTCCAAATTTGTGATACACGTATACGCGGTTAAAGATAGTACAAGGTTATCACTCGTTAAATTGAACACACGATACCTTTGATTATATAGACATCGTGATATTTTGTCTTTCTTTCAGAAATGAGGTTTAGAGAGTTTTGTTTCGGGGGTGGGGCACGAAAGAACCCCCTCCCTGATCTGGCAAAGGCACTGCACACGTCTTAATCAGTACCTGTGGAAACTCGAGTTTTTGTATAGGTAATTTCTAAGGTAGAAAATAACTTCACAGCTTTCTTATCCTGTTTTACGCACGTAGGGGTTGAATATGCAATTACTCAAATTTGTACTATAATCACAATAACTTCATTAAACAGTTTCCTTGACAAGACACATTTCCAATTACCTGGTCATTACTATCATCTTTAATTTACATCTCTTTTTTTCAGACAAAACTCACCTCTAAGTCTGAAGATTTGTTAAGGGGACGGCGTGTGATTCTTCCGTGTGATACTACATCTAGTGGCATGTTCTGAAACATGAGAATAAAAAGAGAGAATTAGTAGGGCAATCCACTACTAGTTATTTAATGTGTATGAATGCGGAAAAATAAGAGAAGCAGAATGGTCAGAGTTTGAAACAAATAGGACCAAAATAAAAAGAATGCTATGAGTGTTTGAAATATGAGATCGCTAAATCTATGCGAATCGCAAATTGGCGATTTGGTCGCTGGATCGTGACGTTTTCACGGACAACTCTCCCAATTGCCCTGTAGAAAAAAGTATAATAATTTGTTTTCCCTAGACTCCTTCTCCCCTTGAGCACTACCCTTACCGAACTGAAGGCCTTCCGTAAGCAGTCCTTAAGCAGTCGGTTAAGCAGTCAAAATAAGCCTTCACAGCTCTTCATCCACAATATATGTGTCAATAGTCTTCTTAAGCCTTCGAAGGCTTATAAGCAGTCGTTAAGCCTTCCCACTGCAAAGTTAATATGCAAATTAGCTACCGAATGCTTATTCTGAAGCTCTAAATAAGCCTTTGAATGCTTATTTTCGAAGCTCTAAAATAAGCCTTCGACTGCTTGTTTTTGAAGCTCTAAAATAAGCCTTCGACTGCTTGTTTTTGAAGCTCTAAATAAAGCCTTCGACTGCTTACATTTGAAGCTCTATAAGCCTTCCAGTGTCCTCGAAGGCTTATAAGCAGTCGCTAAGCCTTCCCACAGCAAGGTTAATATGCAAATTAGCTAAGCCTTCCTCAGGAACTGCCTTCGACTACTTGTTTTTGAAGCTCTAAATAAAGCCTTCGACTGCTTATATTTGAAGCTCTATATCCCTTCCAGTGTCCTTGAAGGCTTATAAGCAGTCGCTGTAGTCTAACTTGTAGATCTAGATCTAGAATAAGTAGATTTGACAAGTTTGACAGTAGACCTAGTCCTAGATCTAGGACTAGGCTAGTCGTATAGACTCACGATTTTAATGTTTAAATTATTCTTTTGTTTTTAACATTTTTTGGTGAGTTGAAATACTTGTATTTTAGTGCTAACAGTTAGATCTAACTGTTAGACCTAGACCTATAGTCTAGACATAGACCTATTTAAGTTTTATCAATTGTCACTAAAGTACCGATTTTTAGTGAAATCAGTTTAGTTTTGTACAGTTGTGTTTACAATGTTGAGAATCAATAATAAAACAGGTTTTAATTATAATACACAGCCAGCGCCAGGATAGTAATGCAGCTATGTCATGTGTCGGGCGCTGCCGAAATAACGGCTCAGCCAACACAAAAATGAACGAATGGGACTGTATAAAAACAATTCTTGCGATAAAACAAGTAGAAAACAACAGTGGCATGGTCTGATTACGAGTGGAATTTATAGATTCATCAAATGAACGAGAAATAAATTGAACAAACACATTTGATAACTAGTAAATGAATGTTACCAACGGTAATACATCGATTTACTTACAATTTGTGTTTTCAATTCTGCCGCACACGATGATTGAAAGTCGTCTGTGATTTTTGTTCAACAATTTTAGCGCCAAAATGAAGGCCTTCGCGGTCTTCTTTAAATGCTTATTTTCAGTGACTGCTTATCTTTGACGGCTTATTTTCAGCGACTGCTTATCTTGAAGGCTTATTTTCTACTGACTGCTTAATAAGCAGTCAACATTTTTGGACTGCTTATATGAAAGTCTTTGAAGGCTTAGCTCTCGCAAACTAATAAGCAGTCGAAGACTAAAACAAGCCTTCGAAGGCTTATGAAGTCTTTGAAGACTTTGTGAAGGCTTAGCGAAGGCTTATCGAAGGCTTATTAAGCAGTTTTCTATGGTAAGGGTAATCAAAATATGTTGTGGGTTGCATTGTCATTAGATTTTCTCTAAATAGATTTTTTTTCTCCAGATTCATACATTTTTTAAGAAAAAAGAATTATATGTGACTTTGAGGTTTCCCTTTGAAGGTTCCCCCTTTTTTTCTCCAGAAAGTGCCCTTTTTGTTGGTACCCCCTACTAGTTAGTGATGAGGGTTGGAACAAATAAGAAAGTCGTCCGGCGCCTCGTCACAGTGACACTACCGATTCCCATAATACATAATTATAATATGGTATAGTGGTATTGTGAGCTTTCAAACATGCATATCTTTGTCCGATAAATTTCGTTCAAAATTTCACCAGTCTTGTTATATCATTTTCCAGCTTTCTTTTAGAACTGTTTATTGTTAAGTTTTGATTTCCCTTTAAGAAAACAAAACACTTCTTGGCATGTCTTCTTCATAACAATTAAAATAAACAACAAATAGAAAGTTTCCCCAAAGTTTGGCATCGAAGTTTTAATGTCGATAGCCCGCCATTTGTTTGCGGGGCTAGAAAAACAAATAGATCTAGTGTCCCCATGTTATGAACCAATACCATATGTCGGCTTCAGTATTACATGAAATACAAATATCATGCTGCAGCTATCAAAATGAGAGGGTCAGATGTCCCATCGGTTACACTGGAATTGCCCATCAAGTCTAGGTCAGTTCGGACGTAGTTCTTGGTCTTCATATAGTCTAGACCGATTGTTTTGCTAGACCATTTGCTGGCCTGGACGCACCGAATTGATAAAATCATGAACCGAACAAAACTTGAATTGTTATTGCATTCGGGATGTTTGAGTAAAATGTATTCCTACAAGTAGATACAGCTGAAATGTTACATGATGTTATACAGTTTTGCTTAAAACACCATTTACCGATCTGAAAAATGAAGAAACAAATATAAAACCCCTCGGAACCTAGCAGAATCTACGTACGACTGAAATCACCGACTAAGCTACAAGCGAAGGTACTATGGTATCGTCCAGAGAACAGATATAATTACAATAAACGTCGCGTTAACCAAGTTAAGGTTGTTGATGATGATATTTATCTTGGGACTGATATTAATTATAATTGTTCTTTAAATTAAGATATGAAGATGAAACTAACCAATCTAGAATAGCAATGTGTAATCTGGCTAGTAAAGCAAAAATAAAATAAAAATAAAATTCTTGCCAAATGTGCCATTGGATGTTCAATGGTAGGTTATACCCATTTAGCTTCGGGGTTTTCAAGATTGAGGTTGTTTCGAAATGTTTCAAGACAAATTTCTGAATGCTTGCTAGGCTTGAATCGTGAAACAGCTTATACACTTATGGATAAACAAAAGTGTACATTGAAGGTCAAAATTGTCTTGTATTATTTATAGGCTCATATACGTCAGACAGGACATTAAATGCCCCATTTGCAGCCAACATCAAATTCTGTGGAACTTTGCAGGAATTATGAACATGTCACGTAGACTATGTCCTATTTGTGAAAATATAATCGTTAGCAGCGTCCAAATATTCAAATTATGCAAGGAAACCCGTTTAATTTTTAGATTTCACTGTCAGACACTATTGGGTAACTGACCGAGTTGTTTTTCCTTTGGTAATAACATACCAGTACATAAAATGAGCTGTGAAGGGTAAATGAGCATTTGTCTACATCAATAACCCAATTCTTGTAATGGCCAAACTAAAACTGATTGAATCTTTGCGCAGCACAGAACGTACGATCATCGGTACAAGGGTCTAAAAATCAGACTATGACTTTAGTGATTGCAACCACTAAAGATGATTCGACAACTAATGGTCGTTATTTTCCCACTTAAAGACATGTTCAAGCCCTTTCGTTTTGAGGGAAGCTCTCAATCAGTATTTTCTTTAAAATGCCGTTGGAATTTAACCTTTTCCTTTTTTGCTTCTGGCATGCAAATTGGTCATAGGTCAGTCTACCTTTAAGTGATACATATTTCAGAAGAATGTGGAATGTCTAACTTAGGTCAGATCAACCATTAATTGTGTTAGTTTATCAGTTGGCTTCAGACTGGGTGATAGCCCTCCAAAAGGGGAATGAGGAGGTTTATGTAAATCGCTTCATTTAGAATATTCAAGAGAAAATGTGCTTTTGAGAATTATGGTTGGAGGGGGGGGGGGGGGGGTATGGGGTAAAGTTAGGTGTCCGGACACTTAAAAAACATAAAGCCTTCTCTTTCGCCTCAGATTGAACGAATAATCACTGAACACAGGACTCATCATCACGAGTATCCGTTACGATATTGTCATTACCCTTAGAATTTTAGTTCAGAAGACTTCTGAATTAATGCTGGCAAACTTCTTATTTATTTATTTATTTGAACATATTTCATCAAAATAAATTAATCGTACTGCATAGACCTATATAATCATAATTGTTAAAATACTCATGAAGTCATGTAACAATATTTAGCGACCCATGCGATTGTCATTCTTTTCAATTATATTTTGTTCGCTCGTGGGTACCATAGCAATATTTGCTAGTAGTTTGGTCGATAATTTCAGTCGTTCGTATTTCGAGCAAACGTAACTTGACGGGCATTTACAGATCGAATAGGTTGTACAGCGTACACCGTACAGGGGGCGTCGTCATAATTCACACAACTGGACAACACACACTTGATTCTACTCACAGTTACACAAACACACACATAAACAAAGAATGCACACATTTCCCCTGTGCAAAATGAATATAGGCCTTGCGCTGACCTTGTTGTACCTGTACCTGGCCGGAAAACTGCGCAAGCGTATGCTGAGAATAATTGTTCTATTCATGTACACACACGTACACGCACGTATAAGCTATACGCTGGGTGATTGTGTATTCGGACGCTTACCAAAAAATAAAGCCGTCACTTTTGCATCCATAAGCACTAGCCGTGATAAAGAAATGCACTTGATAACATTGTCTTACATATGAAACTGTTACGTTGACTTGTTCAACTTACTGTTATAAATCAACTGTCAATATATCATTAACAACCTCACCTGTCTGTACACACTCACATATGCACACAAAATATGCAGCAATATATCTGCATGCGTAGGCCCATATCATTGGCAGGCTCGCTGAATTGTCTCTCAGAAGCACTTCTCATAAAATATAGAATATTCACTGCGATCAGGAACAAAAAATAAACATAGGTTGATTATAGATTCTACATTTTACTTACAATAAGACTGCCAATGACAATGCAGAATCCATATTGGCATTAGTGATTACGTCATTCTGTGCTCAGTTCCACGACAGTGATCTCAATTCTTCATTACAAAACATGCAGTAAGCATAACGTACACGCACCTTGTTATATCGCGATCACACGGCATTGAAGATGATGTTTACATTACACATGAGGCTCGTTCGCTACTATATTCACCTAGTATATAGTGTATCTTTTATGTTATCTCTTTGCCTGCGCTCAAACTTGTGTGCGCATTTAATAAGCGTATTACTAATACAAAGGCGCTTAATCTTCATTTACATATATGTGCATGGAAAATAATGACAACAATATTGGTATTGTACAAATTGTAAATGCAGTGCACGCAAGGTTATTTAGATTGGTGCCGCCGCTTGCGGCGAGTTCACAGTACGCACCTTATGAAGAAACCGAGCGTACACTGCGTTTACATTACGCACAACAGGGTCAAGTGCGTTATTTGTTTTGTAAAATAGCGACACGTGAAAATCTAAACAAACAAAAGTCTAGATCTAACTTTAGAGTCTAGGGGTTATATGGTTCTAGAAAATGAAAAGATAAGACCTTGCTTCTTGCTCTACGCGTACGCTGCACTGGAAATCGATCTTTTAGCTTGCTATATCACTTTTTACACTGTTAAAACAAGTATTAAAAAACTGCGGGTTAAAAAATTGTTGATTAAAAAACGCTCAACGTTGGTTAAAAATGTAGTGTTGATTAAAATTTACTTTTAATCTTGCGTTGGTTAAAAACAGTGTTGATCAAAATTATTCCTTTTAACCTATGTTGGTTAAGTCTAAGTCGTTGGCAAAAATTGTAACCCAGCATGGATTAAAAACAAAATTCCGACAGTAATGAAAGCCCCCTTCCGGTTAAAGTTTAATCAATGTTGATTAAAGTACTGGTCACGTGACCCAACGGAACGATATCGAAGCGCGTAGCTAGCGATCGCTCGACATACAAATAAAGTACATGCAAAGTACACGCAGTTTACGCGTGCGACAAAATTAACAATGGAGGTTGTCGCGAGGACCTGAGAAATGGGGGTTTGGACGGTCTTATCTCCGTGTTTTCAGGTAAGAAATTATTTTAATGTTATCATCATCAATTCTAACATTGTAAGGAAGAAGTGAAATAAGGTTCTTGCTCAAATCAAAAACGATTTGTGTCCCCTAGGCTGTACGTAGCTCAACCAATAATTAGCATTTTTCTTGCACCGTGCACCTGGCTAACGTAAGCACACACACACTCATCAGTCTGCAAGAATCTTCAACCGTGAAGGATGCAGACCCAATTAAAGAAGGAGAAGTGTAGGCCTATTACGGATCACCTACCCAAATTGCATGCATGAATAATAATCTTATTTTTTAAATCTAATTGTATCTAATTGTTTGAAACAATTAAATATAAAATAAGATGTCATCATGATTGAAGTGAAACGTCTTTATGCATGCAATTTGGGTAGGTCATCCGTTGCACTTACTGGCTGAGCTACAAGTACAACCTACGGGCCGCCGGCCGGGACACAAAGCGTTTTTAATTTGAGCAAGAACCTTATTTCACTTCTTCCTTCCAATCTTAGCATTGATGATAATCATATTAAACCATTTCTTATCTGCAAACACGAGGATAAGACCTCCAAACCCCCGTAAGTTTAACCAACAGTGGTTATAACTGTAACCAACAACCCACTAAAGTTTAACCAACATCGTGTGAATCAAAAAATAATAAACCTGCAATGGTTACAATTTTAACCAACGACCCATGTAAGTTTAACCAACAACATGTGAATCAGCCCCGAACAAAGCATAAATAACCAACAAAAGATTAAAGTTTTAATCAACAAATGGTTAAAGTTTAATCAACACCATTTTAACCAACATTGAGCAAATTTTTTTAACCAATAATTGATTAAAATTTTTAATCAACCACAGGTTAAAGTTTTAATCAACAGGCTGTTGGTTAAAGTTTAACCAACGATTGTGTGATTCACCTGGTAATCCGTGGTTGATTAAAATTTTAACCAACTTGATTAAAAATTGTAATACTTGTTTTAACAGTGTACAGCGATTTTTAGCACAATCGTGCATGCACCAAAAATAGGCCGTGCATGTCATGTGACGCGTTTTGACCAATCACGATGCTTAAAATACTACTTTTTAAAAATTAAAAACTTTCGTATTAGGCCTACCTAGGTCTATTCGATTTTGCTCAAACTTTCTTTGATTGATTTGACTAATTTTTCTGCATCTATTGAAACTAAGTTATTTTAAGAGTGGACTTGCCCTTTTACCATTGTGACGATGACAATTTATTTTCATGTCACCCACACTTGGGGTATGATTGTGGATATATCGAAGTTTACAATCAGTTTAAATTTGTCAATTTAACACTGTACAATATAGGCCTACAAATCAAATCGAATAATGTTAATCAGTAAATGTAATGTAAATGTAAAATGACAAAACTATTGTAAGTTAATGAAAAAGAAAGTTACTGGCACCAGTAAATTCAATTTGAATAAATGAATTACTGAAAATGTTATTGATATCAATTTAATAATTTGATATAAGACCAAAAAGACAAACATGAAGATAATATTGAACCCTTCTTAAAGGGATAGTTGAGTTCTGTTTTCAGACCGCAAATGCCTTAAAAGTGCATGGTTATTGCCCTTATTCCTATCTATGACATTTATAGTGCCCTTTTAGAACCTAAAATTGCTATGAAGGTAATTTTAGACCCCAAAATGTGTGAAATTTAGCCAATACGATCATACCAATTCAGCTCCAATTAAAAAAAAAACATGGTGACCGTTAATTTATTATTTAATTAAAATTTAACAATACATGAGCCGGCTGATTGTGGGTAATATAAGCAACACGAAAATGCCATCGCAAAATCCAACATCGGCATTGGCTGAAATACGACGTAAAAGGCGTTATTTCGTTTTTTTTTCAATGTTTTTTTCAAATTTTTCAAACTATATCTAATTTTTGTTGTGGTACACAAGTATTAGAAATCGTTATATTTCAGCCGTCTCTGAACCGATTTTGATCAAACAAAGATGATTTTGTCATTTAAATATTATGTTTTTTTCAAATTTGATACTCAGTTTTTCATTATCTCACCAAAAAAAAAAATTGTGTAGCGCCCTCTGCAACAGAACTCAACTATCCCTTTAACATTTCATGTGCCAATACTTAAATTAATAAAAACGAAGCATTAATTTTGAAGAAAAACAAATCTTCTAAGATTGAATATCGTCGCGTGCCCTGCATAAGGGCGCTAGCTTGTGCGCGCGCGGAAAAAACGTTTTCGAGATAATCGCGTTATAAAGGTTTGAATGCCTACCATAACTGAGCTGCTACGTCATTTGAACTATAAGATTGTTATTATATAGCAAATATGGATCAATTTAATTACACCATGTTTGGAAATTCAGTTGTAAATACTTTTGAAGTTACATCCGTTTTAATGCTTGAGCCCTTCTGCCGGGAAGGCAACTGCGCGATGCGCTGCCTTGCATAAGGGCCGTACACGCATTGCGCCCTTCTACCGGGAACATACCAGTGTGTTGCGCAGTATCACATAAGGGCTGCTCCCATAGACGCGCGTGTTAAATCGACTCGGGGGCATTACGTCGCTACGTAGAGCTAGGGTAGCAGGTCTATAAAGTTGTAGGCGCTTATTAAAACACATGGAACTCGTAATTTTTAATGAAATCAGAGTGTATTTTGGCTGACTACTCTAATTTTCAGAAAACAGTTTATTTTTAATAACTATAGCAATTCACCGAGATAAACCTAGCTTAGCATAGTGGGTGGAATAGGTCTATCAATTATAGTGCCCCTTTTGGGGGTGTTTCACAAAGATTAAAAGTTGAACTCGACTACAAGTTGGACCTATTATGGAAATCCATTAGTTTCTTTGCAAAATTGTTGCCACAGTTCTTTTTAAAGGCATACATTTTTATTTAAATAAGTAGAACCGTTAAATTTAATTTTTTTTTTGGTCGGAAGTTTCAATTTTTTTTTTTTTCCTCTTGAATATTGTTTTATTCCAAGGCTTTTTAATATGGCTTTTAACACCAAATAGGTCCAACGTAGAGTTATGTTAAACTTATAATCTTTGTATTATCATTAATTATTCAGTTTGAAGCACGTGCGTCCGTCCATTATCCTCTTGTCCCAACCCTCCCAACAAAATACATGTAATACATAAGTTTATTTTATTTAGATCAGCAATAATTTTATCAAACTACAATCATACACTCACCCAATCAAAGTATCTATCAATATCAGAGCCCCTATCTTAGTTTTTTTTTTCTTTTTCTAAAACGTTCACAAACCACTCTGTTCAAAACAACAACACAATGCCAAGCAGGAAACTGGTATACAACAATCTGTTCACAATACACATAATTACAAGCCATGAAAAGGGTTCATTTTTATTAATGACACAATTTGTAACATACCAAACACTTTCCAATGCTTATATCAATCAAATTATCCAGTACATGTCTGCAGCAAAATTTGTATTATCAATTGATAGAACAACAAAGCTATTCAAACATATAATAATTTCATGATTAACAAAAATGACTTTTAATGATTAAAAAGTCTTCTTTAGAACTATCAAACTTCATATTTACACTGTATATCATAATACCTGTAAAAAGTACATAGAACATATTACAAACAAAATTATCTAATAATTTATAATATCAATTCATTTCATTTTGGTAAAAATTACACTCACAATTACATTAATACATTATTCACACATGAATAATCACATTCTTTGTGTACATTGTCGAATAAATCACTTGTATTTGATTTCAATGAATATATTATATAAGGAATGTGTAAAAACTTGCAATTTAGTCAATCCTGTCCCTGAATGCAATCGATAAACATCACACACTGATAATAAACAAATATACCATGCACTGAGAGGCTCTAGTTGAAATTATGGATCGAGGTGGCAGGAATAGCACTATTTTCTGAGGTGCGTAGCACCGAAGAAAATAGTGCCATTTCTGTCGTCGAAGAATCCATCATTTTAACCAGTGGCTTGAAAGAGTGCATGATATATTTGTTTTATATTTTTCAAACCAACCTTCATAAAAATAATAATAATAATATTAATTATGTTAATTGTCACAGTTACATCATAGCAATGTTATGTTTGGTCACATGATGCTATGTTGACCAATCACTGAACAGGATTTCATTGATCAAAAATATAATACCAATTATTATGTGCATCATCAAAGAATGATTCATTAACAAAAATGTCATATTAGGTCTTTAAAAAAAAAATTTTTAGTGTATACTTGACATTTTATCATTTGTGTACAAATGTATTGCCATGTTAAAGAAAGTTTCATCATTGTGTGATATTCAGAGCTATGTTACATACCACTAATATTGATATGTTATAGAAAGTTCGAGCTATATTTCATGGCACAAATATTGCCATGTTATAGAAAGTTTCATCAGTGTGTGATATTCAGAGCTATATTACATACCGCTAATATTGTCATGAGAAATATTATGAAACTGTATAGAATTTGTATTCACTACAGGCTACCTAATATGATTGTTCAAGAATCATTCTATACATTGGCAGACATGTGATGACATGATTAGAGATAAGGGTTTTTATTAAGCAACAAATCCTTCTAAGACATCAACGGTTTACTCATTAAAGATAAAGACCAGTTATGGTCATGTGATTTCAATGTGAAAGAAACGTTGTGGAATTGATCAGAAAAGGTTTGATCATCTAGCATATAAGTATTGTTGTGTACTGCAAGGTTCTGGAATCATCAAAATGATAAGAAATTTGGCCCAGTCTTGGTAAAGTTACAAGCACTAAACACAGACAGATGTATATGGGACTACGCACACGTGCACGACACGTGCGTTATATCTATCAGGTCCAAATAGATTTAATAATTTACCAAATATATCAATTTGCAGGCAGTTTCTCTGCAAAATTTGTATGATAACGTATTAGTCAAAACATTTTCTTTCACATGATTGATTGGTAATAGGAGCTTGTATACCCTTCATGGACGAGGGAAGCATTGTGAAAGGAATGTCTTCATGGCAGAAACACCTGCTGGCCATGGATTTCACATTGTTCATATTAAAGGAAAAAAGCAGCCCCTTCAGACGACAACACTGCAAGAGTACAGAAAGAGAAAAAATACATGTTTTAAATGCAATTCAGCAATTATACAGAACATTTCAAATAATCAATGCAGAGATTAAAATCATTTATATCAGCACAAAAAGGAAGTTATACAATTTCAAATTAAAATACAATATAAATCACTGTTTCATCATAATGCAAACAAGATAGATACATTATACAAATGATTGGTAAGATAAATAAGGATGAATTTATATTTTTATTAAAAATACAAATGTTTGTCACTTATTTACAGCTGTTCTGGAATTAAGACCCCATTTGAAAATCACTTATAAAGCTGTAGATATTAAGTGGCGTCTATTTGCCTTGTTAGCTGTTGAGAAAAGTTTTGAAGGCTTGGATGATTTTTTTATATTTTATTTATATTGATCAGGTTCATGCTAATTGTAAAATTGTAAATGCAATTAAATGGAACATTTTCATTATACAGACCTATCAGTATGTATCATGTACACCGATCTGGGTTCAACAGATTTGTATACTTTCATCCATCAAATATTTGTTGACATAATATAATGTACCTTGTCAGCTTCTGCTGGTGTAGATACAGGTGCTGCATTCTTGTCACATGTTGTGGGTATCTGAACAAATTCCTGTAACATTTGAGACACAAAGTAAAATTGACCGATTACTCAACAATGCTTGACAAACTTGGATAAATATTCTTGTTGCTTTTCATATTGATCAGGTTCATGCAAATTGTAAACTTGTAAATGCAATTAAATTTTTCATATGAATCATGTACATCGATCTAGGTTCAAAAATGTATTTACTTTCATTCATGAAATATAACCCGTAAATATGACTTGTTATGGTTTTTTAAAATATAAATACTAGAAGGCCAAGCTGTCAAGAATAAACAATTAGATTAAGGTGGTGACAGTTAATTGGTTTTGACCTTGAGTCCTGTGATTAGAAGTCAAGCTCTTATCCGATCGTGCCACAGCATCTCCAGTTGCCTGTTTTTATGCTTCAATATCCTTGCAATTGCGATCAAAACTAAGTTTAAAGGGGGAAACCATATTAATTATACATACCGCGTACTGGTTATGCTGGGAGCACGGATCATCGCCGATTAAATGGTCGTAGCACAGGAACACTTCACAAAATACACAAACCGAAAAAAACTTCTATAGTACAACCACCAAATTGTTCGCATGATATTATATGATGAGTGTCCTCCAGCTCCTCTTTCATGATGCTGATACGTTTATCTGCAATAAAAAGCATCATCTGGCATGAAAACTGTCATCTCACTATTTACACGATGCATGATATCACTTTAATATACTGTTACGGCTTGAAATGCATCCAATTTATTTGTGGATGTGAAGTTTGGATAAAACATAGATCTATATAACTTTGGTGCGAAAAAATTAAATTCACAATGGGAAATTTCCACATTGAAAAATCAATTAATTGCATGTACTTTAGTAATATATACTAAACATGTAAAATCTTGCAATATTAAGATTTATAAATCCGATATTTACCTTCCATGATATTGTTCCGTGTGTCCTCTCTTCTTCCTTTTTCTGCCAGCTGTCATATACATGGAGAAAAAAGAATATATGTATGTAGCATTCTGATAAATGTTATGCAGGATGACTGGAGAGGGGGCGGGGGGAGGGGTTCATTTCAATACTGAGAATAAGCGGCATATCACAGTTAAAAAAATACAAGGGGGGTTCAGGACCATTTAGCCCCAACAAAATGTCATTTGAGTTCAATGCAAACAAAGTTAAGAGTGTTGTTTGCATGCATGCAACTTTTAAAAGCATTGGATAAGTAGCAACCAAAATAAATTATAGGTTTTCCTGTGGCATGGGGTTTAAAACCTTTTCAATGGCTACAGTAAATCAAAATCAAAATTTTGTTCAGTAAATAATATTAATAACCATCTTTACCTGACTGACACAAGTTGAAACTACTTCTCCTAGGTTATAATAAAGATTTTCTCACCTCTTAGCTCTATCAACGGGATATTGTCATCAACGTCTGCATCATCCCTATCGTCTTCTGTTGCTATCTACATCATCTTCCCGTGCCACCTCTCATTCCCCCATGGCATCACAATTGTATCCCCAACTTGAGGATGTCCTTTTCGACATATTATGTCCCTGTAGGCAACCACATTTTCTGTGCGATCTCGAAACCACCTTATGAGAAGTAGTGTTTTGTCATTGGGCTCCATGACTGTGACCTGTTAGAAAAATGAAGAATGTATGTGGAGTGTGAACACTAGTTTAAGACAACAAAAATATGATGGATTTCTCATAATCAGGTGGTGCTACCCTATTGGCATTCTCTACCAATGCATGCCCACGACTTGGTATGCATGACTAAAAGAACTGAGCGCTATACAAATTGCATGTTGCATAGAGTATTAGTTATTTAAACTAAGTTTAAGCCATGCATGCCAAGTCGTGGGCACGTCTTAGAGAATGCCACCCTATTTGTCTAATGTTCTCCCAGCACTACAAGTATTAGAATTTAATAATACATGAATGCAGTTACCCAATGCTGATGACGGTCATTCAACCCGTTCGAAAAGTTGAGCCCCCCGTCCTACTACCCTACCGGGCCGGGCCGGTCTACCGTCACTCAAAGTCAAACAACTTAACAAGTACTACTAGGCTAGTAAATACTAGCGCTGCAGTCCCCTATGCTATGACTACAACTAGACGCAGGCTATGTTAAGTGGAAAACACTCCGCCCCACGGATAGGATGTTAAATGGAGGCCCGTGTAGAAGAGTCACTACCTTTACACGTTAAGAACCCACTGCACTGCCACTAGATCTATTTGTATAAAAGAGTAGGCCTAGACCTATGGGGAAACCCCAGTGTAGTTGTCCACCTGCACACACCCCAGTATAGTACGATAAATACTCTGTAAAGATGTATGTACTCAAAACGGAAGAAGAACTCACAGAATTCACAGACACAGTCACACTCACGACGACGCGACTCACACACAGAAACCAAATGCGATTGTTCAAGAAAAGTGGGAAACTCCCATCAAGACAAAACTTGTCGAAAGAACCTTCTCATATTCTAGCCCAAACTTCTACAAAATAAGCTTAATAAGGATTACAACTAACGGCAGTCTGTACTCAAACTGAAACTTGGAAGAAGATAGACTATAGACCCTACAATTGCTTTTTGGAAAAGTTTTATAAACAATACACAAAGTTGAACGAATGGGACTGAACAAACAAACTGACATAATTTTGCGATTTAACTTTTTTTTTTTTGGGGGGGGGGGTCATTGCCTTGATTTAAACACAGTGTGTGGATTAAAATACTAATTAAGATTGAAAGTATTCAGTATCATATAGAATAAAGTTGAAAATAACTTTGGAAAGCTGAATTTGTCATGCTTACCGGTCGGCCTCTTGCTCCTTTTCGGAATTAGCAGACGGGTACGGGTTCTCGTAAAACGGCGCTAACGTTGTGCGCATGCGCAAGGTCGCATTGCGCCCTTCTGCCGGGAACGATTATAGCCTTGCAACTGCTAACGCCCTTTTACTATTGACAATAACTGGAAAAATAAACAATTTCCAAAGCCGATTTTTTTTTTTAAAAGG
This sequence comes from Strongylocentrotus droebachiensis, assembly GCA_035222895.1. Classification (NCBI taxonomy): domain Eukaryota; kingdom Metazoa; phylum Echinodermata; class Echinoidea; order Camarodonta; family Strongylocentrotidae; genus Strongylocentrotus; species Strongylocentrotus droebachiensis. Next base: position 59,836 of record JAVYIG010000292.1, on the reverse strand, counting down.
TGGCCAGGTTCAACCTTAATCGAATTGTGAAAAAAAATAAAAAATAAAAAATTTGGTGAAATTGCATGCTAGCGCCCTTATACCGGCCATACGACGATATGTTTGTAACTTATCGGAGTTAAAAAGTTGACTATCGATTTTACTATTTTCAGTGTATTCGGTCTTTCAATAAAATATTTAGTGAGGAACGATTTTCGTCTGAACGAAAGACAGGGCATGCAAACAAGTAATGAAACTCATCCCCAAGTGATAACAAATTACCGAACGTATTAAACCTCATTTTTTTCCTGGAAGTATTTGAATATCTACCAGAAACAATCGGCAGGTGATGATGATTGCCACAGTGAAAACGATTTAAAATTGTCCGATCTCTTTTAATGACATCGATTAAGTATATTTCTAAACATAAATAATATAAGAAGATTCGATAGTCAACTCAATGTGAATTGACCCATACTGTACATGAGAAACTTTCTGTCGACGTTCCGCCGTTTTTTGTATATACAATCACAACTATAGTATTTTCACAAATTTCCCATTGAATTAGACATTCCCATATTGTCTAGAGTCAGCTTGTTTGTTTTCACTCAAGGTGCCTGATATATATTCTGCTCAAAGAGTAAGAGTAATTTTAAGATAATGTGCATCTCACCAGAACATTTATCTTGTCCATTTTGTACAATCCTACACCAGGAAAATCTCAAGATCATGTAGCACTTCAAATTTCCATATCTCACTTCCATAGAGCAGAATAGGCAACACAAGTTGATCAAATAATTTTAAGAGGAAATCAATAGGTAAGTGCAATTGGTAAGTTTCAGATAATGCATTGCTCGTCTAGCTTCATTGAGTTGTGCTTTACATTTGTAGGTCAATCGATATTCTAACCTCGACCGAGATTATCATTATTATAGGCCTATTATTAGTATAAATAAACGTATTATCATCATTAATATTATTAATTTTGTTAAGATTATCATTATAAGTAGTAGTCCTAATCCTGTTATGAAAGGGAAAGTCCACCCTGATATTTAGTGCGTTTTTAATAAAAACAAAGGCGAAAAATGAAAGAAACATTTTAGGAAAAGTGTAAAATCCTATTAAAAATATTCAGGTTATGAATGTTTAAGTTGTAATCAATAAGGCACAAATGTGCAACGTTGTGACGTCAGTAATAAGGTCTTAAGTGCAACATGGCTACAGTGTAACAGCTAGTTGTAAAATAGTCGCTACGTGTGTTGGCACTTGGCATATTACATTTAGCTAGTTGTATGCTGCTCGCTCGAGCTAACTATAAGCTAGTAGTCCAGGTTCTGTCCGTTTTTTAAAATACATTTGTTATTCTTTGATCACATGCATCCAACACACAGCCCATTTTAACTTTCTCCACACATCGCGCAATCCCCCAAACAACCATCGAAAGGAACAACAGAATGAAAGGCAAGGACTAACAGTCATCGTTTCAGCGTTGAGGGCGTGTTATTTTCTCAGCTGATTGGGCGTGCGACACGGAAACACTCTAGGCTGTGGACTAACTAGGTAGCTGCAGCAATGATTCGACGAATTCCATACAACTAGTCAAAATATTGAGGGGTCTGAGCGTCTTCTAAAGTAGGGGGCACCAACAAAAAGGGAACTTTCTGTAAAAGGGGGCATCTTCAAAGGGAAACACGAAAATATAAAATGTGTATACATCTGTCTATATACCCACATTGTGATTACATTATCAGGGATGATTTTCATAATTTATTCTCTCTTTACATGGTCTAAGATACTTTGCAGTCGAATGTTCATTTGCAAGAGAATGAAGCGAGCGTGCAAAATGTCTTTTGAGGTCTTATAAAGAGGAAAAACAATAATGGTGGGGCTTTAAGCACAATCTAATCATGACAGACTTAACATATCTTTAAAGGTAATACAAAGTTTGTGAAAATTTTGAAAATTGGGTGGATAGTGATTTTTTTTACAATTTTGATATATTTGGATGCCCTAGTGGGTGTATTATAAGCACTATAGACAATTTAGCCCCTAAAACAATTCTGCTTTCGAGAAAAATTAAAAATAAAAATTTACCGGTGCTCCCGGTAAATTCTGATGAATTTCAAATAGCGCCTACAGCCGTACAATAGTAGCTGTGACCATGAAAATCTCAGAACGGGAATAGCTAATCGGTCGATTTTAGTCCAGAAACGTTGTTTTATGGCTTAATTAATATATAGACCTTCAGAGGGAGCTATACAACATAAATAGTGTATAATTTACAATTTCATAACTTTAGACTCGATTTCAACTGCGACAACGATCACTGAATATTGTAGGATCGCATATGCTTCCAATATGTTAATTTGAACCAAATTCATGACCCCATACCAAAACTTTGTAATACCTTTAAAGGCATCGTTTAACAGTGTTAAGTCTGAGATGCATGGCTCTACGTGTTATCGGTGTCTGTGATATGGTGTAATATTGAAGCCCTATATATAACAAAATTGCGCTTGAAAATGACCAAGAAGTGCCTCAAAAAGTAAAAATCTTTGAATGACCGGTTTTACCATACTCGTGTTTCCCAATAGACTGTAGTGATATGAAAACCGTTAGAATAACGCGAAATTCAATTTCGATTTCCAATCATAAATATCTTGATAATCAGACAGGCGATCGGCTTGTAAAAGTCATGGCGTTCCTGACTGACCTAAAGGTTTATACTTATCATTGCAGCATGAGCTTAATCCAGGATTTTTTTTCAGAATCTGAGACAAAATTACCAAATCCCTTCAATGAGAAACATGATTATATGATTATTATGCGAGTGTAAATTGAAGAAAAATTGTTTTTAATCCCTTTGAATTAAGGGCATAATGTTATACAGAAAGAAAAGGGAGGCACTTATCAAAAAGAAAAAGAACACTTATTAGAAAAGAAAATGAGCATATGTCAAAAAAAAAACATTAAGGGGGGGGGGTCAATTATTAGTGGTGAAAATGGAGCACTTCGCGCACCTGAAAAGGGACTCTCATCAGAGATGAAAAAAGGCACTAGTAAGAATGAAAAAGGGGCATTTGTCGAAGGAAAAGGGGCACCTATTAGATTTGTATATGGTAATTTATCAGAGTAGAAAATGGGATATTACTGAAAAGGGAAAGAGGCTGTAATAAAAAAAAAGGAAGGGGCATTAATCAGAAGAAAAAGGGGCACGTGTCAAAGTTTTTAAAATGCAACTATCAGAGGTTAAAAGGGCATTCGAATCACCAAAGATGTCAAGGTACATTTATGAGAATGGGAAAGGGGCACTTGATATAAAGGAAAAGGGGCACCTCTCAAATTTGAATATGGGCAATTATCAGAGGTAAAGGGGACTCTTAATGATAGGTGGTAAGGGGCACTTATAAGAAGGTAAAATTGGCACTTATCAGACGTAAAAGGGGCACTTTCATGAAGTAAAATTGAGCACTTTCGGGAATACATAATGAACAAATGCATACAAAATGAAAGAATGGGTCCAGTCTCCGGCGTCCACCCGCCAGCGCCGGGGGCTCAGTCAGGTTCGTGCAGATAGGTTATGACTTGCCACGCAGCTGCACCATCAACGCCGTCTTAGTCTTCCTCTGCCTTCTATATCTCACATAGGCCTACTCCCCTATCATCATCACTATCACTGTCATTTGCTGTGAAGCTGTTTTCATCAATTTCGATGTCTAAATCAAGTAGGACTTCCTCTTCAAGACTAGACAAGTCATTGTGATAAGTTACGTGGACTGAGGGGGGGGGGGGGGGGGGGGCTCCCGCGCATTAGCCCAACATGTTACGTCACGAATCATACCAGCAAACAGCGGGCTGATCAAGGGCTAGTCCATAATCTGGCTACACTTGTTTCAAGCCGCCGAAGATGGCGTTATCAACGAACTCATAATTATGCTTCTAGCCAAGCCTGAGAACCATTTTTTGGCCGGTCGTTCTGAATCGAGGACTACGCCATCTTCGGCAGGCAGCAAGTAAGTGGGGCAGATCGCATTGCTGGTGTGGTGGAGATCAAATTAAGTAGGCAAAATTCTGGAATAATCAAGGACGGACAAACGGATAGCAACTTCATCACTTTTGAAAGCAGATTGGTCAATTCTATAACAACTAAATGATGTGAATTATAAGGAAAATTGTAACATTCCCTTTGCAATGATGCCAATAAGCATTTTTACAATTTCTTTGGTCCTTAACAGACGTCTCCTGCTAGGTCCTACTCATTTGCTCTATACATGAAATGGCATGAATTTTCATTTTCCTACGGATAACTGTCCCGTTTGTTGTGTAGAAAAATATTTTCAATTTATGTTTTTGTTTTCATATTTTGTTTATCCCTTTAGGCACTCTACTCCCAGATTACTATACATGTATAGGTCCTGTAAAGAGAAAAGACCTACCCAAGTCATACATTTTGAAGAAGAAAAAAAATAAATAAAAGTTTAGTTATTTGTGTTGGGAACGTTGTCCTCCCTTACGTGACAATGACATTGTCGATTGATCAGTTTGAAGAGCCCATACGTGTAGTGATTACAACGTGAATTAAAACAATTACAACTTTTTTTTTGTTTGGGGGGGGGGCGGGGGTCTGGTTTCGTCCAAACTCGGACCCATCTGCACAGCTCCTTTCAGAGCAGTTGTCTTTAAAGGTGAAATTCAAAGAAGATCACAAATATGTCAACTAATGTATCACTAGAAACTGGTAAGCTAAACAGATGGCCATCGTACAAGTTTTAGGTCAACTACATATCGGGTGATTTATAAAAATACAAATACAACCACCTCCATAGCAGCTGGGATATACGACAGATTCGCCGGAAAAATAACGACGTTTTAATGACGTCACTACATGGCCCAACACTGCCCAAGCAGACGACATCCCATAGAGAATGAACATGATTGCAAAGCTATTATTTCTCAAATTATAATGAGTTTAGTGTATATATAATGTAATGGCATGTCAAACCATTCAAAAGGGGATATGACCCGATTCTGATAACTAAAATTTGTTGCTTTTAAATACACAGGATAGGGGTTAATTAACAATCAAAGAAACCAGACTTTCAAATTGAAAAAACCCCGGAATGATATTAAGGACGGCATTTGTTCCCTCTTGAAACGCCCAACATACCCCGGTGTGTGCAGCTGAATATACAGTGGCGTCTTATTTTGTTTACAAGCGACAGATTCCTTTAATTCTGTATTGCTGCATTTGTCATCCAAATAAAACCATGCAAGGGGTTTAGAGTGAGGCAATATATTTAGCCTTACGGTAGTAAAGTAAGAGAAAGAACTCAAGAGAAGATGAAAACACAGGCACTGAAAATGTGTAAGATGTCAAGGAACATCGTCTGCTTGTGCAAGTCATGTCCATACTGTGATCTCACACATCTCAGCAGCGTTCGGAGAGCTCTTCAGGTGCTATGCCGGGGCTGTATTTAAGCGTTTTGTAATTTTTAATAATCATTACTTCGAATGTTCCAAGCATTGAATTTTGATAACCTTGTCGAATCAAAGTTTCAACTTTGCAATAATGAAAATAAAGTGAGTTTTTAAAATCAATGAATATCTACTTTAAAGGGTTTTTTTTTTGGGGGGGGGGGATTCGAGGGGTGATACTACAGCAACACAATTACATCCAAAGAAAGGAAAGTATTAAACGCCTGTATGAGGGCTATAAAGTCTTGAGACAGATCGCACGAGGGTGAGATGGATAACAAATATTTTAAAATCGATCAATTAAAGAAAATAAAGGACAGAGTGCCATGGAAGCGATCAATATTGCTCCCGATATGAAAACGGTTTGGCGTCCTCTGCTGTTGAAAGTCGGACAGTCTGTGCAAAGCCCATAGCTGTTCCATTTTAGTGTCGTATGCCCTTCGTGACTACTAATCACATTTCATCCTCACCATCATAAATATCATCACTGAATAGGATTCAACCTTTCCCCTCAATGCTACCCGCTTATTTGTTATGTAGATTAAAGAATTGGGTTGAATGCATTGGGTAGTTAGGCTCCACTGCACTCTACATAGCTCCAACAGGTGTTGCATAGCTATAGTGGGTGGGTTGCCTTACCTAGCAGTGTAGTGTCACTATCTGCACACAAGTCATACAGGCAGGACCTATGGGTTGGAGGTGAATGAAAGATGTTTCATAGCTCAAAACCATGGCATTTTGCGCTGCAAGTCTAAGTTCCATGGAGGGTCAAGATCACCAGAACCGACATTGAGGCCTGCACCGATTTTCTGCATTTTAGTCAACCAAGTCAAACTGTAAGTTTAATCCATATTTGTATTCCTTTTTATAATGATACATTGGGCGTGTTCATTTGTCATTGAGACAGTCAAGGTCACAAGTGAACCTTTGAATTAGAGATAAATAATGAAGACTGCAAATCATTTCTCTAAAGTAATAATGTAACTCTTTATACATTATTTTGTTCATTTCTGAATAATAAATGAAAGTACATGTTCACAGGATTTTCACTCAGTAATTCAGGCTCTTTGGAATGTTGAAAGGATATTTGTAATGCAATGTAAATCATTATGATAGAAGCCTTTTCTGTAATGTATTTTATTGTATTGCCTGATGATGATTATAGTCTCGTTAAAGATAAAGTAGATGATGAATAATTTGGTATTATTTCGTAGACTATTTATAGCTTGGGTTAACGTTTAATTTTAGATGATGTTCCGGCTAGGACTTACAGAGCAAGTCCTCTATCAGAGTTTCATGCCACAATGGGTGGATCCCTACCAGTAACGACTATTAAAGGCCTTAAGGGGATAGTTGAAGGTGCTAACAGATGGAGCAACACCTTCGTTACGGTGAACAAGTTCCAGCAACAGTAACAACTATGGTTTCTTTATTCCCATGAACAATATTTTAATATCACATCTTGAGTGTGATTGCATCACTAAAGTGGGTTATTTTATTTATATATTCAGAAGTACGTACGATAAACATACGACCATTTTTAGCGTCAATACTCTGTACACCCTCAGGGTTGGGTTCAATATATTCTTTATATCTTTATATGTATTTCTATTGTGATAAGAAGTAAAGTAATAAAGATAAGAAGAAGATGATATTCTTTGATACACTTAACAGAATTCTTTGATTATTGTGTAAATCTTCCTGTGAGATGATTAGAGAGTTTTAACTAGATCACGAATTAAAGTCACCTGAGTTTACCCAGTTGTGACATTTGGGGGCTCGTCCCGGAAACGAAACAGATGACCTCTCGCAGGAATATTAGATTGTTTTCGAAAGTGTTTTTAACTGATTGGATATTATAAAACCTGTAAAAGGAAACAGCATGCATTTAAGAGCGTTAACTATCTCATGTACATTATTGACCTCATGTATTTATTGGAAAAGATTTTTCACTTTTGAGTCTCATTGTTATCTTCATATGAACTAGGAATATTTTGCGATTATGTGATACAGAACAGGAGTCGGTGGCAAGTATTCAAGTCGGCAGAACGTGTTCTTGATTCTCTCTGGTAAGTGACAATTTAGCAATTTGCGCATTTAGAGCGACTTTGGGAAGGGGTTGGTTACCCAGATAGATTCACCACCTATCAATACCATAGTCCCGCTTCATTGTTAGGTTGGGTTATCAGTATGGATGTCATTGATGAAAAGTTGATTAACTTAGGTAAGGAACTAGGTTTAGTTGGTGAGGCCTTGTTGGAGTTCATTAAATATAGAGAACACAAGGCACGTGATGAAAGAGCAGCTGTAAGGGAAGATAGGAAACAAGAATTTGCTTTGAAACAACTAGAGGGAAATATCTTATATAAACAGATATCCTTAGAACAGGCTAAGAAGGGAAATAAATCTCAGTTAGGAGATACCAGTCGCGGACACCATAGTTTGACAAGAATCCCAAAGTTACCTCACTTTGATGAAAGTAGAGACAACATGGATGCGTATTTAGAGCGTTTCGAGAGATACGCTAGTAGTCAGAGATGGCAAACAGATTGTTGGGCCATTAATTTAGGTGCACTTCTACAGGGAAAGGCGTTAGAAGTCTACAGTAGGTTGGCACCAGATGAAGCTGAGAATTACTCCAAGCTTAAGGACGCCCTCCTTCGCAGATACCAGATGTCAGCAGATGACTTCCGGAAGAAGTTCTACAAAGCAACGCCAGAGACGGGAGAGTATGCTGGTCAATTCCTCGCTAGGTTAGATCACTACTTCGAAAGATGGTTGGATCTTACGGAGACAGACAAATCTTGTCAAGGATTGAAAGATTTGATTATTAGACAGCAGTTTCTTGAACAGATGAGTCCAGGGCTTGCTTTCTATTTGAGAGAGCGTACGCTCAAGTCTACTAGGGAGATGACTGACGCTGCTCAGATTTATATCTCAGCACATGGGGGTCATTTCAAGGGTCCAAGACAGGACAACAAAGTAATGACATCCCACAAGTCGGAGAAAAAGAGTGAAGCTTTTCACAGAGAAAAGCCCAGTAATCGGAAGGTGATTGGGCCATGTTATTTGTGCGACCAAATGGGTCATCTTGCAAGAAATTGTACAGTAACTTTTAAGTCAAAGCCTCAAAAGGGTGGAAGTTTTGTAGCCATGGGTTTAAAATCCCATAATCCTAAGAAGTCATCAGGTAAGAATAAGTCTCACACAAATCATGAAAAAGTTGATGAGGTGAACAGACTCTTATCTTTTGAATGTCCAACATGTTCTTCTTCCCAAGATTCAGGGGGTTGACAAAGATACAACACAGGTCGAGAGTGTCGGGATGTTTGTCACGATGTCTGCCGCAGGGATGGAGCAGACTAGACCGTCGAGGAAACAGAGGAGGAAGAAAGTACTGGAAATGTGTGCGGCTTGTACAGGTAAGTTGCGTGCACTAATGCCAGTTAAGGATGGAATTGTTAATTCTCAAACAGTTTCAGTTGTTAGTGACACAGGTTGTTCCTTTTTTGGGTGATTCTCAGGAGCCTAGCCGCCAAGGATCAGATGACAGGAAAACACAGGCAGTGTATTTTCATCGATGGCAGTGTACGTTGGTATCCTACTGCGAAGGTACATGTTGACAGTCCTTTTTAAGTAGGCTGTGTTGTAGCTTTGTGTATGAAATCACCAGTGTTACTTTGATGTTATTCTAGGGAACATCCAAAATGTTCTCCCACCCGATGCTCCGAATCTGAACTGGGGGTCGTCTACTTCAGACCATGATGGTCCAGGTAAGAATTTATCTGAGGTAGAGATGGCAGTTGAGACGAGATCCCAAGTTAAGGTTAGTAAGCGGAAACAGACTCCACTGAAGGTAATGTCTCCTATACCAGAAGTTTCTCCTGATGATATTAGGGAAGTTAGCAGACCCTATACGCTGAAGAAGGCGAGAGAGCTCGCGGAGTCTGGAAGGACATCAAGATGTCAAAAAGACGTCAGATATTATTAAAGATTATGTTGAGTTTCTTTTGGCCAGGTTTACAAGCAGATGTGAGCAGATTTTGTCAGTCTTGTGACATATGCCAAAGGACCATTAGCAAGGGCAGGATCCCTCGAGTTCCTCTAGGTAAGATGCCTATTATTGATGTCCCATTTAAAAGGATTGCTGTTGATTTGATAGGGCCAATCCAGCCTTGTACAGCCCGGAAGAATAAATATATTTTTTACCATAGTTGATTGTGCTACAAGGTACCCAGAGGCGGTAGCCTTGCCCAACATAGAGACGACGACTGTTGCAGAGGCACTTGTTCAGATTTTCTCCAGGGTTGGTGTACCATAGGAGATTTTGTCAGATCAGGGTATCCAGTTTACCTCTGACCTTATGAGAAGTATTGGAAGGTTACTGTCTATCAAGCAGATGACCACGACCCCATATCATCCTGCTTACAAAGGTCTTGTCGAGCGGTTTAATGGTACATTGAAGAAGATCCTACGTCGAACTTGTGCAGATCGTCCTACTGATTGGGATCGGTATCTAGTTCCTATTTTGTTTGCTTACAGGGAGGCTCCACAAGCCTCGATAGGATTCTCACCATTTGAGCTCCTGTATGGTCGCACGGTAAGAGGCCCCTTGATGATTATCAAGGAACTTTGGACCGGTAAGCAACAAAATGAAGACCTGAAATCAACCTACCAGTATGTAGTTGAGCTGAGGGAGCGGCTAGAACCGACGCTAGAAGTAGCACAGCAGGAGCTGAGGAAGTCGATGGTAAGAAGCTCCAAGTACTACAACTCGAAAAGTAGGGAGGGTGGAAAGGTCCTTTCACTGATGTTCACAAGCTCAGTGATCAGGATTACAGATTAGACATCAATGGGAAGCTTAAAACTTTCCATACCAATCTGTTGAAACGCTACATCAGCAGAGATGAAGACGGTGAGCGTGAAGACTCTTGGACTGGCGGTGGAAATCGTGAGGTCAGCGCTCACGCTACAGTCGTCACAGAGGATGGTGACAATGACGGTAGCCCGATGTTAGAGAAACCGAAGTCTATCGGTATTCAACTCCCACCGCTTGAAGCAACAGAGACAATAGAAGATGTCTCAATATGCTTGAAATTAACTAAGGAGCAGAAGAGCGAGGTAAATTCTGTGTTACATAGTTACTGGGAAGTCCTCACTGATCTTCCAGGAGAGTGTAAGATAGGCTCTCATTCGATCAAGCTGACTACAGATGAACCAGTACGTCAGAGACCGTACCCGACCCCTCATGCTCGGAGGAACACAATTGAAGAGGAGTCAAGAAGATGCTTGATATGGGAGTTATAGAGCAATCTGATTTTCCTTATTCATCACTAATTGTGTTAGTGAAGAAACCTGATGGGACGAACCGATTCTGTTCTGACTTTCGTCGATTGAATCGTGTGACGGTGTTCGATGCAGAACCCATTCCCAACAGTGATGAGATATTCGCCAGTTTATCAGGATGTAAGTATTTCTCTAAAGTAGATCTATCGAAAGGGTATTGGCAAATCTTCTTATCTGAAGACGCTAAGGAGAAGACGGCTTTCCGTAGTCCAAGCGGATTGTACCAATTTCGGAGGATGCCGTTCGGCCTTGTCAATGCGCCGGCAACATTTAGCCGGGTCATGAGGTCATTACTTCGTGGGATGTCCGGTGTCCAAAATTACTTGGATGACATCCTAATTCACACTAGAACATGGGTGGAGCACCTCCGTGTTCTGAGAGAAGTCTTCGAGAGACTGCGTGCAGCTGGCATAACTGCACGACCGAGTAAGTGTCAAATAGGCTGTCGCCAGATTGAATTTCTGGGACACATTGTGAGAGAGGACAAGCTTCAACCGATGCAAGATAAGGTGGAGAGGATCCGACATGCTCCATCACCAGAGACGAAGAAGCAGATGCGTTCATTCATCTCCTCTCATCCCCTTCCCATCGTGTCTCTCTATCTTCTTATCCTCTTAGCCGGACTCAATTCATCTTCTCATCTATCATTTATTTTCAGCTTATAATATCAGCTGCTACTAGTAACCGGCTAATACATACCGTTTAATTTCTTACTTTTTTTTTTCTCGATTAGCGATATCCTACATTCCTTTAGAAATCCCATCCCTTTAAGGTACACAACCATGCTTTTCGCTCCTATGTTCTCCGCCTTTCGTTCACTCTCCCACTCTCTCTCTCTCTCTATCTGAAATTCTCTCTTCTCTTTATCACTCTTTAGCTTTCTCTCTCTCTATCTCTCGCTTTCTCTCTCATGCTCGCTTCTTCTCCTCCCTCGCTTTACTTTCTTTCTTTCTCTGTCTCTCTTTTTTCTCTTTCTCTACCCCCTCCCCGTTTTCCATTTACCGGCATCATTACGCTTGACGTATTACCATGCATTATCTATTTTTCTAAGCAATGTTTTTTAAAATTATCAATACAGAACCGTAATAGCAACCACTTTCTCATAAACATATGTAAAGTAATGATTAGTATATTACCATAATATATACACTATATTACGTATACAAAAGAACACGAGGGTTTTAAATAACATTCTTCTTTAGTACATTGTGTATAACAGTTATGATTGCGAGGTGAATTAAATAACATATATGCGTCAAAAACATCAAGCTTCGTTCAATTTGGTATTTTGTAATGCCCGTCAGAAAGTAACAATTTATGCTAGGATGTTCATCCCTAGCAACTGAGAAAACATTACATAATTAGTACGATAGAAACACAACCAGTGAAGTAAAACAATATATTCGTAATAATTATCACAGATTTGGAAGAAATATTGGATACTTCACTCCCCTGCTGGGACAGCTAATACCTAGTGTTGAATGATGATCACGAGTAATATCATAACTTTCGAAATATTATGAAAAGTAACAGTTGTATACCCACACGAGATACATACGAGCTAATTTTGTTCAACTTTTACTCTACCCCTACCATCAAACAGAATTGGCAACAACCGTATACCAGTAGGGAACGACGAGGGTTGAGGGGGGTAGGAAAGGGCAAACCATTAAGGAGCAAAGGCATTGCAAATACGATTATTATTTGTTTTACTTTTTTGGGGAAAATCCGTTACACTTGCAATTTTTCTGCAAATTTGGCCGTAGATGGGGTAATTCCAAACTTATGATCAAAACATTGTTGTTGACTGTCTCCTAATGTGGTTAACTGTGTATTGTCTATTGCCGGGCAGCCAAGGGTGGGAGTACCGTATAGGTGGTACTGTCCCTGTATATCAATACGATAACATAAGACTGCAACAAGTCCAAATTTCCTTAGTTATAACATAAAAATGATAAAATGCATGAGGCTGAAAAATGATAAAATGCAAGTTACCGCGAAAAGATATACGTTCCAATGAAGAAAACAAAACTCATGAATATTCAACAAAACTCATGAATATTCAACAAAACGCATGAATGTATGGTATCGAAAGTAACTCAGCTCACAGAGAAAGTTTTTTGTCTAGTTCATAAAGGACAAACGATGAGTTGCAATGGTGGGGAAAAAATCCATCTAAAAGAAATGTCATTAATTTGTTTGTTTTGTTAATCCTGTAAAACAATTTCCATCTAAAATTGTACCTCTTTTTAAAACAGTGAGAGAGAAAAAAAAGCATACAACAATCATTGCTAAACAACCTATCACTGAACAACATAAACATTGGTCTGACGAGGGTAAACATAACCCATATTTTCTGATGAATTCGTGATAAAAGCAAAAACGTTGTAAAATGAACTCGATATAACGAAAATGACAAAGTTGAAACAACCTGAAAAAGGCAAATAGTAACAAAGTGAAAATAAACTCTATAGCCTTGTGAGGTTGATGTACAGTTAACAATTCATTTGTTCGTACACCTTCTTGCTTCCATTTTTTTTCTTGTAACTCTTGTGAATACTTTTTAGATGTAAAGCTTTCAAAGTGACATTATTAAGAAACCTAAATCGGGACAAATCAATCGTTCACATACTTAAAGGTATTACAAAGTTTTGGTAAATTTTGAAAATTGGCTGGATAGTGATTCTTGTCCATTTTGATATATTTGGATGCCCCTATGGATGCATTATAAGCACTAAAAATTTTAGCCCCTAAAACTCTTCTGCTTTCGAGAAAAATTGAATATAAAAATTTACCGGTGCTCCCGGTAAATTTTGATAAATCTGAAATAGCGCCTACGGCCAGACGATGGAAGCTGCAATCATAAGAATCTCAGAATATGCAGATTTTATATATATATTCCAAACGGTAATAGTTAATCGGTCGATTTTAGTCAAATAACAATGTTTTATAGCTAAATTAATATCTTGGCCTTTAGAGGGAGATATACAACATAAAGAGTTTATTATTTACAATTTCATCACTTTAGACTCGATTTCAACCGCGACAACGATCACTGAATATTGTAGGATTGCATATGCTTCCAATATGTTCATTTGAACCAAATCCATTACCCCATACCAAAACTTTGTATTACCTTTAACAAAATTACAAAACTTGGTAAGGGTATGAAGTTGTTTAGTTTGTTAATTGTAGGTATCAAAGACTTACAGGCAAAACCGATACAAACAATATTCAACACACGGTACACGATTCGATGCAATACATTTCTGAAGGAATACAATATGAACTATTTGAGAAGTTGCTGCACAACAAATACGGCTGTAGACTGGACAGAAGCGTGTAAATATTCAGGTGCAAACAATAGTCAATTTGATAGAGAACTTAAAGGTTAAGTCCACTCCAAAAATAACTTACTTTAAATAGAAGCAGAAAAGTCAGACAAACCAATTGGTGACATGAAAAAATTTGAAAATCACAAGACTCACTCATGAGCCTGTAACATCATTGCCTCACTATCCACTGAATGTTTTCTTTATATTGATAATATAAATTTCCTATTTTTCCCCGTAAGAATCTTATTTCTTCACCCTAGCATCAAAGTTAGATTGATAGTAATATGTTTTTGTGTGGTTGCACTAAATATAGAGTAATTATTTTTCAGTTAAATCATGAAAAATTTGAATTTTGATAAACTAGATCTAATTATATAAAAATCAATGATTATGAATATAATATTCAGAAAATAGTATCAATTCTTCAAAGCCCATACAAGATTTTGTGAAATGTCATGCACGTAATATAATACAAGTCATATAACATGGGCAAAGGCGTGGGGAAATCAAGATTTGGGAGATAAAAAAAGGAAATTAAAGGGATTAAAATATATAAAGCAATTGATAAATAGTGAGGACATGAAGTCACAAACTGATAGCCAAATTGGCAGTTTGTGTAGTGATTTCCATTGTTCCATGGTTTTACATACTTTTTCAAAAAGTCATAACTTTCTCATTAGTAATGTTATCTGATTTTACTCAAACCCTTTTTGATTGGTATGTCAGATTTGTCTGCTTCTATTGTAAGTAAGTTATTTTTGGAGTGGACCTGCCCTTTAATATCTAAGCTACCTACACGTTCATATGATGATGATGATAATGATGATGATGATGAACAGCATTTGTATAGCGCCATTTATCTGCAAAAGCATTCAAAGGCGCCTGGCTCCCTCAATATGTCACATATTATTCGCAATGTTGCCGGAAAAGATAGGTACACCCCTTTTAGCCTAGACCATGGACCTACCAACAAAAATGATTGGTATGATTGTCAACATTTACTAATACTGATAATAATGATGTGCAAAGTGCGACATGTAATGTCAATCACAATAAATTAGGTCAGGGGCCAGTTTCTCGAAAAGCCTAGGTTCGTGGACATCCCATAGAAACGTGTGATAATTATATAGCATACGTTTCAATGGGATGTCCACGAAGCAAGACTTATGCCGGTTTCGAGGAACGGCCCCCTGCAGGCAGCTGTTTGTGAACAACAAACATCGATTTACAATTGTATTAAAATTCCAAGCATGGAATATTACATATATTACGTATACATTAAGTTATCATCTTTAGAAATGAACTCCTACTCTTGCGTGTGGTATGCTTAGATGGTATGGAAAAAATACACAGTTGCTAGAGTATATCTATTTCACGATGGACTGTGTAAACAGGCACCATTTAAGTACTTAAGAATCAGCAGTACCGATAAGATATGCGATTATTTTTAATCAGAAAAGGTCTTCTAAATCAGGATTGTTTTGTCTCTGCATCACTTGTTCATGCCGTTGTCTCTGAATATTCTCAAGCATCGACTCTTGTTCTTCAATACGTTGCTTTAGAAGACGCATTTTCTCGGCTCGCGATAAATACTCTGTATCGGAAATCTTCGGGAGCTCGCAAGTCCCATCGGCTGGCCTCGTATCGGTAACAAGTCCTGTCGGTCCGTCACTCGGATGGCAAGATTCATCATCGGTATCTTCCGGATCAGTTGGAATGTCTGTCGAATCAGAGTCGGTATCTGGTTCGGGTTTGATCGTCCTGTTTCCGGCAAGATTCGGGCTGGGTTCAGCAGGGTTCATTGGTTCGTCGTCATCGGACAGTGGTTCCGATTTGATGCGTATCTTTAACACCTTCTTAGGAGTGCGAGTATCTCGGTTACCATCTTCCTGCTTTATACATTCAACCGTAGTGTTACCCGATAACCTGACCAAGTGTGGAAGTTTGATTTCTTTCTTCAACACTACTACTGCACTGGCAGATGTTTTAGGCGACGTCTGCTGATAGGAGCTGGTACTCTCTGAAGATGAAACTTCAATGTTCGAAGATGATGGTGAAGATGTAAATTTCCGTCTCTTCTGAGGTGGCGGAGAATATGGCCTTATGACTCTTCTCTCGCGTCGACTCCTCCGTGGGCTGGGTGAGTTGATCCCAAGATTCTCTGTGGATCCGCATGTACTCTCCTTTCCGTCACATGGTTCAAAACTCTGCGAAACCTCCATAGCTATAGTCTTGTCATGGTCTCCGGCAATTTCCGTTGGATTGTTCTCAAGTTGGTTGATTGCCGTGGTTGATTTTTGAGTGTACACAAACGACCCATCGTGCTGGGATACTATGTTCTTACCACTATTAGGGAATCCGTTAGCTCCTAATATTACTATTTTCTTAGGTTCTGTCCTGACATTTCTTTCAACATGTTCTGGTGAAGATTTAGCTCTCGTTCTCACTATTTTCACTTTGGCCCCAGATGGCAGAATTTCAGTTCTGACGTCAACCACTTCTTTGCTAGCCGACAAATCTCCTATGATGGAATTATCTGTATTAGCACCTATACTAAGATTTGAATTGCAATGTATCAACGATGGCTGACCTGATAAGGCTTTTGAGACTAGAACAGGGATTCCTCCAGGCACTTGCAAGATTTTTCGCTGACCATCGGGACCAACGACAACATAACGGACAAGGTTCGTCCTTTTGGGTAGCAACAAAGGTGCAGATGTTCTTGGTAATCTTGGTAAACCAATAAAAGAGACGCACGGTCTCGCTAAGGTACCATCCATCTTATCGGAAGTATTCATCACGTACGGCAACATTGACGATGGGGAGGACTGAGAGGGCGCTCGAAAGCGTAACACACCGTCTTGATCACCTACGACAGCAGAGGTTTTATCACCTAACTTTAAAGGTGGTGCCATAGCTCTATCGAGATCTGTTACACTCTTGCGTTGTGTCTCTGTTGCCGCACGTGACTTAGATCTTGTGATGCGAGTTTCTCCTTCCCCAGCGTTGGAGGCAGCTTTCGCAGCGGCAAGAAGTTTATCACAGACAGCAGTCACTGTTTTCGTTTTCTCAAGAGCAGCGTTTTTTGTCTGTTGGGTTGAATCTGTTTGATTGGTAGATGGTGGTGCGTTTGTCAATCCTGATGGAATAACCGGTTCGAGCACATCAATCACAGTATTTCCGGCTGTCGGATTATTTGTATCCATCCTCGCTTTAATGATACTTTCGATCTTATGATCTGTAGGACGGGCACTGCTTATCGGTGCTGATAACGGGACAGCCGGGTCTTCATCGAGTTGACCCAATTTTAAAACGGAAAGTGCCTTGGAGACATCCGACGAAGTGGCTGGCAAACTTTGAGCTTCATTTGCGATGTTTCCGACGCCCACTGGCGTAGGATATTTAACGGTGATCACTTCTGGAGTAAGAGACGCGCACGTTGCAGGAATGCTCAACTCTGAAGGTTCATCATCTTTCGCTGTTGATTCCTCAAATACGTTAACAGCCTTGGAGGGATCCAGTTTCAATGGCAGTTTAATCATTTGTGAATCGATCAAGGAAAGAGTCGCACAACTTGCAGGAGCAGACGCTTTCACATTCGATACGTTGCCAGTATTGGAGGGATCCAGTTTCAATGGCGGTTTAATCATTTGTGAATCGATCAAGGAAGGAGCCGCGCAACTTTCAGGAACAGACTTGTTCACCTTCGATACGTTGCCAGTATTGGAGGGATCAAGTTTCAATGGCAGTTTATTCATTTGTGAATCGATCAAGGAAGGAGTCGCGCAACTTGCAGCTGGAGCAGACTTTTTCACCTTCGATAAAGGCCGCAAAATAGAAATCCCTTCTTGGCCAGGTGTTTGTGGAACTCCTAGACGAAAGAGGACCTTCTTCTTGTCCGAACCATTTAACCTGTTTGTTACATCATTAATGACCTGTTTTGGACCCTGCAGTACCATGTTCTTGATACCCTTTTCTTTCATCATAAGCTTCAGGTCTTTGACATACTCGTCCACTGACGTATAACGTTTCTTCCGACTTTCTTCATCGCCTGAAAACAGACTGGAAGTCTTACTATCATCGGCTTTGCCCGCTTTGGAACCCGTCTGGACTTTGAATAGGTACTTTTTCCGGTTACTAGTTTCTGGAAGTGATTCAGACGTCGTTGTCTTCAACTGAGAATTCTTACGAATAACATCATTAATCCTCGTTGTATCAAGTCCTTTACAGTCCACAGATTCTCCTGCAAGTCCTTCGCGTCCTTCGCTTGTTTCTGCACGGGTTATACTAGAGGCACTCGATGGGGTAGACACATTTGTCAATAAAATGCCATCCGTGGGATATATCCCTTTCACATCCACTTTTAAAGGTAAAGTTCTCGGTTTAATAGTACCTTGAGAGACGCTAGATGTGGTAGATGGGGTGGAACACCGTGTTGGTTCACTGCCAGAGGAAGTACACATCTGACTAGTTGGCATGGGGGGTATGAGATTCGGGTTTGTCGTGAGTTCTCCTACACCAGGCTTCTCTGTCTCAGATTCACAAGCCATTTCTTTAGGTTTTGAAACCTGTGTCTGCCGCAATCCATTACTTCGATCCTTGACATCAAATTTTGCCAGACACTTGCCAGACACTTTACCACCAGCTTTCATTCTTCGCGTCTTTCTTACTCCTCTTGTGGGAAGCGCAGAAACTGTCAATACTGCTCTCTTTGACTCAGGGAACGACAGTAGTTCGTCTAACATGGAAGACCCGCGTGTCGCCTTTCGTCCCACCTTCATGGTGCAGTTTTGTTTGATTTCGATCGAATCATCGATTCCCTCTTTGACCTTTGCCTTGTGACCTGGCTTACCAACCCGTGTTTTGATTTGTTGCGTTTGTGATGTGGTTTCGCGCTTGCTAAAATTATCTCCATAAAACATAACTTCACCTTTTTCTTCCTCAGCATTAGCGGTTTCATCGGCACTAGCAGTTTCATCGGAATCCTCTCCACTAGCAGTTTCCTCGACACTGTCCTGAAAACTATTAACAGCAAAACTTTGATTTTGAACAACACTGGCCTTACCGACGGAAGTTGGTGCATTTCTCTGAGTGGATGAATAGATGTCTGTATGAGGCGTTGACTCTGTCCCGTTCGCTATCTCATCTGCGCTGTTAAGACCCAGAAACTCTTCTGCGCAGTCATCAGCTGTCGACAGGAAACTTTCATCATAGTGGAACTCCGAATTGTTATCGACATCATCAAAATGTTCGTGCTCGACGTCGGAGAGCTTTCGCAGAGCGGGAACCTCCTCGTCAGAGTCTTCTATCCATCCGTCATCACTACCTGGTTTATCCGTGATCATAAACGAGTGATCGTCGAGATCAACAGCGGGGTGATCAGCGACTACCTGCAAAGTACGGGTAGCTACGTCATAGGTTGGGTTCTTTTGCTCGGACTCTAGACTAGTGATGATTGGCTGAGTCTCCATGATGACTTACTCTTGCGTAAAACCTTGCTTGGACGGTGGGGAGAGAAGGTGGAAGATCGGGCGTACGGGAGCGCTGTGAAGAAGCATGCATCTCCAAGTTAGGACTCATCGCGATGACATATGCATGATCGCAGGTCGCAGTTTGCCTGAAGAGGAAACAAAACGAGAAAAGAAATATTCCAATGAGGGACACTGTCTTACACTCTGAAAATAAAAGGCTGCTTCATTCTGCAGTTTCATGAAGATTAATGTCAGACGAAGAAAGTAAAAGCAAATAAACAAGCAGACAACAACGTAATCATTCCACGTTCCACTTCTGACAAATATTGTCTAACCTTGGTCCAGAGGGACAAAAGTAATACAAATGTTTGGTATGGGGTCATGAATTCGGTTCAAATAAACATTTTGGAAGCATATGCAATTTTACAATATTCAATGATCGTCGCCTCGGTTAAAATCGAGTCTAAAGTGATGAAATCGTAAATAATAAACTCTTTATGTTGTAAAGCTCCCTCTCAAGACTGATATTACTTTAGTTTTAAAACAATGTTTCTTTACTACAAGCAACCGATTTGCTATTCCCGTTTGGTATATATTTATATCAGAACTGCATTTCCTAAGATTTTTATGGTCGCAGCTACCATAAAATGGCCTAAGGCGCTTTTTAAAATATTTGAAATTCACCGGGAGCACCGGTAAATGTTTATTAATCAATTTCTCGAAAACAGAAGTGTTTTAGGGGCTAAATTTTCTAGTGATTTAGGGGCTTAACTTTCTAGTGATTATAATATATTCACAGGGGCATCCATATCTATCCCCCCCCCCCTTTTTTTTCCCCCTCTTTTCCCCCTTTTTTTTTCTTCTTCTCTTTCTCAATCCTCTATGGAACTCATTCTAATTCTATCCCTCTGCGCCTCAGAATAGTTTACTAGATCGATGGCGCATAACAAATGCTGTATTATTATTATCAAAATGTTGTAGAATTACTATCCATCCAATGTTCGAAAATTTCCCAAAACTTTGCATTACCTTTAAAGTGAAACGCATTGTCTAAAAAGTACGATTAACTTAATATTGTCCGATTACTCATCAATACATGTTCATAAAATTTACATTAAAATGGCTGGATTGGTAAAACAATGAAAACACATACACATACAAAGAAATTGAATATTTTCTTTATATTGATTCAGATTATACAGTTACAGCAATGAAGTAATGTTCAATTGCATTTTTCTTCTCAGAGAGTAAATAAAACAAAATTTTACAAAATGGACGAATGAATAAACAAAATGTTGCATGTTCACTTACATCGATTAGCAGCAACAACAAAATGAAAAACATACATATATATGGCGACATCACTTCTTTGCACAATTTGACTCGTCATGATGTGATGTTGCTATAGAAACGGATTGATCTGCACGAAGTTTGGAGCGCTACTGTTCTCTGATATAAAAGCGTCAGATTTAATATTCATCTTCTACCTCCACCCTCCCCCCTTCTATCCCGTTACTTCGCCTGCGTTTCCTGAGGATTTCATTGTCCTGTGCTGTAGTCAGTGCTTGCTATCTGTTTCACTATTAAAGCGGGACTGCACTACCTGTAACTAATTACGCCCTCTCTATAGCAAACAATGCATAAGCGGTAACTGTTGGTCCCCCATGATCCCCTTTATCTTGTGTTAATTGAGAGTTGATTTGATGAGATAACCACCTGTCAGTGACCACGCAGGGAAGTCTGGAGGTTTTGATTTAGTTATCGATCTGAGGAGGGGAATAAATATGTGAAATCTTTCAGATTAAGGCACTTTAATAGAATTTTTGTAAATCATATCATTTGTAGGCCTGGCATGCCGAGAGGGAAAGAAAATCGCATGTACATGTAGATCATATTGAGGTCAGAATGCCCGGAAAAAACATTCCGATTATGGCCCGACTTGGATTTTTAATTTTTGTTTTGAAAAGATTGTAGGCCTACTTGCAGCAGAAATTATATTTTATTATTAAATGGTTTAATCATTTAATTATTTAATTGAAATCGAAAATCGATCTATGTCTACATGACCATTAAAATAATCAATTAGAAACATTTGTTCCTATCATCTGTTTTCATTAAATTATATTCTTTAGAAATGTGACGTAATCGGATCGCTCACTACGCGATTGGCTTTAAATATGAAGTTCTGGTCATGCGATTGCATCGTGAAAGGAATGGACCAGAAAAGGTTGATCATCTAGCATATAAGTATCGGTGTGCACTGCAAGGTTCTGGAATCATCAAAATGATAAGAAACTTGTCCCAGTCTTGGTAAAGTTACAAGCACTGCCACTGCACATGGAAATATGTATATGAGACTACACGAACATGTGGCATAAAAATCCCGTAAATCTGTCCCGATTGTTATGATGTTACAATACAGGCTATATTTTAGAATATTAAGGCATTTGAAGAGCCATGCTTTTCAGGGAACATTTGTTATCTGACGTTCTTTCAACACTTGCATAATAGTACAATGATTACGCTCACAAATGATTGTGCACCTCTTCCTAGAACTCAACCTGCTCTTTAAGCACTAATAAGAATAGTGTGGTACAATGATGACGACAAACCTAAATTAATAACAAGCAGAACATGTGACTCACCTGTACAGTGCTCACTGTCGAAGATAAGGAAGATCTCTAGATGCAGTGCTCATAACATATCCTAAAAGAAAACAAATATTATTTTACCATGATTAGGTTTTTTTCGCAAGTTTATAAATTATACAAAAGTAGGCGAGCAAAAAAGAAAAAATGTATAACATTTTACAAGCCACCTCAGTTTCCAAATTTGTGATACACGTATACGCGGTTAAAGATAGTACAAGGTTATCACTCGTTAAATTGAACACACGATACCTTTGATTATATAGACATCGTGATATTTTGTCTTTCTTACAGAAATGAGGTTTAGAGAGTTTTGTTTCGGGGGGTGGGGCACGAAAGAACCCCCTCCCTGATCTGGCAAAGGCACTGCACACGTCTTAATCAGTACCTGTGGAAACTTGAGTTTTTGTATAGGTAATTTCTAAGGTAGAAAATAACTTCACAGCTTTCTTATCCTGTTTTACGCACGTAGGGGTTGAATATGCAATTACTCAAATTTGTACTATAATCACAATAACTTCATTAAACAGTTTCCTTGACAAGACACATTTCCAATTACCTGGTCATTACTATCATCTTTAATGTACATCTCTTCTTTTCAGACAAAACTCACCTCTAAGTCTGAAGATTTGTTAAGGGGACGGCGTGTGATTCTTCCGTGTGATACTACATCTAGTGGCATGTTCTGAAACATGAGAATAAAAAGAGAGAATTAGTAGGGCAATCCACTACTAGTTATTTCATGTGTATGAATGCGGAAAAATAAGAGAAGCAGAATGGTCAGAGTTTGAAACAAATAGGACCAAAATAAAAAGAATGCTATGAGTGTTTGAAATATGAGATCGCTAAATCTATGCGAATCGCAAATTGGCGATTTGGTCGCTGGATCGTGACGTTTTCACGGACAACTCTCCCAATTGCCCTGTAGAAAAAAGTATAATAATTTGTTTCCCTAGACTCCTTCTCCCCTTGAGCACTAATCAAAATATGTTGTGGGTTGCATTGTCATTAGATTTTCTCTAAATAGATTTTTTTTTCTCCAGATTCATACATTTTTGAAGAAAAAAGAATTATGTGTGACTTTGAGGTTTCCCTTTGAAGGTTCCCCCTTTTTTTCTCCAGAAAGTGCCCTTTTTGTTGGTACCCCCTACTAGTTAGTGATGAGGGTTGGAACAAATAAGAAAGTCGTCCGGCGCCTCGTCACAGTGACACTACCGATTCCCATAATACATAATTATAATATGGTATAGTGGTATTGTGAGCTTTCAAACATGCATATCTTTGTCCGATAAATTTCGTTCAAAATTTCACCAGTCTTGTTATATCATTTTCCAGCTTTCTTTTAGAACTGTTTATTGTTAAGTTTTGATTTCCCTTTAAGAAAACAAAACACTTCTTGGCATGTCTTCTTCATAACAATTAAAATAAACAACAAATAGAAAGTTTCCCCAAAGTTTGGCATCGAAGTTTTAATGTCGATAGCCCGCCATTTGTTTGCGGGGCTAGAAAAACAAATAGATCTAGTGTCCCCATTTTATGAACCAATACCATATGTCGGCTTCAGTATTACATGAAATACAAATATCATGCTGCAGCTATCAAAATGAGAGGGTCAGATGTCCCATCGGTTACACTGGAATTGCCCATCAAGTCTAGGTCAGTTCGGACGTAGTTCTTGGTCTTCATATAGTCTAGACCGATTGTTTTGCTAGACCATTTGCTGGCCTGGACGCACCGAATTGATAAAATCATGAACCGAACAAAACTTGAATTGTTATTGCATTCGGGATGTTTGAGTAAAATGTATTCCTACAAGTAGATACAGCTGAAATGTTACATGATGTTATACAGTTTTGCTTAAAACACCATTTACCGATCTGAACCCCTCGGAACCTAGCAGAATCTACGTACGACTGAAATCACCGACTAAGCTACAAGCGAAGGTACTATGGTATCGTCCAGAGAACAGATATAATTACAATAAACGTCGCGTTAACCAAGTTAAGGTTGTTGATGATGATATTTATCTTGAGACTGATATTAATTATAATTGTTCTTTAAATTAAGATATGAAGATGAAACTAACCAATCTAGAATAGCAATGTGTAATCTGGCTAGTAAAGCAAAAATAAAATAAAAATAAAATTCTTGCCAAATGTGCCATTGGATGTTCAATGGTAGGTTATACCCATTTAACTTCGGGGTTTTCAAGATTGAGGTTGTTTCGAAATGTTTCAAGACAAATTTCTGAATGCTTGCTAGGCTTGAATCGTGAAACAGCTTATACACTTATGGATAAACAAAAGTGTACATTGAAGGTCAAAATTGTCTTGTATTATTTATAGGCTTATATACGTCAGACAGGACATTAAATGTCCCATTTGCAGCCAACATCAAATTCTGTGGAACTTTGCAGGAATTATGAACATGTCACGTAGACTATGTCCTATTTGTGAAAATATAGTCGTTAGCAGCGTCCAAATATTCAAATTATGCAAGGAAACCCGTTTACTTTTTAGATTTCACTGTCAGACACTATTGGGTAACTGACCGAGTTGTTTTTCCTTTGGTAATAACATACCAGTACATAAAATGAGCTGTGAAGGGTAAATGAGCATTTGTCTACATCAATAACCCAATTCTTGTAATGGCCAAACTAAAACTGATTGAATCTTTGCGCAGCACAGAACGTACGATCATCGGTACAAGGGTCTAAAAATCAGACTATGACTTTAGTGATTGCAACCACTAAAGATGATTCGACAACTAATGGTCGTTATTTTCCCACTTAAAGACATGTTCAAGCCCTTTCGTTTTGAGGGAAGCTCTCAATCAGTATTTTCTTTAAAATGCCGTTGGAATTTAACCTTTTCCTTTTTTGCTTCTGGCATGCAAATTGGTCATAGGTCAGTCTACCTTTAAGTGATACATATTTCAGAAGAATGTGGAATGTCTAACTTAGGTCAGATCAACCATTGTGTTAGTTTATCAGTTGGCTTTAGACTGGGTGATAGCCCTCCAAAAGGGGAATGAGGAGGTTTATGTAAATCGCTTCATTTAGAATATTCAAGAGAAAATGTGCTTTTGAGAATTATGGTTGGAGGGGGGGGGGGGTATGGGGTAAAGTTAGGTGTCCGGACACTTAAAAAACATAAAGCCTTCTCTTTCGCCTCAGATTGAACGAATAATCACTGAACAGCACTCATCATCACGAGTATCCAATACAATATTGTCGTTACCCTTAGAATTTTAGTTTTTAGAAGACTTCTGAAATATTGCTCGCAAACTTGTTATTTATTTATTTGAACATATTTCATCAACAAAAAAAATCGTACTGCATAGACCTATAGTTTTAATCATAATTGTTAAAATACTCATGAAGTCATGTAACAATATTTAGCGACCCATGCGATTGTAATTCCTTTCAATTATATTTTGTTCGCTCGTGGGTACCATAGCAATATTTGCTAATAGTTTGGTCGATAATTTCAGTCGTTCGTATTTCGAGCAAACGTAACTTGACGGGCATTTACAGATTGAATAGGTTGTACAGCGTACACCGTACAGGGGGCGTCGTCATAATTCACACAACTGGACAACACACACTTGATTCTACTCACAGTAACACAAACACACACATAAACAAAGAATGCACACATTTCCCCTGTGCAAAATGAATCTAGGCCTTGCGCTGACCTTGTACCCGTACCTGGCCGGAAAACTGCGCAAGCGTATGCTGAGAATAATTGTTCTATTCATGTACACACACGCACGTAGGCCTATAAGCTATACGCTGGTGGTTGTGTATCCGGACGCTTACCAAAAAATAAAGCCGTCACTTTTGCATCCATAAGCACTAGCCGTGATAAAGAAATGCACTTGATAACATTGTCTTACATATGAAACTGTTACGTTGACTTGTTCAACTTACTGTTATAAATCAACTGTCAATATATCATTAACAACCTCACCTGTCTGTACACACTCACATATGCACACAAAATATGCAGCAATATATCTGCATGCGTAGGCCCATATCATTGGCAGGCTCGCTGAATTGTCTCTCAGAAGCACTTCTCATAAAATATAGAATATTCACTGCGATCAGGAACAAAAAATAAACAAATAGGTTGATTATAGATTCTACATTTTACTTACAATGATCGAGACTGCCAATGACAATGCAGAATCCATATTGGCATTAGTGATTACGTCATTCTGTGCTCAGTTCCACGACAGTGATCTCAATTCTTCATTACAAAACATGCAGTAAGCATAACGTACACGCACCTTGTTATCGCGATCACACGGCATTGAAGATATGATGTTTACATTACATAAGGCTCGTTCGCTACTATATTCACCTAGTATATAGTGTATCTTTTATGTTATCTCTTTGCCTGCGCTCAAACTTGTGTGCGCATTTAATAAGCGTATTACTAATACAAAGGCGCTTAATCTTCATTTACTGTGCATGGAAAATAATGACAACAATATTGGTATTGTACAAATTGTAAATGCAGTGCACGCAAGGTTATTTAGATTGGTGCCGCCGCTTGCGGCGAGTTCACAGTGCGCACCTTATGAAGAAACCGAGCGTACACTGCGTTTACATTACGCACAACAGGGTCAAGTGCGTTATTTGTTTTGTAAAATAGCGACACGTAAAAATCTAAACAAACAAAAGTCTAGATCTAACTTTAGAGTCTAGGGGTTATATGGTTCTAGAAAATGAAAAGATAAGACCTTGCTTCTTGCTCTACGCGTACGCTGCACTGGAAATCGATCTTTTAGCTTGCTATATCACTTTTTACAGCGATTTTTAGCACAATCGTGAATGCACCAAAAATAGGCCGTGCATGTCATGTGACGCGTTTTGACCAATCACGATGCTTAAACTACTTTTTAAAAATTAAAAACTTTCGTATTAGGCCTACTTAGGTCTATTCGATTTTGCTCAAACTTTCTTTGATTGTTTTGACTAATTTTTCTGCATCTATTGAAACTAAGTTATTTTAAGAGTGGACTTGCCCTTTTACCATTGTGACGATGACAATTTATTTTCATGTCACCCACACTTGGGGTATGATTGTGGATATATCGAAGTTTACAATCAGTTTAAATTTGTCAATTTAACACAGTACAATATAGGCCTACAAATCAAATCGAATAATGTTAATCAGTAAATGTAATGTAAATGTAAAATGACAAAACTATTGTAAGTTAATGAAAAAGAAAGTTACTGGCACCAGTAAATTCAATTTGAATAAATGAATTACTGAAAATGTTATTGATATCAATTTAATAATTTGATATAAGACAAAAAAAGACAAACATGAAGATAGTATTGAACCCTTCTTAAAGGGATAGTTGAGTTCTGTTTTCAGACCGCAAATGCCTTAAAAGTGCATGGTTATTGCCCTTATTCCTATCTATGACATTTATAGTGCCCTTTTAGAACCTAAAATTGCTATGAAGGTAATTTTAGACCCCAAAATGTGTGAAATTTAGCCAATACGATCATACCAATTCAGCTCCAATTAAAAAAAAAACATGGTGACCGTTAATTTATTATTTAATTAAAATTTAACAATACATGAGCCGGCTGATTGTGGGTAATATAAGCAACACGAAAATGCCATCGCAAAATCCAACATCGGCATTGGCTGAAATACGACGTAAAATGCGTTATTTCGTTTTTTTTTCAATGTTTTTTTCAAATTTTTCAAACTATATCTAATTTTTGTTGTGGTACACAAGTATTAGAAATCGTTATATTTCAGCCGTCTCTGAACCGATTTTGATCAAACAAAGATGATTTTGTCATTTAAATATTATGTTTTTTTCAAATTTGATACTCAGTTTTTCATTATCTCACCCAAAAAAAAAATTGTGTAGCGCCCTCTGCAACAGAACTCAACTATCCCTTTAACATTTCATGTGCCAATACTTAAATTAATAAAAACGAAGCATTAATTTTGAAGAAAAACAAATCTTCTAAGATTGAATATGTTTGTAACTTATCGGAGTTAAAAAGTTGACTATCGATTTTACTATTTTCAGTGTATTCGGTCTTTCAATAAAATATTTATTGAGGAACGATTTTCGTCTGAACGAAAGACAGGGCATGCAAACAAGTAATGAAACTCATCCCCAAGTGATAACAAATTACCGAACGTATTAAACCTCATTTTTTTCCTGGAAGTATTTGAATATCTACCAGAAACAATCGGCAGGTGATGATGATTGCCACAGTGAAAACGATTTAAAATTGTCCGATCTCTTTTAATGACATATTATGTCTAAACATAAATAATATAAGAAGATTCGATAGTCAACTCAATGTGAATTGACCCATATTGTACATGAGAAACTTTCTGTCGACGTTCCGCCGTTTTTTGTATATACAATCACAACTATAGTATTTTCACAAATTTCCCATTGAATTAGACATTCCCATATTGTCTAGAGTCAGCTTGTTTGTTTTCAACCAAGGTGCCTGATATATATTCTGCTCAAAGACTAAGAGTAATTTTAAGATAATGTGCATCTCACCAGAACATTTATCTTGTCCATTTTGTACAATCCTACACCAGGAAAATCTCAAGATCATGTAGCACTTCAAATTTCCATATCTCACTTCCATAGAGCAGAATAGGCAACACAAGTTGATCAAATAATTTTAAGAGGAAATCAATAGGTAAGTGCAATTGGTAAGTTTCAGATAATGCATTGCTCGTCTAGCTTCATTGAGTTGTGCTTTACATTTTTACAGCTTTACGATATTCTAACCTCGACCGAGATTATCATTATTATAGGCCTATTATTAGTATAAATAAACGTATTATCATCATTAATATTATTAATTTTGTTAAGATTATCATTATAAGTAGTAGTCCTAGTCCTGTTATGAAAGGGAAAGTCCACCCTGATATTTAGTGCGTTTTTAATAAAAACAAAGGCGAAAAATAAAAGAAACATTTTAGGAAAAGTCTGTGTAAAATCCTATTAAAAATATTCAGGTTATGAATGTTTAAGTTGTAATCAATTAGGCACAAATGTGCAACGTTGTGACGTCAGTAATAAGGTCTTAAGTGCAACATGGCTACAGTGTAACAGCTAGTTGTAAAATAGTCGCTACGTGTGTTGGCACTTGGCATATTACAATTAGCTAGTTGTATGCTGCTCGCTCGAGCTAACTAGCTAGTAGTCCAGGTTCTGTCCGTTTTTTTAAATATATTTGTTATTCTTTGATCACATGCATCCAACACACAGCCCAGTTTAACTTTCTCCACACATCGCGCAATCCCCCAAACAACCATCGAAAGGAACAACAGAATGGAAGGCAAGGACTAACTGTCATCGTTTCAGCGTTGAGGGCGTGTTATTTTCTCAGCTGATTGGGCGTGCGACACGGAAACACTCTAGGCTGTGGACTAACTAGGTAGCTGCAGCAATGATTCGACGAATTCCATACAACTAGTCAAAATATTCAGGGGTCTGAGCGTCTTCTAAAGTAGGGGGCACCAACAAAAAGGGCACTTTCTGGAAAAGGGGGCATCTTCAAAGGGAAACACGAAAATATAAAATGTGTATACATCTGTCTATATACCCACATTGTGATTACATTATCAGGGATGATTTTCATAATTTATTCTCTCTTTACATGGTCTAAGATACTTTGCAGTCGAATGTTCATTTGCAAGAGAATGAAGCGAGCGTGCAAAATGTCTTTTGAGGTCTTATAAAGAGGAAAAACAATAATGGTGGGGCTTTAAGCACAATCTAATCATGACAGACTTAACATATCTTTAAAGGTAATACAAAGTTTGTGAAAATTTTGAAAATTGGGTGGATAGTGATTTTTTACAATTTTGATATATTTGGATGCCCTAGTGGGTGTATTATAAGCACTAGACAATTTAGCCCCTAAAACAATTCTGCTTTCGAGAAAAATTAAAAATAAAAATTTACCGGTGCTCCCGGTAAATTCTGATAAATTTCAAATAGCGCCTACAGCCGTACAATAGTAGCTGTGACCATGAATATCTCAGAACGGGAATAGCTAATCGGTCGATTTTAGTCCAGAAACGTTGTTTTATGGCTTAATTAATATATTGACCTTCAGAGGGAGCTATACAACATAAATAGTGTATAATTTACAATTTCATAACTTTAGACTCGATTTCAACTGCGACAACGATCACTGAATATTGTAGGATCGCATATGCTTCCAATATGTTAATTTTAACCAAATTCATGACCCCATACCAAAACTTTGTAATACCTTTAAAGGCATCGTTTAACAGTGTTAAGTCTGAGATGCATGGCTCTACGGGTTATCGGTGTCTGTGATATGGTGTAATATTGAAGCCCTATAACAAAATTGCGCTTGAAAATGACCAAGAAGTGCCTCAAAAAGTAAAAATATTTGAATGACCGGTTTTACCATACTCGTTTTTCCCAATAGACTGTAGTGTTATGAAAACCGTTAGAATAACGCAAAATTCAATTTCGATTTCCAATCATAAATATCTTGATAATCAGACAGGCGATCGGCTTGTAAAAGTCATGGCGTTCCTGACTGACCTAAAGGTTTATACTTATCATTGCAGCATGAGCTTAATCCAGGATTTTTTTTCAGAATCTGAGACAAATTACCAAATCCCTTCAATGAGAAACATGATTATATGATTATATATGCGAGTGTAAATTGAAGAAAAATTGTTTTTAATCCCTTTGAATTAAGGGCATAATGTTATACAGAAAGAAAAGGGAGGCACTTATCAAAAAGAAAAAGAACACTTATTAGAAAAGAAAATGAGCATATGTCAAAAAAAAACATTAAGGGGGGGGGGTCAATTATTAGTGGTGAAAATGGAGCACTTCGCGCACCTGAAAAGGGACTCTCATCAGAGATGAAAAAAGGCACTAGTAAGAATGGAAAAGGGGCATTTGTCGAAGGAAAAGGGGCACCTATTAGATTTTTATATGGTAATTTATCAGAGTAGAAAATGGGATATTACTCAAAAGGGAAAGAGGCTGTAATAACAAAAAAGGAAGGGGCATTAATCAGAAGAAAAAGGGGCACGTGTCAAAGTTTTTAAAATGCAACTATCAGAGGTTAAAAGGGCATTCGAATCACCAAAGATGTCAAGGTACATTTATGAGAATGGAAAAGGGGCACTTGATATAAAGGAAAAGGGGCACCTCTCAAATTTGAATATGGGCAATTATCAGAGGTAAAGGGGACTCTTAATGTTATCATTCATTTTATTTGCAGACGACTCGAGTGTATTTTTCTCTCACAGAAATCCACAAACTCTTTTGCAGACTGTAAACTCTGAGTTGACAAATGCGACTTTGTGGATTCATGCAAACAAGTTGTCTTTAAATCTTAAAAAAACTAATTATATGCTCTTTAGTAATTCCCTGGGTATATTGCCTGGAAATGTAATGTTCAATGGTGTTGAGATTGAAAGAGTATCTACATTTAAATTTCTTGGCCTGCATATTGATGAACATTTAAATTGGAAGTACCATATTAGTAAACTTTGTAAATTATTGTCAAGAAATACTGGTGTAATTTATAAATTGAAATCTGTGTTCCCACTGAATATTTTACGTATGTTGTACGGAACTTTAATTTTGCCATATTTGCACTATGGTGTGCTAGCTTGGGGCAACTCGTTCAAATCTCAAATGGATAAATTACTACTGGTACAGAAAAGAGTAATACGAATTGTTTGTAATACTCACTATCTTGCGCATACAGATGTTCTTTTTTTATAATAGTAGTGTTTTGAAAGTTAAAGATATTTATCATTTACAACTAGGAGCTTTAATGTATGAATTGAATGCAGGTCTACTACCAGTAGCCTTGGCTAGAATATTTAAGAAAAATAACCAAGTTCATAGTTATTCCACACGTCAGGCGCAAGCATATCACTTGCCTCTTGTTAGAACGCAATTTGCCCTTACTACTTTGGGGTCCACTGGACCTAGGTTTTGGAATTCCCTTGAACCAAGAATAGCGCAATCAGTCAGTATTTATGTATTTAAGCGCAAACTGAAGTTACTATATTTGAGTCGATATCGTCTAGATTTATAGTTGTGATCAATATTTAAGAAAATTAATTACTATATAGGTCAGCATAATTCTACTCCCATCTATTCATCTGTCTGTCTTTTTTTGTTTTTGTCTGTGTTTCAGTCCTGTTGCTCGTTGTATTTTCCTGTTTCTCTTGTTTATAGCCATTATTTAGTAGTCAGTAGATTTTA
Source organism: Strongylocentrotus droebachiensis (assembly GCA_035222895.1). Taxonomy (NCBI): domain Eukaryota; kingdom Metazoa; phylum Echinodermata; class Echinoidea; order Camarodonta; family Strongylocentrotidae; genus Strongylocentrotus; species Strongylocentrotus droebachiensis. The sequence goes on along the minus strand of JAVYIG010000292.1, from coordinate 27,301 downwards.
TTATACTTATTTATGTTTATATTTTATCAGTTGTTTAGTTAGTTTAGTTTTGTCAGCACTTAAATGTATGCATTTATTCTTATCTGACGAGTTTTGTTCTTTTAGGACGTATTCATAAGCTACTCATGAGGGACCTTAAATCCACAAGCCTTGCTTTCAACCAAGGTCACCTCATCTTTCTTTTGTAACGCCATTATCTGTAAACTTGTTATATTCATGTCATATTTGTAAAGTGTGTTATGAAAGAAAGATAAATAAAACTTGAACTTGAATAGGTGGTAAGGGGCACTTATAAGAAGGTAAAATTGGCACTTATCAGACGTAAAAGGGGCACTTTTATGAAGTAAAATTGAGCACTTTCGGGAATACATAATGAACAAATGCATACAAAATGAAAGAATGGGTCCAGTCTCCGGCGTCCACCCGCCAGCGCCGGGGGCTCAGTCAGGTTCGTGCAGATAGGTTATGACTTGCCACGCAGCTGCACCATCAACGCCGTCTTAGTCTTCCTCTGCCTTCTATATCTCACATAGGCCTACTCCCCTATCATCATCACTATCACTGTCATTTGCTGTGAAGCTGTTTTCATCAATTTCGATGTCTAAATCAAGTAGGACTTCCTCTTCAAGACTAGACAAGTCATTGTGATAAGTTACGTGGACTGAGGGGGGGGGGGGGGTGCTCCCGCGCATTAGCCCAACATGCTACGTCACGAATCATACCAGCAAACAGCGGGCTGATCAAGGGCTAGTCCATAATATGGCTACACTTGTTTCAAGCCGCCGAAGATGGCGTTATCAACGAACTCATAATTATGCTTCTAGCCAAGCCTGAGAACCATTTTTTGGCCGGTCGTTCTGAATCGAGGACTACGTCATCTTCGGCAGGCAGCAAGTAAGTGGGGCAGGTCGCATTGCTGGTGTGGTGGAGATCAAATTAAGTAGGCAAAATTCTGGAATAATCAAGGACGGACAAACGGATAGCAACTTCATCACTTTTGAAAGCAGATTGGTCAATTCTATAACAACTAAATGATGTGAATTATAAGGAAAATTGTAACATTCCCTTTGCAATGATGCCAATAAGCATTTGTACAATTTCTTTGGTCCTTAACACACGTCTCCTGCTAGGTCCTACTCATTTGCTCTATACATGAAATGGCATGAATTTTCATTTTCCTACGGATAACTGTCCCGTTTGTTGTGTAGAAAAATATTTCCAATTTATGTTTTTGTTTTCATATTTTGTTTATCCCTTTAGGCACTCTACTCCCAGATTACTATACATGTATAGGTCCTGTAAAGAGAAAAGACCTACCCAAGTCATACATTTTGAAAAAGAAAAAAATTAAATTAAATTTTAGTTATTTTCTGTGTTGGGAACGTTGTCCTCCCTTACGTGACAATGACATTGTCGATTGATCAGTTTGAAGAGCCCATACGTGTAGTGATTACAACGTGAATTAAAACAATTAAAACTTTTTTTTTGGGGGGGGGGCGGGGGTCTGGTTTCGTCCAAACTCGGACCCATCTGCACAGCTCCTTTCAGAGCAGTTGTCTTTAAAGGTGAAATTCAAAGAAGATCACAAATATGTCAACTAATGTATCACTAGAAACTGGTAAGCTAAACAGATGGCCATCGTACAAGTTTTAGGTCAACTACATATCGGGTGATTTATAAAAATACAAATACAACCACCTCCATAGCAGCTGGGATATACGACAGATTCGCCGGAAAAATAACGACGTTTTAATGACGTCACTACATGGACCAACACTGCCCAAGCAGACGACATCCCATAGAGAATGAACATGATTGCAAAGCTATTATTTCTCAAATTATAATGAGTTTAGTGTATATATAATGTAATGGCATGTCAAACCATTCAAAAGGGGATATGACCCGATTCTGATAACTAAAATTTGTTGCTTTTAAATACACAGGATAGGGGTTAATTAACAATCAAAGAAACCAGACTTTCAAATTGAAAAACCCCCGGAATGATATTAAGGACGGCATTTGTTCCCTCTTGAAACGCCGAACATACCCCGGTGTGTGCAGCTGAATATACAGTGGCGTCTTATTTTGTTTACAAGCGACAGATTCCTTTAATTCTGTATTGCTGCATTTGTCATCCAAATAAAACCATGCAAGGGGTTTAGAGTGAGGCAATATATTTAGCCTTACGGTAGTAAAGTAAGAGAAAGAACTCAAGAGAAGATGAAAACACAGGCACTGAAAATGTGTAAGATGTCAGGGAACATCGTCTGCTTGTGCAAGTCATGTCCATACTGTGATCTCACACATCTCAGCAGCGTTCGGAGAGCTCTTCAGGTGCTATGCCGGGGCTGTATTTAAGCGTTTTGTAATTTTTAATAATCATTACTTCGAATGTTCCAAGCATTGAATTTTGATAACCTTGTCGAATCAAAGTTTCAACTTTGCAATAATGAAAATAAAGTGAGTTTTTAAAATCAATGAATATCAACTTTAAAGGTTGGTTTTTATTTTTTTTATTTTTTTTGGGGGGGGGGGGGGGGGTTCGAGGGGTGATACTACAGCAACACAATTACATCCAAATGAAGGAAAGTATTAAACGCCTGTATGAGGGCTATAAAGTCTTGAGACAGATCGCACGAGGGTGAGATGGATAACAAATATTTTAAAATCGATCAATTAAAGAAAATAAAGGACAGAGTGCCATGGAAGCGATCAAAACGGTGAAAACGGTTTGGCGTCCTCTGCTGTTGAAAGTCGGACAGTCTGTGCAAAGCCCATAGCTGTTCCATTTTAGTGTCGTATGCCCTTCGTGACTACTAATCACATTTCATCCTCACCATCATAAATATCATCACTGAATAGGATTCAACCTTTCCCCTCAATGCTACCCGCTTATTTGTTATGTAGATTAAAGAATTGGGTTGAATGCATTGGGTAGTTAGGCTCCACTGCACTCTACATAGCTCCAACAGGTGTTGCATAGCTATAGTGGGTGGGTTGCCTTACCTAGCAGTGTAGTGTCACTATCTGCACACAAGTCATACAGTCAGGACCTATGGGTTGGAGGTGAATGAAAGTTGTTTCATAGCTCAAAACCATGGCATTTTGCGCTGCAAGTCTAAGTTCCATGGAGGGTCAAGATCACCAGAACCGACATTGAGGCCTGCCCCGATTTTCTGCATTTTAGTCAACCAAGTCAAACTGTAAGTTTAATCCATATTTGTATTCCTTTTTATAATGATACATTGGGCGTGTTCATTTGTCATTGAGACAGTCAAGGTCACAAGTGAACCTTTGAATTAGAGATAAATAATGAAGACTGCAAATCATTTCTCTAAAGTAATAATGTAACTCTTTATACATTATTTTGTTCATTTCTGAAGAATAAATGAAAGTACATGTTCACAGGATTTTCACTCAGTAATTCAGGCTCTTTGGAATGTTGAAAGGATATTTGTAATGCAATGTAAATCATTATGATAGAAGCCTTTTCTGTAATGTATTTTATTGTATTGCCTGATGATGATTATAGTCTCGTTAAAGATAAAGTAGATGATGAATAATTTGGTATTATTCCGTAGACTATTTATAGCTTGGGTTAACGTTTAATTTTAGATGATGTTCCGGCTAGGACTTACAGAGCAAGTCCTCTATCAGAGTTTCATGCCACAATGGGTGGATCCCTACCAGTAACGACTATTAAAGGCCTTAAGGGGATAGTTGAAGGTGCTAACAGATGGAGCAACACCTTCGTTACGGTGGACAAGTTCCAGCAACAGTAACAACTATGGTTTCTTTATTCCCATGAACAATATGTTAATATCACATCTTGAGTGTGATTGCATCACTAAAGTGGGTTATTTTATTTATATATTCAGAAGTACGTACGATAAACATACGACCATTTTTAGCGTCAATACTCTGTACACCCTCAGGGTTGGATTCAATATATTCTTTATATCTTTATATGTATTTCTATTGTGATAAGAAGTAAAGTAATAAAGATAAGAAGAAGATGATATTCTTTGATACACTTAACAGAATTCTTTGATTATTGTGTAAATCTTCCTGTGAGATGATTAGAGAGTTTTAACTAGATCACGAATTAAAGTCACCTGAGTTTACCCAGTTGTGACATTTGGGGGCTCGTCCCGGAAACGAAACAGATGACCTCTCGCAGGAATATTAGATTGTTTTCGAAAGTGTTTTTAACTGATTGGATATTATAAAACCTGTAAAAGGAAACAGCATGCATTTAAGAGCGTTAACTATCTCATGTACATTATTGACCTCATGTATTGGAAAAGATTTTTCACTTTTGAGTCTCATTGTTATCTTCATATGAACTAGAAATATTTTGCGATTATGTGATACAGAACAGGAGTCGGTGGCAAGTATTCAAGTCGGCAGAACGTGTTCTTGATTCTCTCTGGTAAGTGACAATTTAGCAATTTGCGCATTTAGAGCGACTTTGGGAAGGGGTTAGTTACCCAGATAGATTCACCACCTATCAATACCATAGTCCCGCTTCATTGTTAGGTTGGGTTATCAGTATGGATGTCATTGATGAAAAGTTGATTAACTTAGGTAAGGAACTAGGTTTAGTTGGTGAGGCCTTGTTGGAGTTCATTAAATATAGAGAACAAAAGGCACGTGATGAAAGAGCAGCTGTAAGGGAAGATAGGAAACAAGGTTGGCACCAGATGAAGCTGAGAATTACTCCAAGCTTAAGGACGCCCTCCTTCGCAGATACCAGATGTCAGCAGATGACTTCCGGAAGAAGTTCTACAAAGCAACGCCAGAGACGAGAGAGTATGCTGGTCAATTTGTCGCTAGGTTAGATCACTACTTCGAAAGATGGTTGGATCTTACGGAGACAGACAAATCTTGTCAAGGATTGAAAGATTTGATTATTAGACAGCAGTTTCTTGAACAGATGAGTCCAGGGCTTGCTATCTATTTGAGAGAGCGTACGCTCAAGTCTACTAGGGAGATGACTGACGCTGCTCAGATTTATATCTCAGCACATGGGGGTCATTTCAAGGGTCCAAGACAGGACAACAAAGTAATGACATCCCACAAGTCGGAGAAAAAGAGTGAAGCTTTTCACAGAGAAAAGCCCAGTAATCGGAAGGTGATTGGGCCATGTTATTTGTGTGACCAAATGGGTCATCTTGCAAGAAATTGTACAGTAACTTCTAATTCAAAGCCTCAAAAGGGTGGAAGTTTTGTAGCCATGGGTTTAAAATCCCATAATCCTAAGAAGTCATCAGGTAAGAATAAGTCTCACACAAATCATGAAAAAGTTGATGAGGTGAACAGACTCTTATCTTTTGAATGTCCAACATGTTCTTCTTCAAAAGATTCAGGGGGTTGACAAAGATACAACACAGGTCGAGAGTGTCGGGATGTTTGTCACGATGTCTGCCGCAGGGATGAAGCAGACTAGACCGTCGAGGAAACAGAGGAGGAAGAAAGTACTGGAAATGTGTGCGGCTTGTACAGGTAAGTTGCGTGCACTAATGCCAGTTAAGGATGGAATTGTTAATTCTCAAACAGTTTCAGTTGTTAGAGACACAGGTTGTTCCTTTTTTTGGTGATTCTCAGGAGCCTAGCCGCCAAGGATCAGATGACAGGAAAACACAGGCAGTGTATTTTCATCGATGGCAGTGTACGTTGGTATCCTACTGCTAAGGTACATGTTGACAGTCCTTTTTAAGTAGGCTGTGTTGTAGCTTTGTGTATGAAATCACCAGTGTTACTTTGATGTTATTCTAGGGAACATCCAAAATGTTCTCCCACCCGATGCTCCGAATCTGAACTGGGGGTCGTCTACTTCAGACCATGATGGTCCAGGTAAGAATTTATCTGAGGTAGAGATGGCAGTTGAGACGAGATCCCAAGTTAAGGTTAGTAAGCGGAAACAGACTCCACTGAAGGTAATGTCTCCTATACCAGAAGTTTCTCCTGATGATATTAGGGAAGTTAGCAGACCCTATACGCTGAAGAAGGCGAGAGAGCTCGCGGAGTCTGGAAGGACATCAAGATGTCAAAAAGACGTCAGATATTATTAAAGATTATGTTGAGTTTCTTTTGGCCAGGTTTACAAGCAGATGTGAGCAGATTTTGTCAGTCTTATGACATATGCCAAAGGACCATTAGCAAGGGCAGGATCCCTCGAGTTCCTCTAGGTAAGATGCCTATTATTGATGTCCCATTTAAAAGGATTGCTGTTGATTTGATAGGGCCAATCCAGCCTTGTACAGCCCGGAAGAATAAATATATGTTTTACCATAGTTGATTGTGCTACAAGGTACCCAGAGGCGGTAGCCTTGCCCAACATAGAGACGACGACTGTTGCAGAGGCACTTGTTCAGATTTTCTCCAGGGTTGGTGTACCATAGGAGATTTTGTCAGATCAGGGTATCCAGTTTACCTTTGACCTTATGAGAAGTATTGGAAGGTTACTGTCTATCAAGCAGATGACCACGACCCCATATCATCCTGCTTACAAAGGTCTTGTCGAGCGGTTTAATGGTACATTGAAGAAGATCCTACGTCGAACTTGTGCAGATCGTCCTACTGATTGGGATCGGTATCTAGTTCCTATTTTGTTTGCTTACAGGGAGGCTCCACAAGCCTCGATAGGATTCTCACCATTTGAGCTCCTGTATGGTCGCACGGTAAGAGGCCCCTTGATGATTATCAAGGAACTTTGGACCGGTAAGCAACAAAATGAAGACCTGAAATCAACCTACCAGTATGTAGTTGAGCTGAGGGAGCGGCTAGAACCGACGCTAGAAGTAGCACAGCAGGAGCTGAGGAAGTCGATGGTAAGAAGCTCCAAGTACTACAACTCGAAAAGTAGGGAGGGTGGAAAGGTCCTTTCACTGATGTTCACAAGCTCAGTGATCAGGATTACAGATTAGACATCAATGGGAAGCTTAAAACTTTCCATACCAATCTGTTGAAACGCTACATCAGCAGAGATGAAGACGGTGAGCGTGAAGACTCTTGGACTGGCGGTGGAAATCGTGAGGTCAGCGCTCACGCTACAGTCGTCACAGAGGATGGTGACAATGACGGTAGCCCGATGTTAGAGAAACCGAAGTCTATCGGTATTCAACTCCCACCGCTTGAAGCAACAGAGACAATAGAAGATGTCTCAATATGCTTGAAATTAACTAAGGAGCAGAAGAGTGAGGTAAATTCTGTGTTACATAGTTACTGGGAAGTCCTCACTGATCTTCCAGGAGAGTGTAAGATAGGCTCTCATTCGATCAAGCTGACTACAGATGAACCAGTACGTCAGAGACCGTACCCGACCCCTCATGCTCGGAGGAACACAATTGAAGAGGAGTCAAGAAGATGCTTGATATGGGAGTTATAGAGCAATCTGATTTCCTTATTCATCACCAATTATTGTGTTAGTGAAGAAACCTGATGGGACGAACCGATTCTGTTCTGACTTTCGTCGATTGAATCGTGTGACGGTGTTCGATGCAGAACCCATTCCCAACAGTGATGAGATATTCGCCAGTTTATCAGGATGTAAGTATTTCTCCAAAGTAGATCTATCGAAAGGGTATTGGCAAATCTTCTTATCTGAATACGCTAAGGAGAAGACGGCTTTCCGTAGTCCAAGCGGATTGTACCAATTTCGGAGGATGCCGTTCGGCCTTGTCAATGCGCCGGCAAGATTTAGCCGGGTCATGAGGTCATTACTTCGTGGGATGTCCGGTGTCCAAAATTACTTGGATGACATCCTAATTCACACTAGAACATGGGTGGAGCACCTCCGTGTTCTGAGAGAAGTCTTCGAGAGACTGCGTGCAGCTGGCATAACTGCACGACCGAGTAAGTGTCAAATAGGCTGTCGCCAGATTGAATTTCTGGGACACATTGTGAGAGAGGACAAGCTTCAACCGATGCAAGATAAGGTGGAGAGGATCCGACATGCTCCATCACCAGAGACGAAGAAGCAGATGCGTTCATTCATCTCCTCTCATCCCCTTCCCATCGTGTCTCTCTATCTTCTTATCCTCTTAGCCGGACTCAATTCACCTTCTCATCTATCATTTATTTTCAGCTTATAATATCAGCTGCTACTAGTAACCGGCTAATACATACCGTTTAATTTCTTACTTTTTTTTTTTCTCGATTAGCGATATCCTACATTCCTTTAGAAATCCCATCCCTCTAAGGTACACAACCATGCTTTTCGCTCCTATGTTCTCCGCCTTTCGTTCACTCTCCCACTCTCTCTATCTGAAATTCTCTCTTCTCTTTATCACTCTTTAGCTTTCTCTCTCTCTCTCTCTCGCTTTCTCTCTCATGCTCGCTTCTTCTCCTCACTCGCTTTACTTTCTTTCTTTCTCTGTCTCTCTTTTTTCTCTTTCTCTACCCCCTCCCCGTTTTCCATTTACCGGCATCATTACGCTTGACGTATTACCATGCATTATCTATTTTTCTAAGCAATTTTTTTTTTTAATTATCAATACAGAACCGTAATAGCAACCACTTTCTCATAAACATATGTAAAGTAATGATTAGTATATTACCATAATATATACACTATATTACGTATACAAAAAAACACGAGGGTTTTAAATAACATTCTTCTTTAGTACATTGTGTATAACCGTGATTGCGAGGTGAATTAAATAACATATATGCGTCAAAAACATCAAGCTTCGTTCAATTTGGTATTTTGTAATGCCCGTCAGAAAGTAACAATTTATGCCAGGATGTTCATCCCTAGCAACTGAGAAAACATTACATAATTAGTACGATAGAAACACAACCAGTGAAGTAAAACAATATATTCGTAATAATTATCACAGATTTGGAAGAAATATTGGATACTTCACTCCCCTGCTGGGACAGCTAATACCTAGTGTTGAATGATGATCACGAGTAATATCATAACTTTCGAAATATTATGAAAATTAACAATTGTATACCCACACGAGATACATACGAGCTAATTTTGTTCAACTTTTACTCTACCCCTACCATCAAACAGAATTGGCAACAACCGTATACCAGTAGGGAACGACGAGGGTCGAGGGGGGTAGGAAAGGGCAAACCATTAAGGAGCAAAGGCATTGCAAATACGATTATTATTTGTTTTACTTTTTTGGGGAAAATCCGTTACACTTGCAATTTTTCTGCAAATTTGGCCGTAGATGGGGTAATTCCAAACTTATGATCAAAACATTGTTGTTGACTGTCTCCTAATGTGGTTAACAGTGTATTGTCTATTGCCGGGCAGCCAAGGGTGGGAGTACCGTATAGGTGGTACTGTCCCTGTATATCAATACGATAACATAAGACTGCAACAAGTCCAAATTTCCTTAGTTATAACATAAAAATGATAAAATGCATGAGGCTGAAAAATGATAAAATGCAAGTTACCGCGAAAAGATATACGTTCCAATGAAGAAAACAAAACTCATGAATATTCAACAAAACGCATGAATGTATGGTATCGAAAGTAACTCAGCTTACAAAGAAAGTTTTTTGTCTAGTTCATAAAGGACAAACGATGAGTTGCAATGGTGGGGAAAAAATCCATCTAAAAGAAATGTCATTAATTTGTTTGTTTTGTTAATCCTGTAAAACAATTTCCATCTAAAATTGTACCTCTTTTTAAAACAGTGAGAGAGAAAAAAAGCATACAACAATCACTGCTAAACAACCTATCACTGAACTACATAAACATTGGTCTGACGAGGGTAAACATAACCCATATTTTCTGATGAATTTGTGATAAAAGCAAAAACGTTGTAAAATGAACTCGATATAACGAAAATGACAAAGTTGAAACAACCTGAAAAAGGCAAATAGTAACAAAGTGAAAATAAACTCTATAGCCTTATGAGGTTGATGTACAGTTAACAATTCATTTGTTCGTACACCTTCTTGCTTCCATTTTTTTTCTTGTAACTCTTGTGAATACTTTTTAGATGTAAAGCTTTAAAAGTGACATTATCAAGAAACATAAATCGGGACAAATCAATCGTTCACATACTTAACAAAATTACAAAACTTGGTAAGGGTATGAAGTTGTTTAGTTTGTTAATTGTAGGTATCAAAGACTTACAGGCAAAACCGATACAAACAATATTCAACACACGGTACACGATTCGATGCAATACATTTCTGAAGGAATACAATATGAACTATTTGAGAAGTTGCTGCACAACAAATACGGCTGTAGACTGGACAGAAGCGTGTAAATATTCAGGTGCAAACAATAGTCAATTTGATAGAGTCCATTAAGTCCACTCCAAAAATAACTTACTTTAAATAGAAGCCGGTCAGACAAACCAATTGATGACACGAAAAAATTTGAAAATCACAAGACTCACTCATGAGCCTGTTACATCATTGCCTCACTATCCACTGAATGTTTTCTTTATATTGATAATATAAATTTCCTATTTTTCCCCGTAAGAATCTTATTTCTTCACCCTAGCATCAAAGTTAGATTGATAGTAATATGTTTTTGTGTGGTTGCACTAAATATAGAGTAATTATTTTCCAGTTAAATCATGAAAAATTAGAATTTTGATAAACTAGATATAATTATATAAAAATAAATGATTATGAATATAATATTCAGAAAATAGTATCAATTCTTCAAAGCCCATACAAGATTTTGTGAAATGTCATGCACGTAATATAATACAAGTCATATAACATGGGCAAAGGCGTGGGGAAATCAAGATTTGGGGGATAAAAAAAGGAAATTAAAGGGATTAAAATATATAAAGCAATTGATAAATAGTGAGGACATGACGTCACAAACTGATAGCTAAATTGTCAGTTTGTGTAGTGATTTCCATTGTTCCATGGTTTTACATACTTTTTCAAAAAGTCATAACTTTCTCATTAGTAATGTTATCTGATTTTACTCAAACCCTTTTTGATTGGTAGGTCAGATTTGTCTGCTTCTATTGTAAGTAAGTTATTTTTGGAGTGGACCTGCCCTTTAATATCTAAGCTACCTACACGTTCATATAAAAGGTACACCCCTTTTAGCCTAGACCATGGACCTACCAACAAAAATGATTGGTATGATTGTCAACATTTACTAATACTGATAATAATGATGTGCAAAGTGCGACATGTAATGTCAATCACAATAAATTAGGTCAGGGGCCAGTTTCTCGAAAAGCCTAGGTTCGTGGACATCCCATAGAAACGTGTGATAATTATATAGCATACGTTTCAATGGGATGTCCACGAAGTAAGACTTATGCCGGTTTCGAGGAACGGCCCCCTGCCGGCAGCTGTTTGTGAACAACAAACATCGATTTACAATTGTATTAAAATTCCAAGCATGGAATATTACATATATTACGTATACATTAAGTTATCATCTTTAGAAATGAACTCCTACTCTTGCGTGTGGTATGCTTAGATGGTATGGAAAAAATACACAGTTGCTAGAGTATATCTATTTCACGATGGACTGTGTAAACAGGCACCATTTAAGTACTTTAGAATCAGCAGTACCGATAAGATATGCGATTATTTTTAATCAGAAAAGGTCTTCTAAATCAGGATTGTTTTGTCTCTGCATCACTTGTTCATGCCGTTGTCTCTGAATATTCTCAAGCATCGACTCTTGTTCTTCAATCCGTTGCTTTAGAAGACGCATTTTCTCGGCTCGCGATAAATACTCTGTATCGGAAATCTTCGGGAGCTCGCAAGTCCCATCGGCTGGCCTCGTATCGGTTACAAGTCCTGTCGGTCCGTCACTCGGATGGCAAGATTCATCATCGGTATCTTCCGGATCAGTTGGAATGTCTGTCGAATCAGAGTCGGTATCTGGTTCGGGTTTGATCGTCCTGTTTCCGGCAAGATTCGGGCTGGGTTCAGCAGGGTTCGTTGGTTCGTCGTCATCGGACAGTGGTTCCGATTTGATGCGTATCTTTAACACCTTCTTAGGAGTGCGAGTATCTCGGTTACCATCTTCCTGCTTTATACATTCAACCGTAGTGTTACCCGATAACCTGACCAAGTGTGGAAGTTTGATTTCTTTCTTCAACACTACCACTGCACTGGCAGATGTTTTAGGCGACGTCTGCTGATAGGAGCTGGTACTCTCTGAAGATGAAACTTCAATGTTCGAAGATGATGGTGAAGATGTGAATTTCCGTCTCTTCTGGGGTGGCGGAGAATATGGCCTTATGACTCTTCTCTCGCGTCGACTCCTCCGTGGGCTGGGTGAGTTGATCCCAAGATTCTCTGTGGATCCGCATGTACTCTCCTTTCCGTCACATGGTTCAAAACTCTGCGAAACCTCCATAGCTATAGTCTTGTCATGGTCTCTGGCAATTTCCGTTGGATTGTTCTCAAGTTGGTTGATTGCCGTGGTTGATTTTTGAGTGTACACAAACGACCCATCGTGCTGGGATACTATGTTCTTACCACTATTAGGGAATCCGTTAGCTCCTAATATTACTATTTTCTTAGGTTCTGTCCTGACATTTCTTTCAACATGTTCTGGTGAAGATTTAGCTCTCGTTCTCACTATTTTCACTTTGGCCCCAGATGGCAGAATTTCAGTTCTGACGTCAACCACTTCTTTGCTAGCAGACAAATCTCCTAGGATGGAATTATCTGTATTAGCACCTATACTAAGATTTGAATTGCAATGTATCAACGATGGCTGACCTGATAAGGCTTTTGAGACTAGAACAGGGATTCCTCCAGGCACTTGCAAGATTTTTCGCTGATCATCGGGACCAACGACAACATAACGGACAAGGTTCGTCATTTTGGGTAGCAACAAAGGTGCAGATGTTCTTGGTAATCTTGGTAAACCAATAAAAGAGACGCACGGTCTCGCTAAGGTACCATCCATCTTATCGGAAGTATTCATCACGTACGGCAACATTGACGATGAGGAGGACTGAGAGGGCACTCCAAAGCGTAACGCACCGTCTTGATCACCTACGACAGCAGAGGTTTTATCACCTAACTTTAAAGGTGGTGCCATAGCTCTATCGAGATCTGTTACACTCTTGCGTTGTGTCTCTGTTGCCGCACGTGACTTAGATCTTGTGATGCGAGTTTCTCCTTCCCCAGCGTTGGAGGCAGCTTTCGCAGCGGCAAGAAGTTTATCACAGACAGCAGTCACTGTTTTCGTTTTCTCAAGAGCAGCGTTTTTTGTCTGTTGGGTTGAATCTGTTTGATTGATAGATGGTGGTACGTTTGTCAATCCTGATGGAATAACCGGTTCGAGCACATCAATCACAGTATTTCCGGCTGTCGGATTATTTGTATCCATCCTCGCTTTAATGATACTTTCGATCGCATGATCTGTAGGACGGGCACTGCTTATCGGTGCTGATAACGGGACAGCCGGGTCTTCATCGGGTTGACCCAATTTTAAAACGGAAAGTGCCTTGGAGACATCCGACGAAGTGGCTGGCAAACTTTGAGCTTCATTTGCGATGTTTCCGACGCCCACTGGCGTAGGATATTTAACGGTGATCACTTCTGGAGTAAGGGACGCGCACGTTGCAGGAATGCTCAACTCTGAAGGTTCATCATCTTTCGCTGTTGATTCCTCAAATACGTTAACAGCCTTGGAGGGATCCAGTTTCAATGGCAGTTTAATCATTTGTGAATCGATCAAGGAAAGAGTCGCGCAACTTGCAGGAGAAGACGCTTTCACATTCGATACGTTGCCAGTATTGGAGGGATCCAGTTTCAATGGCGGTTTAATCATTTGTGAATCGATCAAGGAAGGAGCCGCGCAACTTTCAGGAGCAGACTTGTTCACCTTCGATACGTTGCCAGTATTGGAGGGATCAAGTTTCAATGGCAGTTTATTCATTTGTGAATCGATCAAGGAAGGAGTCGCGCAACTTGCAGCTGGAACAGACTTTTTCACCTTCGATAAAGGCCGCAAAATAGAAATCCCTTCTTGGCCAGGTGTTTGTGGAACTCCCAGACGAAAGAGGACCTTCTTCTTGTCCGAACCATTTAACCTGTTTGTTACATCATTAATGACCTGTTTTGGACCCTGCAGTACCATGTTCTTGATACCCTTTTCTTTCATCATAAGCTTCAGGTCTTTGACATACTCGTCCACTGACGTATAACGTTTCTTCCGACTTTCTTCATCGCCTGAAAACAGACTGGAAGTCTTACTATCATCGGCTTTGCCCGCTTTGGAACCCGCCTGGACTTTGAATAGGTACTTTTTCCGGTTACTAGTTTCTGGAAGTGATTCAGACGTCGTTCTCTTCAACTGAGAATTCTTACGAATAACATCATTAATCCTCGTTGTATCAAGTCCTTTACAGTCCACAGATTCTCCTGCAAGTCCTTCACGTCCTTCGCTTGTTTCTGCACGGGTTATACTAGAGGCACTCGATGGGGTAGACACATTTGTCAATAAAATGCCATCCGTGGGATATATCCCTTTCACATCCACTTTTAAAGGTAAAGTTCTCGGTTTAATAGTACCTTGAGAGACGCTGGATGTGGTAGATGGGGTGGAACACCGTGTTGGTTCACTGCCAGAGGAAGTACACATCTGACTAGTTGGCATGGGGGGAATGAGATTCGGGTTTGTCGTGAGTTCTTCTACACCAGGCTTCTCTGTCTCAGATTCACAAGCCATTTCTTTAGGTTTTGAAACCTGTGTCTGACGCAATCCATTACTTCGATCCTTGACATCAAATTTTGCCAGACACTTGCCAGACACTTTACCACCAGCTTTCATTCTTCGCGTCTTTCTTACTCCTCTTGTGGGAAGCGCAGAAACTGTCAATACTGCTCTCTTTGACTCAGGGAACGACAGTAGTTCGTCTAACATGGAAGACCCGGATGTCTCCTTTCGTCCCACCTTCATGGTGCAGTTTTGTTTGATTTCGATCGAATCATCGATTCCCTCTTTGACCTTTGCCTTGTGACCTGGCTTACCAACCCGTGTTTTGATTTGTTGCGTTTGTGATGTGGTTTCGGGCTTGCTAAAATTATCTCCATGAAACATAACTTCACCTTTTTCTTCCTCAGCATTAGCGGTTTCATCGGCACTAGCAGTTTCATCGGAATCCTCTCCACTAGCAGTTTCCTCGACACTGTCCTGAAAACTATTAACAGCAAAACTTTGATTTTGAACAACACTGGCCTTAACGACGGAAGTTGGTGCATTTCTCTGAGTGAATGAATAAATGTCTGTATGAGGCGTTGACTCTGTCCCGTTCGCTATCTCATCTGCGCTGTTAAGACCCAGAAACTCTTCTGCGCAGTCATCGGCTGTCGACAGGAAACTTTCATCATAGTGGAAATCCGAATTGTTATCGACATCATCAAAATGTTCGTGCTCGACGTCGGAGAGCTTTCGCAGAGCGGGAACCTCCTCGTCAGAGTCTTCTATCCATCCGTCATCACTACCTGGTTTATCCGTGATCATAAACGAGTGATCGTCGAGATCAACAGCGGGTTGATCAGCGACTACCTGCAAAGTACGGGTAGCTACGTCATAGGTTGGGTTCTTTTGCTCGGACTCTAGACTAGTGATGATTGGCCGAGTCTCCATGATGACTTACTCTTGCGTAAAACCTTGCTTGGACGGTGGGGAGAGAAGGTGGAAGATCGGGCGTACGGGAGCGCTGTGAAGAAGCATGCATCTCCAAGTTAGGACTCATCGCGATGACATATGCATGATCGCAGGTCGCAGTTTGCCTGAAGAGGAAACAAAACGAGAAAAGAAATATTCCAATGAGGGACACTGTCTTACACTCTGAAAATAAAAGGCTGCTTCATTCTGCAGTTTCATGAAGATTAATGTCAGACGAAGAAAGAAAAAGCAAATAAACAAGCAGACAACAACTTAATCATTCTACGTTCCACTTCTGACAATAAATATTGTCTAACCTTGGTCCAGAGGGACAAAAGTAATACAAATGTTTTGGTATGGGGTCATGAATTCGGTTCAAATAAACATTTTGGAAGCATATGCAATTTTACAATATTCAATGATCGTTGTCTCGGTTAAAATCGAGTCTAAAGTGATGAAATCGTAAATAATAAACTCTTTATGTTGTATAGCTCCCTCTCAAGACTGATATTACTTTAGTTTTAAAACAATGTTTCTTTACTACAAGCAACCGATTTGCTATTCCCGTTTGGTATATATTTATATCAGAACTGCATTTCCTAAGATTTTCATGGTCGCAGCTACCTTAAAATGGCCTAAGGCGCTTTTTAAAATATTTGAAATTCACCGGGAGCACCGGTAAATGTTTATTAATCAATTTCTCGAAAACAGAAGTGTTTTAGGGGCTAAATTTTCTTCTGGGGCA
Organism: Strongylocentrotus droebachiensis; assembly: GCA_035222895.1. Lineage (NCBI taxonomy): Eukaryota > Metazoa > Echinodermata > Echinoidea > Camarodonta > Strongylocentrotidae > Strongylocentrotus > Strongylocentrotus droebachiensis. Next base: position 10,967 of record JAVYIG010000292.1, on the reverse strand, counting down.
TCCATATCTATCCCCCCCCCCTTTTTTCCCCCTCTTTCCCCCCTTTTTTTTTTCTTCTTCTCTTTCTCATTTCTCTATGGAACTCATTCTAATTCTATCCCTCTGCGCCTCAGAATAGTTTACTAGATCGATGGCGCATAACAAATGCTGTATTATTATTATCAAAATGTTGTAGAATTACTATCCATCCAATGTTCGAAAATTTCCCAAAACTTTGCATTACCTTTAAAGTGAAACGCATTGTCTAAAAAGTACGATTAACTTAATATTGTCCGATTACTCATCAATACATGTTCATAAAATTTACATTAAAATGGCTGGATTGGTAAAACAATGAAAACACATACACATACAAAGAAATTGAATATTTTCTTTATATTGATTCAGATTATACAGTTACAGCAATGAAGTAATGTTCAATTGCATTTTTCTTCTCAGAGAGTAAATAAAACAAAATTTTACAAAATGGACGAATGAATAAACAAAGCGTTGCATGTTCACTTACATCGATTAGCAGCAACAACAAAATGAAAAACATACATAATATGGCGACATCACTTCTTTGCACAATTTGACTCGTCATGATGTGATGTTGCTATAGAAACGGATTGATCTGCACGAAGTTTGGTGCGTATTGTTCTCTGATATAAAAGCGTCAGATTTAATATTCATCTTCTACCTCCACCCCCCCCCCCTTCTATCCCGTTACTTCGCCAGCGCCGGTTTCCTGAGGATTTCATTGTCCTGTGCTGTAGTCAGTGCTTGCTATCTGTTTCGCTATTAAAGCGGGACTGCACTACCAGTAACTAATTACGCCCTCTCTATAGCAAACAATGCCTAAGCGGTAACTGTTGGTCCCCCATGATCCCCTTTATCTTGTGTTAATTGAGAGTTGATTTGATGAGATAACCACCTGTCAGTGACCACACAGGGAAGTCTGGAGGTTTTGATTTAGTTATCGATCTGAGGAGGGGAAGAAATATGTGAAATCTTTCAGATTAAGGCACTTTAATAGAATTTTTGTAAATCATATCATTTGTAGGCCTGGCATGCCGAGAGGGAAAGAAAATCGCATGTACATGTAGATCATATTGACGTCAGAATGCTCGGAAAAAACATTCCGATTATGGCCCGACTTGGATTTTTAATTTTTGTTTTGAAAAGATTGTAGGCCTACTTGCAGCAGAAATTATATTTTATTATTAAATGGTTTAAGCATTTAATTATTTAATTGAAATCGAAAATTGATCTATGTCTACATGACCATTAAAATAATCAATTAGAAACATTTGTTCCTATCATCTGTTTTCATTAAATTATATTCTTTAGAAATGTGACGTAATCGGATCGCTCACTACGCGATTGGCTTTAAATATGAAGTTCTGGTCATGCGATTGCATCGTGAAAGGAATGGACCAGAAAAGGTTGATCATCTAGCATATAAGTATCGGTGTGTACTGCAAGGTTCTGGAATCATCAAAATGATAAGAAACTTGTCCCAGTCTTGGTAAAGTTACAAGCACTGCCACTGCACATGGAAATATGTATATGAGACTACACGAACATGTGGCATAAAAATCCCGTAAATCTGTCCCGATTGTTATGATGTTACAATACAGGCTATATTTAGAATATTAAGGCATTTGAAGAGCCATGCTTTTCAGGGAACATTTGTTATCTGACGTTCTTTCAACACTTGCATAATAGTACAATGATTACGCTCACAAATGATTGTGCACCTCTTCCTAGAACTCAACCTACTCTTTAAGCACTGATAAGAATAGTGTGGTACAATGATGACGACAAACCTACATTAATAACAAGCAGAACATGTGACTCACCTGTACAGTGCTCACTGTCGAAGATAAGGAAGATCTCTAGATGCAGTGCTCATAACATATCCTAAAAGAAAGAAAACAAATATTATTTTACCATGATTAGGTTTTTTTCGCAAGTTTATATACAAAAGTAGGCGAGCAAAAAAGAAAAAATGTATAACATTTTACAAGCCACCTCAGTTTCCAAATTTGTGATACACGTACACGCGGTTAAAGATAGTACAAGGTTATCACTCGTTAAATTGAACACACGATACCTTTGATTATATAGACATCGTGATATTTTGTCTTTCTTTCAGAAATGAGGTTTAGAGAGTTTTGTTTCGGGGGGTGGGGCACGAAAGAACCCCCTCCCTGATCTGGCAAAGGCACTGCACACGTCTTAATCAGTACCTGTGGAAACTTGAGTTTTTGTATAGGTAATTTCTAAGGTAGAAAATAACTTCACAGCTTTCTTATCCTGTTTTACTCACGTAGGGGTTGAATATGCAATTACTCAAATTTGTACTATAATCACAATAACTTCATTAAACAGTTTCTTTGACAAGACACATTTCCAATTACCTGGTCATTACTATCATCTTTAATTTACATCTCTTCTTTTCAGACAAAACTCACCTCTAAGTCTGAAGATTTGTTAAGGGGACGGCGTGTGATTCTTCCGTGTGATACTACATCTAGTGGCATGTTCTGAAACATGAGAATAAAAAGAGAGAATTAGTAGGGCAATCCACTACTAGTTATTTCATGTGTATGAATGCGGAAAAATAAGAGAAGCAGAATGGTCAGAGTTTGAAACAAATAGGACCAAAATAAAAAGAATGCTATGAGTGTTTGAAATATGAGATCGCTAAATCTATGCGAATCGCAAATTGGCGATTTGGTCGCTGGATCGTGACGTTTTCACGGACAACTCTCCCAATTGCCCTGTAGAAAAAAGTATAATAATTTGTTTTCCCTAGACTCCTTCTCCCCTTGAGCACTAATCAAAATATGTTGTGGGTTGCATTGTCATTAGATTTTCTCTAAATAGATTTTTTTTCTCCAGATTCATACATTTTTTAAGAAAAAAGAATTATATGTGACTTTGAGGTTTCCCTTTGAAGGTTCCCCCTTTTTTTCTCCAGAAAGTGCCCTTTTTGTTGGTACCCCCTACTAGTTAGTGATGAGGGTTGGAACAAATAAGAAAGTCGTCCGGCGCCTCGTCACAGTGACACTACCGATTCCCATAATACATAATTATAATATGGTATAGTGGTATTGTGAGCTTTCAAATCTTTGTCCGATAAATTTCGTTCAAAATTTCACCAGTCTTGTTATATCATTTTCCAGCTTTCTTTTAGAACTGTTTATTGTTAAGTTTTGATTTCCCTTTAAGAAAACAAAACACTTCTTGGCATGTCTGTATTTATGTTCTTCTTCATAACAATTAAAATAAACAACAAATAGAAAGTTTCCCCAAAGTTTGGCATCGAAGGGTAAAACTGACATTAATAATGTCGATAGCCCGCCATTTGTTTGCGGGGCTAGAAAAACAAATAGATCTAGTGTCCCCATTTTATGAACCAATACCATATGTCGGCTTCAGTATTACATGAAATACAAAATATCATGCTGCAGCTATCAAAATGAGAGGGTCAGATGTCCCATCGGTTACACTGGAATTGCCCATCAAGTCTAGGTCAGTTCGGACGTAGTTCTTGGTCTTCATATAGTCTAGACCGATTGTTTTGCTAGACCATTTGCTGGCCTGGACGCACCGAATTGATAAAATCATGAACCGAACAAAACTTGAATTGTTATTGCATTCGGGATGTTTGAGTAAAATGTATTCCTACAAGTAGATACAGCTGAAATGTTACATGATGTTATACAATTTTGCTTAAAACACCATTTACCGATCTGAAAAATGAAGAAACAAATATAAAACCCCTCGGAACCTAGCAGAATCTACGTACGACTGAAATCACCGACTAAGCTACAAGCGAAGGTACTATGGTATCGTCCAGAGAACAGATATAATTACAATAAACGTCGCGTTAACCAAGTTAAGGTTGTTGATGATGATATTTATCTTGGGACTGATATTAATTATAATTGTTCTTTAAATTAAGATATAAAGATGAAACTAACCAATCTAGAATAGCAATGTGTAATCTGGCTAGTAAAGCAAAAATAAAATAAAAATAAAATTCTTGCCAAATGTGCCATTGGATGTTCAATGGTAGGTTATACCCATTTCGGGGTTTTCAAGATTGAGGTTGTTTCGAAATGTTTCAAGACAAATTTCTGAATGCTTGCTAGGCTTGAATCGTGGAACAGCTTATACACTTATGGATAAACAAAAGTGTACATTGAAGGTCAAAATTGTCTTGTATTATTTATAGGCTTATATACGTCAGACAGGACATTAAATGTCCCATTTGCAGCCAACATCAAATTCTGTGGAACTTTGCAGGAATTATGAACATATCACGTAGACTATGTCCTATTTGTGAAAATATAATCGTTAGCAGCGTCCAAATATTCAAATTATGCAAGGAAACCCGTTTACTTTTTAGATTTCACTGTCAGACACTATTGGGTAACTGCACCGAGTTGTTTTTCCTTTGGTAATAACATACCAGTACATAAAATGAGCTGTGAAGGGTAAATGAGCATTTGTCTACATCAATAACCCAATTCTTGTAATGGCCAAACTAAAACTGATTGAATCTTTGCGCAGCACAGAACGTACGATCATCGGTACAAGGGTCTAAAAATCAGACTATGACTTTAGTGATTGCAACCACTAAAGATGATTCGACAACTAATGGTCGTTATTTTCCCACTTAAAGACATGTTCAAGCCCTTTCGTTTTGGGGGAAGCTCTCAATCAGTATTTTCTTTAAAATGCCGTTGGAATTTAACCTTTTCCTTTTTTTTTCTGGCATGCAAATTGGTCATAGGTCAGTCTACCTTTAAGTGATCAAGGGCGGATCTAGATTTTTGCTAAGGGGGGGGGGGTTTGACCAAAATAATGACGATGCGGAGCATCGTCCACGAGCCGCAAAGCGGCGAGCCGATTTTTTTTTGGGGGGTGTTTATTTGAACCCCGTAAGTGAGGTTTTCCTGGCATCTATTAACACAATGGAGACCATAAAAAGCAGTGCATGATAACGTCTTTTTAAATCAAGTAACAGTTTAATACACAGTTATATCCAGAGTTATCACGTGTTTGGTTAAGTTACCAGATGAGTTGAATATCTTCTCACAATATTTGCACTTAAGGGTTTCTCTCCAGCGTGCGTTCTTTTTTCCTTTTTTTTTTCTTTTTGTTTTCCTTTTTTATTTTTTTGTTTTTTTTGGGCCGCCCAAGGGGGGGGGGGTTTAAAACCCCTACCCCCCCCCCCCCGTAGATCCGCGCCTGGTGATACATATTTTAGAAGAATGTGGAATGTCTAACTTAGGTCAGATCAACCATTAATTGTGTTAGTTCATCAGCTGGCTTTAGACTGGGTGATAGCCCTCCAAAAGGGGAATGAGGAGGTTTATGTAAATCGCTTCATTTAGAATATTCAAGAGAAAATGTGCTTTTGAGAATTATGGTTGGAGGGGGGGGGGGGGGTATGGGGTAAAGTTAGGTGTCCGGACACTTAAAAAACATAAAGCCTTCTCTTTCGCCTCAGATTGAACGAATAATCACTGAACACAGGACTCATCATCACGAGTATCCGTTACGATATTGTCATTACCCTTAGAATTTTAGTTCAGAAGACTTCTGAAATAATGCTGGCAAACTTCTTATTTATTTATTTATTTGAACATATTTCATCAAAATAAATTAATCGTACTCATGCATAGACCTATATAATCATAATTGTTAAAATACTCATGAAGTCATGTAACAATATTTAGCGACCCATGCGATTGCCATTCCTTTCAATTATATTTTGTTCGCTCGTGGGTACCATAGCAATATTTGCTAATAGTTTGGTCGATAATTTCAGTCGTTCGTATTTCGAGCAAACGTAACTTGACGGGCATTTACAGATTGAATAGGTTGTACAGCGTACACCGTACAGGGGGCGTCGTCATAATTCACACAACTGGACAACACACACTTGATTCTACTCACAGTAACACAAACACACACATAAACAAAGAATGCACACATTTCCCCTGTGCAAAATGAATCTAGGCCTTGCGCTGACCTTGTACCTGTACCTGGCCGGAAAACTGCGCAAGCGTATGCTGAGAATAATTGCTCTATTCATGTACACACACGCACGTAGGCCTATAAGCTATACGCTGGTGGTTGTGTATCCGGACGCTTACCAAAAAATAAAGCCGTCACTTTTGCATCCATAAGCACTAGCCGTGATAAAGAAATGCACTTGATAACATTGTCTAACATATGAAACTGTTACGTTGACTTGTTCAACTTACTGTTATAAATCAACTGTCAATATATCATTAACAACCTCACCTAGCCTGTCTGTACACACTCACATATTATGCACACAAAATATGCAGCAATATATCTGCATGCGTAGGCCCATAGCATTGGCAGGCTCGCTGAATTGTCTCTCAGAAGCACTTCTCATAAGATATAGGATATTCACTGCGATCAGGAACAAAAAATAAACAAATAATTGATTATAGATTCTACATTTTACTTACAATGATCGAGACTGCCAATGCCAATGCAGAATCCATATTGGCATTAGTGATTACGTCATTCTGTGCTCAGTTCCACGACAGTGATCTCAATTCTTCATTACAAAACATGCAGTAAGCATAACGTACACGCACCTTGTTATCGCGATCACACGGCATTGAAGATGATGTTTACATTACATGAGGCTCGTTCGCTACTATTCACCTAGTACGTGTATCTTCCCTGTTATCTCTTTGCCTGCGCTCAAACTAGTGTGCGCATTTAATAGGCGTATTACTAAAACAAAGGCGCTTAAATTTCATTTGCATATGCGCATATTGTAAATGCAGTGCACGCAAGGTTTATTAAGATTGGTGCCACCGATTGCGGCGAGTTTACAGTGCGCACCATCTGAAGAAACCGAGCGTACAATGCGTTTACATTTACGCACAACAAGGTCAAGTGCGTTATTTGTTTTTATAAAAATAGCGACACATACAAATCAAAACAAACCATCTAGATCTAACGTTAGAGTCTAGGGCCCGTATTCTGAAGTCAGGTTTAGTTAAACCTAGGTTTAACTTTAAACCCGGGTTTAACTAAGCCAGACTTCAGGTCTAAGTATCATTTCAGTTTCTGAAAGCCAGGTTTAGTTAAACCCAGGTTTAAGTCTAAAACCCAGGTTTAAAGTTAAGCCAAGGTTTAACTACCATGGAGATGTAGTCTGCTTCTACTGCACATGCTCAGTACAGCTCATCCATCTTCAAGGGTAGCTGATATAGGCTTTTTTATAGCTGGATTTCGTGCTGCAAATTTAATAACTTCAATTTAAAATATTTGACACAAACAAATCTCTTTCGAAGCAACCATTGAACGTTATGACCTGATTTTTTGTTTTGTTTTACCCTTTGATTTATTGTTAAACTGCTGAAAAAGTCTGAATCGAGGTGGAATTGTTCTTTACGAAAAATAAATAATACAAAAATCAGGATTCTACAATTTCTGTATGCCCAGATTGGTCAAAACTTCCAGAACATCATAAAAATGCTCTAAATAAGATTTAAATGACTAAAAGAGAAACTAAAAATGATCAAAAATACCTTCTTGATGCAAAATAACTAGTCCAAAGTCAACATTGCAGAAGCTTTTTGTTTGATTTTTAGTGTTTTTTTTTAGGACAATGGAATCCTTTTTCGAAACGACGTGTCGGGTATCGGATACCTCGGGTATCATGATCTCCTTATTGGTCACCGTGCGCGCATATCATCGATCGTGCGCGCATTCATTCATTCAAGTACACACAGTTTAGAAATATTGCATTGTCCTAAAAAAAAACGCTTGAAATTCGACCATATTATATGAGCTTCAATGTTGACTTTGGACTAGTTATTCTGCATCAAGAAGGTATTTGTGATCATTTCTCTTTTAGTCATTTTAATCTTATTTAGGTCTAGATCTAGATATCTAGATCTAGATCTAGACCTCTTGCTCTAGTGCATCTTTTGGGGCATCTTTAGGATGTTATGGATGTTTTGACATCATAGTATTAATAGACTAGGCGCGCCTAATAGTAATCGGTCTAGAGTCTAGACTAGATCTAGGGCAGAAATTGTAGGATTAGATTCTACCCAAAACTCTAGAGTTCCGGCTTAACACACTCGTTGGCTCTTAATTATGCTAATCCATGATTGTCTTATAAATATAGATTTAGCTCTTCATTAATTTACTCTTAATTCTAATTCAACCTTAGGCCTACAGTTTTATTTTAACTCGCATTTGTTTACATCGTTGGGACGCAATTCAAAAATGTGCATTGCACTCACAGTTTCAAAACTACGTGAGCATAACGTCAAACTAAAGGTATGGGGCTACTATATTTGTTTTCCTCTGCAACAAAGTGATGCGTGTTGATTTACTTTGGCAACTTTTTAGTTTCAAGGATTGTCGTACTATACAAATCACACAAACTTATATAAAATATAAAATCTTAAGACTTAGAAAATATTAGGCATAAAGATTCAATAAGCAAATGAAGTATCCAAATTAATGTTCAAACTTGCCGAAGGCATAAAATCGCAAGGCCCACTTTCATCCGCAAGCGATGTGTGTGTGTCTCTCTAGTGCTGGAGTCAGTGCAAATCGCTGTTTGTTTGGTATTTAAAAATGACAGCGATGCAAAAAAAATCATCGTCGCCATGATTGTGAAAGTTTTTTTTCTTTCCACAAGAGGTCTCTCCGGTCTTATTATTTGCAATAATTCGTCGTAATGCCTTTTAATGGTGCCTTCTTCTCCTCTGAATATCCAACAAATAGTTAGACCTGACTTAAGCCAGACTTAAACTAGGTGTACCCCAGGTTTAAATATGTGTACAATTTCCACAGAGTTAGACCAGGCTTAAACCTAGGTTTAAGTTAAACCTGACTTCAGAAACGCAAAATTAAACCTAGGTTTAAATCTGAGAGTTAGGCGAGGCTTAGACTAGACTTAAACCTAGGTTTAAAGTTAAACCTGACTTCAGAATACGGGCCTAGGAGTTATGTTGGTTTTTTTTTTTTGCTCTACGCGTACGCTGCACTGGATATCGATCTTTTAGCTTGCAATATCATTTTTTTTACAGCGCTTTTTGGCACAATCGTGCATGCACTAAAAATAGGTGCATGTCATGTGACGCATTTTGACCAATCACGATGCTTAAAATACTAGAGCTATTTGATAATATCTTGTATTCTATCTTATCTTGCATGGTATCACAGACACATGAGTGAGTTGCCAATTTTTCTTGTGATTGTCAATGTGTTTTTTTTTAAATCAAAACTTTCTTATTAGCTAGGCCTATCCGATTTTGCTCAAACCTTTTTTGATTGGTTTGACTAATTTTGCTGCTAGTATTCAAAGTAAGTTATTTGAGAGTGGACTTGCCCTTTAACCACTGTGACGATGACAATTTATTCTCATGTCACCCACATTGGGGTAGCCTATTGTGAATATATCGAAGTTTACAATCAGTTTGAATTTGTCAATTGAACACTGTACAATATACAATTTAAATCGAATTAAAGTTAATCAATAACATTATCGTTATCGACAACAGTGAACAAAATTATGATGATGAATATAACAACATCAAGTTATGATTTTTTGCATAATAACGATAAATAATGACAACATTATAATAAAAGTGATTACAAAAGAAAGTCACTGGCACCAGTAAATTGTTATTCGAATTAAAGAACTACTGAAAATATCATTATTGATATAAATTTAATAATTTGATGTCAGACAAAAGAGAAATATAAAGAAAATATTGAACTCATGACATTTTATGTGCCCATACTTAAACTAATGAAAACGGAGCATTATTTTTGAAAATTAAAAAAAAAAGATTAAACGTGTTAGGACATACTCGGAGTTAAAAAGCTGATCCATTTTCAGTGTATTCGGTCTTTCAATAAAATATTTATCGAGGACGATTTTCGGTCTGAACGAAAAGCAGGGCACGCATGCACGTAATGAACCTCATCAACAATTGATTGCAAATTGCGTCGAGAGTATTTAAATTCCTTTTCCTTGGGAGTATTTGGATATCTACCAGAAAAAATCGGCAGGTGCTGATTGTCCATATCAATTCCTTCGCGCTCCTTTTGGGAGATCAACCAACCCGCGCGCATTTTATATTACATGACATATTGTAAAATTCTCGACATCTTTTTACACTTTTCTTTACCATTAAAAATCGAAATTGAGTATAATATCCTCAATCGAGATATGAGAAGAAGGAAACATTTCCTTTACATTCCATGTAAAACCATGCCCTTACTTGAAAAAAAACCTCCGTCATTTTGACGTTAAACTTTACAATCCATTTAACTGTTTTTACTTTCTCATACATAATGTCCATCAGGCGTCAGGCGCGTACGGAGGATTTTTTTCAAGGGGGGGTTTTAACATTTATAAATCGGGCCGAAAATTTCGCAACGACACAGCCAGCCGCTGAATAAGCGGGGGGGGGGGGGGGGGGTGGGGGGGGGGGAGTAAGAGGACACTTTTTTTTTTTTGGGGGGGGGTCTCGAAATTTGAAAATTTGACATTTTGCTCCGTTGGGGGGGGGGGGTAAGGTCACCCTTTTTTAGGTCAACTATGGGAGTATTTTTTTTTTTTTTTTTATAATTAAAAAAAAAAAAAAAAAAAAAAAAATCCAAAGGGGGGGGGTTTAGGGGGGTTTTGGGGGGGTTTACACACATAAAAATACCAAAGGGGGGGTTTTAACCCCCCCCCCCCCCTGCGTACGCGCCTGATGTCCATTGATCGGTCGCACTGGGCTCGATTGCCTTTCAATATACCAATCTTTAACTTTGCAGCAACGCGTTTTGCGTCAAATTTGTAAATCCTCAATCCCAGACAATGACATATGATACGTAAGCTTTTCATACATATAAAGCTCATTTTGATTGATTCATTTTTAGCCCCGTCAATTTTCATGTCAAATCAT
>JAVYIG010000291.1:590000-678304 GCA_035222895.1 Strongylocentrotus droebachiensis | reverse complement strand
ACCTCTGATAAGTTTTGTCACGTACCCCTTTTCTTTCAATAAGTTCCCATTTTTCTTTGCAATAAGTGTCCATTTTCCATTATCATGAGTGCCCTTTTTAATCTCTAGTAAGTGCCCCTTTTCAGGTACGAGAAGTGCCCCTTTCACTATTGATATTAAGCGCCCCATTTACTTCTGATAATTGCCCTATTCAAATCTGAAAGGTGCCCCTTTTGCTTTGACAAGTGCTCCTTTTCCTTTATACGAAGCACCCCTTCCCTTTTAATGAATACCCCCTTTTAACTCGGATAAGCGCACCTTATATTTTTCCATGTGTCCCCTTTCCTTTCTAATAAGTGCCCCTTTTCCTTATGATAAGTGCCCCTCATTTATAAATTAGCCACTTCCCCTACTCATCACTGCGCCTTTTCACCTATGAAAATAGGTCCTTTTCATTCTCATAAGTGCCCCTTTTCATTCTTTGTAAATGACCTATTCAATTCTGAGAGCTACTCGTTCTATTTTGACAAGTGCCCCTTCCCCTCTTGATAAGTGCTCATTTCATCTCTAACAAATGCCCCTTTTAGTTTGACACATTTTTCTTCCTACTAAATGCTATTTTTACTTCTTATAAGTGCCTTGTCCCCTTCTAATAATTACCCCTTTTCATCTCTGATAAGTGCCCCGTTTATTGTATCATGTGCCTCTTTTCCTTTTTAACAAGAGCCACTTCTCTCTTCTCATAAAAAGCCCCATTTCACCTCCAAAAAAATGCTCCTGTTAAAAAAATCTGATCGGTGCCCCTTTTCTTTCAACAAATGCAAAATTTCCCTTTATTATTAGTGCCCCTTTTAGATTCTCATAAGTGCCTCTTTTCATTTATAGTCAGTGCCCCTTTACATCTGCGATTAGTGCCCCTTTTCACCTCTGATAACTATCCGTTTAACAATGATACGTGCTTCTTTTCTTTCATATTGCTCCGGTTGTCTCATTTTCGCCTGCACAAACGTAGGCTAGTTCGCGTATATAGCAGACGGCAATCGGCGGATCAGACGACACTTGATAGTGATTTTGTATGTGAGATTGCTTTGCTAAATATAGAATACAAGAATCTTTTCCCTATCTTTAAACTATCATTGATATCTGATAATTAAACAGTTAGTAAAATAAACCTACCAAACTACATAATACAATGAAATACTTGACTGAAAGTAGGGGAGTTTGATGTGGTGCACAATTGCACCCCTCTGTTAATAATGCTTACCTCGGCAAAATGCTTGCCTATACTTGATGGGGGGTTGGATGAAATGGACATAATGAACAAATCAGAACTGATCTATGATAATTCATGCTTCTTATCCTTCGTGTGCTTGACTTATAACCTTACGATCGCGTGGTAAATTGAGTCCAAGGTTCGACTTGTTGTACATGTGTTATACAGTGCGTCCCAGAAAAAAACGAACCCGAGATTATCGATGGTTTTATCATAGCTTCATCACATTTATAATTACTAAATGACACATATTTGGAAAGCTTAGTGCTTGCAGTTCAATAATTTTATCAAACGAATTCGTTTTCACTGGGTGCCTGCCGTAGCAACAAACAGAGTTGACAAAAGACTTAACTCCATTTCGTTGACAATCAGCCGTAGACGAAAGACTTCATGCATGGCTGATTGTCAACGAAACGGAAGTTAAGTCTGTTGTCAAGCACCCAGTGAAAACGAATTCGTTTGATAACATTATGGAAATGCAAGCACTTCTTTAAACAAACAGAACTTTCTCATTCCTTGCTCATTTTTCCTGATTGAGGTGTCATATGAAAAAGCAGAAACTTTTTAAAAATGTGATTTTCTCCTTGAAATTCAGATACCGTCCGCCAAATGACTTTTTGGTTTCCTTTCTTCAAATTCATTTTAATCACTCATGCGTGAAATATGCATCATATGAGTTGCATCAAATGAAAGGGGATGGTCTAAGCTTGCCAAATATGTGTCATTTTGTAATTATAAACGTGACAACGTTTAGAGAAGAGAGGGAAAAAAAGTAAAGAAAGAAAAGAAACAAAAGAAACAAAGAAACAAAAGAAACAAAAGAAACAAAAGGAAAAAAACACGAAGAAATAAAAGAGAAAATGAAACGAAAGAAACGGGGAGATTAAAGAGAGGACAGGGGGTAAGAAGTTATTAGTTAAATCTGAAATTTAGGTACACCTGTTTTACAAATTATAATATATATTTCTTGAAATAATTGAGTATTAAAAGTAGAGATCAAATACAAGTTTTCTTTAAATCAAACATGGAAGCTACATATTGTCCTTCTCGATAAATGCACTCGATCAAATATTTTTATCGAAAAGGATTGCGTATTGATCAAGTTTATGTTTACTTAAATACCTTTAAATTGAAAATAATGCCTCGAATCTAAAGAACACCAGAACCACACAAGTACAAATATTGATCTGTCCGTGTTTTACAGCAATCAAAATTCCATTTAAATAAATTGAAATCCATAAGAATACATGTACCACAGAGTTTAAAAGGTATTTGAACTAATTAATTTACACTAAAACTCGATTGTAATCTAGTTAACGGAGTTAAGCCCTAACATGTCGGGTGGTAATTGTTTTCGAAACAAATGAAATTCTGGCCAACATGATTGTTCAGTGTTATCGCGTGATGATTAACATTTTTGTTTAAACTAATAAAACGTCCCCCCCCCCCCCTTTTTTTTAAAATTTGATTTCATTTTTTTCATTTTTTAAAGAGAAGACAAAGCGTTGAATACAGCAAAAGATATTTCTCTGATTCTGACACTCCGGATAAGGCACTCAAGCATTCTACAATCCTCGTTGTATGTTAACATGTCTACCATACCCAGATGCATCGACCCTGCCTTGAATAAACGGTGGGAAAACCCACAAACAATCAAACATAAAATGTATGGCATGATGTGCCGATACTGCCCCCATGCATCGAAACACACAAAGAGTATTTGATCATAACAAAATCGTCGGGACAAAGGGTTAAAAATATATTTAAGAATGTACTTGTTCGCAATTTATTATTACATTATATATGGATATACATGACGTGAGAGAGGGATACAAAGAGAGAAAGAGAGAGAGAGAGAAGAGGGGTGGGGTGAGGTATGTAGGGTAGGGGAATAAAAGTATCGAAGATTAAATTATCCTTTGAAACATTATCAACATTAACAAATATTTTTGCCCGATGTAACTATGACTGATATCACCAAAATATTACGGAACCTTTTATACATTTTTTATATACTTTTTTTTATAACAGAATTAATTACAAAAAATAACGAAAAAAAAAGACACAAAAATATGTTCAAGATATCTTATATTAAGGAGAAAATAAACATTATACATACCAAGCAATTCGAAAATCAAATATAACTGAAACGTTAAAATACAGATATAGGCCTACTTGTAATTGATATATGCTGGGGTAATATTAATCACAAAGCGGAATTGAACCGATTTGGCTACCCTGGGTGAAAAGACTAAGGATGATTTTATATTTTGTTATGTCTAATCCTCCAGTGTGGGCGACACTAGGTGAGCCGTTTATTGAAATGGGAGACAGCGTGTGTGTGAGAGAGAGAGAGAGAGAGAGAGCGAAAGACAGTGAGGGGAAGGGGAGGAGAAATGAAGGAAACGGGAGGAGGGTGAAATAGAGGAGAGAGAAAAAAAAAAGAATCAGAGAGAGAGAGAAGACCGAGGGAGACGGTGGATTTATAGAAATAAAGAGAAAGAGAACAATATATAAAAATCACAAGGTCAGGATCGTTTGCTTAACTAAACGTGAGAATGATGATACAAAAATATAGACGTTAAGAATGTAAATGAATTTCAATAAGAACATTAAACACCTAAGATGAACCTGGTAAAGATTTGAATGACAAATATAAATAATTTGCAATTATTTCATTATGCTCGAACATTAAACCCAATTGATTGAATTTAAATAGGGAAGAAGAATGAAAACGACAATAACAATGACATTATATATGTGGAATTCCCCGGTTAATAAATCGCATATTCAGCCTATAAATGTTAAGGTATAGAGATCTTAAATAGGATGGAGCCCCCTCTCTTGCCCGTCTGCGTTCAGTCAGTTTGTCTGTCTCTCCTTGAACACAATGTGACTGCTACCTCTCCATTTATTTTATGGTCTGACAACAATTATTCCAACGACATTTACACCGACCATTTTGTTTCCCCACTAATTTTAAAATGACCCGAAATCCTTTTTTTCCAAAATGCATAAATTAGAGGACAAATAATTATATGCCATCCATGATCAGTAGTGCCCCAATGGAGAAGGCATTTTGGAGAAAAAAATAAAAACAGAAATTCATTATATTTTTGTACACGACAAACGAAAGAGTTGTCCATGAATATGTTACAATCCTCTGACAAAAATGCCCATTTGAGATTCGTATAGCTTTAGGGTTTCCTTTATTACAGTCATACCTCTCTTATTATAGTAGTGTGATTTAGTGTTTATACCAAAGTGCATTTCATCAATCATGATGCTTGAGATTTACAGTAAGATATAGTCAATTTTTCAGTTTCATCGTGATAATTCTATTTTTTTTTAAAGAAGAAAAGGCTGTACAATTGTTCCTACTCACTTAAAATTAATGACGATTAGATATCATTCAGAATATCTTCTTGACAGTTTATTTGCATTGAAATTGCAATACAAGAATTCAATGTCATCTTTGTATATATATATATATATAATTATATATTATTTATTTATTCATTTATTTTGTGTTTATTTCTTTAAATGTTTACAGTTTTATTTAGGCAGGGTTACCGCTTCAGTTAACAAACTGCTATCCATGTGAGCCCTGCACAATGAAAACAACGTGAAAAGATATTTACAGACTTAATACGTACATATTTAAAGCATAAATAACTGAAGATTTAAAGGTTATGAAAACCAAGATGAATAACATTAGAAGAAATATCAATACAATATTGTTAAGTGTAAATAATTAGGAACATATGGTATGATCAAAATATCCAATTGATGAAATATTAAATTTTCCAAGTATTAATTACTGCCTTAGAAAGAAAAAAATGAGGACATGAATAGGAGTCAGTCTTCTTTTACATGGTAAATGTATCAAAACATTCCCCCCAAAGTAGAGACGGTCCATGAATTGTGAAAGTGCGGGTACCACGAGAAAGAAGAATGAACGGAAATGTCATCATAATGAAAGACGAGTCAAGGCCTGACATACCAAGAGAACCTGAACTCCTGAAGACTATTTTGGAAAAAACCTATGAAACAGGCATCGATATATTTGCTGTTTCTACTGACGACCAAGTGCCAAGTATCTGCAATAAACTATGAGGTTAGATTCGATTTTTATTTGTTTCTCTTCTAAATGTTGACAAATGATTTTATACGATCAAGTAATTATATCTCTTGTTCTTAGCGTTAAATCTACGAATTACTGTTTATGGTAATTTCAATTCCCTGTGGTATTGCCTTAAGAAATCATTTTCGGATTATGTACAGGCGCGGATCTACGGGGGGGGGGGGGGTTTAGGGGGTTCAAACCCCCCTCCCCCCTTGGGCGGCCCCCCCCCCAAAAAAAAAAGGAAAAAAAAAGAAAAAAAGAAAGAAAAAAGAACGCACGCTGTAGAGAGAAACCCTTTCAAGTGCAAATATTGTGAGAAGATATTCAACTCATCTGGTAACTTAACCAAACACATGATAACTCTGGATATAACTGTGTATTAAACTGTTACTTGATTTAAAAAGACGTTATCATGCACTGCTTTTTATGGTCTCCATTGTGTTAATAGATGCCAGGAAAACATCATTTACGGGGTTCAAATAAACACCCCCCCAAAAATCGGCTCGCCGCTTCGCGGCTCGTTGACGATGCTCCGCATCGTCATTATTTTGGTCAAACCCCCCCTTAGCAAAAAGCTAGATCCGCCCCTGATGTAGCATGTCTATGTCATCTTCGCTCACTGCAATAGGTGACACAACGCTATTGGCATTGCCTCGATTTTTTTTGGAAAGTAAATACTAAGTATGAATTGTACGTTTATCATACCTCTCTGGTTGCAATCATGTAATATACACACTCAGTCTAATTCGCATCTAGTACCAATTACATCAGTAACTGTTTATTAAAAGATGCCGATATATTTTGACTATAAGAATGAGTCGTATAATATCGCAAGTGTACTTCAATTTGATACCAGGCTTTTACCCTAAGAACACTTTATTAGTACGGCATGATATAGGTTCTAGAAAGGTTGACTGTTTTCTGCGTATACACGTTATACATGTATGTTTTTTCAGTAACGTCTCTAAATTCTACAGTACAACAGCCGTTAAGTTGATTCAAATTTTGTGATCGTGTTTCGTTTGTGATATAGCTTGAATATCAGAAACTCTTTATTTTCTCTGGCCATCTTAAATTCGCAAGGTCAAGGGATATGAAATGATGGGTTGGCATTATACAACCCTCCACTAGCTCCCCGATCCCCCACTGTGCATTTAAAATAGCACCTGCTTCCCACTATCTTCCAATGTCCTTCACTGAATCTCCGTTCACCGCTCCCCCCACCCCATATTGTCTTCCGCACTCATCCCTCCCCTAGCTCTCTCTTTATCACCAAATTACCTCTTTATTATATTTTATTACCCTCCCCCCTTCTCTCTCTCTCTCTCTCTCTCTCTTTCACACACACACGCACACACACTCAAACACATACGCAACTTCTTTCTCTACCATTCTTTTGTTCTATCTCTCCCCCACACGCACACACACCCCGTAACGCACACACGCATACGCACACACGCACATACACAATCTCACACGCATACACACGCGCACATACAAATGCGCTCATACACACACATCCTATGTAGTTCAAGATTCTTTCCTCATGTTTCAATTTCTTGCCACATAAATTGATACTCTGAATGGACATGGGTGCCCCTCCAACGATGCCACTGTATCGAAATAACGTTTAAAAATGATAGAATAAAGAATGATAACAAAGAAATTTACATTTGTTTGTATCTGTAGTGCTGATGAAAATACTACATGGACCCTCCCTAGTGGAGACCCAGAGAAAGGGAAGGTTATATATGCAGAGATATGCGCTTCATGTCATTGTGTTGAACCTGGTTTGACCAGCAGATCGGGACCAAACTTATCGGGGGTCTGGGGGCGCCAGGCGGGCACCCTACCCGGCTACAGTTTCGCTAAATCCGATAACAAGAAAGGTATGTACTGTCTTGCTACGACATTTTTGACAGGGATGCAAAATAATTATAATGTATTTCCTTTTAGTATTAGTGTTTATGTTTGTACGAACATGACGAAAGAAACGTTATTGATTAATCATTTTTACTCAATAAAAATTAGAATAGACCAGTTCACGGTAAGCACATGTCCCAAATGACCCCAAATATCCACAGATCTTCAAAACATGAAGAGGTCTCACTATGTACAGTTTGAAATCATCACTCCCACAGCAATGGAGGTGTTACATAAATAGACTTTCTTTCTTAAATAATTTACTTTAGATTTTGTCTGTGGATCGTATGCAAAATTTGACATTTTGTTGCTGGGTTGGGAAGTGGTTAATCCTTGTAATGCGAAATGTGCTATGCCAAAGTAAAAAACAAACAAATAATCATTATCATTACCATTATCATTCTTTTATCACTACAGACTAAGATCAACTTTAAGTTGGACTTAACTATGGCAGGCCATTGATGCCACTGTTTGCTTTCACCATTTACTGGCAATGATCTCTCAAGGGACGTTCAAATCATGGTCACACATCCACAAAATTCAGCATTTTTGATAGTGCATTGTTGAAGGAAAGAATATTATCTAAAGATCATAATTGAGAGACAAATGGTGAGAGCAACCAGTGGCATGAAAGGCCTGCCATAGTTAGGTCCAACTTAAAGTTAATCTTAGTCTTTGTGAAACACTTCCCAGGTATAATTTGGAAGGACAGGAGTCTATGGGATTACTTTGAGCATGGCCATATACCCGGTACCAGGATGTTCTTTAGAGTGCTAAAAAAGAACCAACAGAAACGAGCCGATCTTCTAGCGTACCTCAAGCTTGCGTCAGCCCTGCCAAAGTGAGGATGGTGGAGTCCTGACACCCACGATGCACACGTACGATGCTTGTTATTTTACTGCACTTTCAAGTGTTTTTTTTACTGACTTTTTAAACGATTGTAATCATATCCAGCATTGTATTAATGCAGTATCTTGACCAGCCACGTACATTGGATTATTCTTAATTTTATATATCATTTCCGGCAGTTTATTTGAACTAGTAACAATTCTTCTAACTAATTTAAATTTGTAGTATATTTACACACATGATTATTGTAATTCATATAAATATACTTTCCCGGCAGTATACTATTCTGTTGTTATTAAACAAAAACAAAATCTTGATGCTGTTATTTCTTGTTTGTTTTTAGATATTTCATTTGATGTACTATATTGTAATTTTTATGTTTATTTGATGTATTTACATAGTTTCACACGGCCCCAATGGAAAAAGGTATTGGAACTGTTTGTGCTTTCTAAGCGTGTATAAATACAGATATCATGCGTCATTTGCCTGACGCATTGCTCCGTCAGCGACTTGGACACTTATTTGGATCACTCGTGCATTGAACACATCATTACTTCAAAAAAAGGAGAATGCAACAATTTCTTTGAATTAATAGTTTTTATATGAATATTGGCTGATTCTCTGTCGTCAGAGGCTTGGTATTAAGGGATGGAATTCACGCAGTCAAAACAACGCAGCAAAACTATGAACATGACTGACAAAGAAAGCGGACAAAATATACAGTTCCCCAGGTAGACAAAGGAACATCCCTTCACTGCTATAGTTTCTCTGGGTGCTGTTATATATTTTATTGTGTTGTTTTGATTTGATTGTATTTGTTTCACGGCCCCTTGTAAACCAGTCCAGCTGCTAAATGGGATTTTAACAGTGTTTTTAAATAAATGAATCAATAAATGAATCCATTTACTGTCGCATGCACGAACCTGCTTTTAGAAAGCAAAAACTAATTGTACTTCTTGGACATCCCATTGAAACGTGTGTTATAGAATTAGCACGCGTTACTATACAGTGCGTCCCAGAAAAAACGAAACCGAGAAGTATCGATGTTTTATCATAACTTAATCACAACCATAATTAATGAATGATACATATTTGGAAAGCTTAGGGTCTCCCCTTTCAGTTGATGCTACTCACGTGATGCATATGTCACGCATGAGTGATTAAAAGCAATTTTAAGGAAGGAAACCAAAAAGTAATTTGGCGGGCGGTATCTGAATTTCAAAGAAAAATTCATATTTCTAGAAAGTTCATTTTCGGCTCTTTCATGATACCTCAATCAAGAAAAATGAGCCAGGAATAACAAAGTTCTGTTTGTTTAAAGTAGCTCTTACATTTTCATAATTTTAACAAACGAATTTGTTTTCACTGGGTGCCTGCCGTAGCAAAAAGCAGATTTGACAAAAGACTTAACTCTGTTTCGTTGACAATCAGCCATGCATGGAGACTCTCGTCTACGGCTGATTGTCAACGAAACGGAGTTAAGTCTTATGTTAATTTCGTTTATTGATACGGAAGGCAGCCAGTGAAAACGAATTCGTTTAATGAAATTATGGAAATGCAAGCACTACTTTAAACGAACAGAACTTTGTCATTCCTCGCTCATTTTTCCTGATTGAGGTGTCATATGAAAGGGCAGAAACTCAACTTTCTAGAAATGTGAATTTTTCAGATACCGCCCGCCAAACGTCTTTTTAGTTTCCTTCCTTAAAATTCCTTTTAATCACTCATGCGTGAAAATACATTATCTGAGTAGCATCACATGAAAGAGGAGACTTTAAGCTTTCCAAATATGTATCATTCATCAATTATAGTTGTGATTAAGTTATGATAGAACATCGATACTTCTCGGTTTCATTTTTTCTGGGACGCACGGTATAGAATATCCACTAACTTGGACCTAATATAATGGTTTCGAGAAGCTGGCCTTAGACTTCCCCCTCGCCCCTTCAAAGGGGGAACACTAAACCTATTTGAACGGGAGGTGGTGGACCAAAGTTAACCACAATTTTACATACCTGAAATCTTCAAACATGCAAAAGAAACGAAATAGGGTTTTTTTTATATTTGATCTTTTTTTAATGGGTACACCCAACATTCTACAAGGGACACACCTTCTCTCTTATACTGAATCTCACATTTTTTTCTTTCTTTTTTTTCATTTCATTTTTTTCCACATTAAAAAACAGAAAAATATACAAGGTAACAGAATACATTGTACACATTTGACACATAGAGCAAATGAAAAACAGATACATAAGCATAAAAGAACAATGAAAATCTACATCAGTTAACAAACATCGACATTAAAACATAAAAAGGTATACAGTTAACAACTAACTTACTCATACCCCTTGAAAATTTGATGATTTTTGTGTTGTTCGTAACTCAAGAAAACAAAAGTGGGCCTGTTGAATTAGGACTTTTGTTGGATACTTTTAGTTTTAATCTTTAATATGTCACATTATCAAGAAACATACATCGGGACAATTTAAATGTTCACATACTTAGAAAATTAAAAAAAATTGGTAAGGGTATGAATACTTAAATTGGTATCTGTAAGGTAGGCATACCAGTAATAATTTCCCGGTCGTCATAACACTAATGCTGCATATTAAATTATCCTTTTTTTTCCTTCTCATTTCAAACCGACGCCTTTCAAATCAAATTATGTGAAAAATGATATAGCCTTTCATTTAAAGGATACTATCTAAATTTACAGAAATGGAAACCCACTCTTGTTTTGAAGTGTAATTAAATAGTTGTATCCGCTCTCAAAGGAGTGATTTAGACCACTACTTTTAGCGTGGATTTCACACTAAGTTTGGAGTGAATTTATACTCTAAATACGAAGTGATCCCCGATTCCTTAAAGACTGGATTTCCACCATCGACATTTTAATGTGAGTAAATCATTATGACTAAGAATATTATTCATAAAAAAATATATAAAAAAATTGAGACACTTGCCCATGGTGAAAGTTGTTGGTATATTTGGCATGTTCTGACTTTCGTAATAGAGAATTAATTTGTACAATAAAATTGAAAAGGTCTATAATGGAGATAGAGGGTTTGCTTTTTATAGTGAGGGTGGTAAAAAGAGGACAGAGCCCCAGAAACATCAAGGGAAATTATTATGAAGGAAAAGAAGGGAACATATGAAGAAAAACACAAATGGATAAAGGAAGAAAAGAGAGAAATAGATAGAGAGAGGGAGAGAGAGAGAGAAAGAGACAGAAAGAGACAGAAAAATGAAGTCAGAAAGAGAGAGAGAGAGCAATCCAATAATGTTTTACCTGATAATTATCACAGACATGCGGGCAATCCCTTTCCCTCGGGTTGGGGGGGGGGGGCTGAATTATCTTGTCCGAAATCTATTTCCGCTCTCTATGTTTTGCGAAAGAGCGCAGCGAGCGGGCAAGTTCTACATAAAATGACATAAACTAGAAATAGGCACCCTCACTACCCGATTATTAGATGACGGTCGCCCTCATATGGGTACAGTCAAACCTGTCTTATGGTGGCCACCTTTCTGTAAAGGCCACTTGCCCATAGATTTTGTCTCCCTCGAGAATGTAATGTGTGTTGTAGAACCTGTCAGAGTTTTCACTTTCTGTTTTTCCCTTGGGTGGCCCGAATACACAGACTATTTTTTCTTCAAATTCCCTGTGGCTACCCCCCCCCCCTCCCCCCGCGCTTCGATCGTACAACTATGCTGAAAATGCATACCCCCCCCCCCCACCCACAAAAAAAAAAAAAATGTACACAAAAAATAGGTCGAAGTTTAAGGGTTAGGTTTGCGATTGTGGTTAAGTTTAGGTGTATATTGTTGTGTCCAGGGTTGAAGTTAAGATTTCGGTTAGTGTCGAAAATTGAACGAAACATTTTGTCCCGGATTTTGTCGCAGGAGCATAGTGTCGTACACTACAGTACAACCATTGTAAGAATACCCCCCCCCCCCCCCCTCTCCTCATCTACCCTCAATTTTCCCTTAACCTTCTGATCCTCATAAACCATTTCCTATTTTAAGAAACGCTACCCTAGGCAACGCTTTATACTTCGACCGCGCGGGTACCCTCATTAATAATTCCTTCCGAAACAGATATCTTTATTCTAACACATTTAGAGTGGAGGAATCTACACTACCAGTCAGTCTACTGGTCTCGTTTTCAAAACAACGTTTGACAAGAGACGATAATTTGCATCATGAATTATTCTAAAGTATGCAGAACATGAAAAAATAGCAGTCTGTGAGCAATGCCAAGATATTTTCACTCGGATCACAAGACCTATACCGGTAGTTGAAAGCTGATAGCAGACGACGTCGGTGAAATTGAAACGAAAACCCGATTCTAGCTGACTGCACTAAAATTCGACGACCTTTCCACTCGCATTATGGGGTAAGTAGTAGCATCAATTTGCAATATTTTGTTTCTTACATAGCATGAACGTAAACTACATAGCCCGAACGTGAGTGCTTAGATATAGTCGATAAAGGTACGATGTATCTTATACAAAAATGATAAAACTCACTTCGCATTTCCAAGCACGACGTGTTGGCGTTGGGCGATTTCGTGAATTTAATGACTGTCTGTGTATAATATAGTAGGCTGCCTACGTGCTAGTAAGCAAGTATTGAATCTTCCGGTTCGATGTGTGTATAAGTGTGATATGAGGTTCAAGTACATATATTATCAGATAAGTATTGCTGTGTTATCGTGAGCATATGAAATATGTACAGAACCGCTTGGGAAGATAGTTATAATGTGATTGAGCTGTGTAATGTTCAATGTACAATACAATGTAGGAATGTAAAACTATGACTACATTTTTCTTTTCGGAGGACTGCGAGACTCCCCCCGCCACCGCCCCCCCCCCCCCCCGCGGTATAAAGGTGAAGTTACTTGACTCTCATAAAAGAAGTCCAAGGTTCAGTCCTTGCTGTGTCCTTATACTTGGCTTGAACAACGGTGTTTTGCAAATGTGCTTTCTTTTTCTTCTGGCAATGATGGGTGGGATGATAATATTAGGAATATATAATTATTATTAATAATTGATAGACTTACACTGATGAGGCCTCTCTGGTAAGATATAGGACCAGTATTAGTGTTGATACACGCCCTTACACTCAAACACCACAGTACATCGCTATGTAAAGGCAGACTTCATGACCATTTTTATAAGACACGGGACTTTTTTTTTGTCGACGAATGTTTTCATAGCATAATTAATAAAAAAAAAAAAAATCTAGGGTAAAACTGACTGCGTTGTCGGATCAGGTTTTATATGTCTGTGGTGGAAACGGAAATAAAGCACAAACATTATGAATGCTTTCCTTGTCAAATATTACAGTAGCAAATTTAGGCTTATCATATATGCCATATAGTTTTTATAGTATTTGCAAATATGATCAGATTCTATCATACAAATATTTGATTGATTGTGATCTAAATAAACGAATTATTCATGACCTAGTTTTATTGACTTTGTCGCACGTGCCATGATCGGGGTGCGTGAACATCTTATTACAATTTTTTAATATGCCATAGTCGTCGCCGAGGTTGGCAAAATGGTGGCGAATATGGAGAGGGGTAGAGGGAAAAGCCCGCCCGTGCCGCTAAAAAAAAATCATTTGGCTAACCTTAGTAAACAATTTAAACTGCCACGTTGAAGTGTAATCTTTCGGAAAGGTGCCCCCTTCCCCCATTTAACAAAATCTTGTCTCCGCCCCGAACCATCCCTAGGCATATTATAAACCAGCAGGCAGGCAGTGAAAAAGGGATCTCTTCTTTGAAAGATTTAAAGTTTGTTAAAAATACACAAAGAAAAAAACCCACAAAAAACAGACGAAAACAAACAAAATAAACCGAAAGAACAGGAAAAAAAAGACAGAAAAAACAAAGCAAAATTATTATTTAAAAAAAAAATCATTTCTCAATTCGACACTGTAAGACAGGGATTCCCGGTAAACGAAGTAACAAATCCGAGTTTTCCCCAATCCCCCCTCCCATTATATTGATCTTCAATCCCCGCGGGGCCGTTGTAACTTTTAAAAAGTTTTTGTAATCACTTTTTTCACTCTCAGTTATTTTTATTTTATTTTTAAAATTATTATTATTATTATAAACGTTATTATTTTTGTTATCATTATTATTACCTTTTTTGTCTGTTTGATTGTGGGGGGGGGGGGGCTTTAATAATCATTGTCATTATTCACGTACGTTCAAAGTTCAACGTTGTATGATAAACTGCATTATAATTTCTGGCTAGACTCGAAAGACATGTAAAGTATGTTTGCCAATACATAATCTGGAAGTGGTACTGAGGAAGGGGTTCATACCGGTAAGCTATAGAAAATTGTATTTCGTATACTTGGCAAGTCCACTGTACATGTATTTGGTCAATCGCTTTTTATTAATTATTGTCCTTTAAAAAAACAAAACAAGGATTAATATCAGACTTGTTTCATTTCACTTCATATTCGTTCAGATCTGAGCTCTAGTGGGGAAATCAACTTCTTACAGATATACTTTATCAAATCTAAGATAAATCTTACGTAAATTCTTAGATATGGTCGGTAACATAATTATGGAATAAAATAGCTTGTTGTCTCACTTGGATAATCGTGATGTTGAGTTGAGTGACTTCATCTGTACAGAAAAGATAACCAGAGTCTGGAATAATAAATATACGTTTCATTATATCACGAAAATGAGTCGTCTGTAGCAGGTTTTTTATCTTTCTTTTTTTTCACTTGCATAAAAACACTGAGATAGGCGAAGGGGGCGGTCATAATCAGTTGTTATTTGATATATGAATAGCTTATTAATACATTTTCTGTGCGTAAATATTGTTTATTTTACAGTTGCTCTGTATTTACATGTAGCTTTTTAAATATATACTTCTAGGCGTCTGTTATTTGAGGAAAAGACATGATTGGAAATAATGTTTAGAATGTACATGATCGCGTAGACTTTCAAGAAAATTAACCTAATGCAATATCAACAGCGCTTGCCTATCCTTTTTTAGATGAGCTAACGTTGCGAAGGTATATAACGTAAACCGAACATTGGCATATGGAAATTTGCCCCCAAGTAATTTTGTTCGAAAGCCTTTGCGATCGTGTTTTTCTTTCCAAAACCCTTTTCCTAATCCGCCTCTTTGTGCCTTTCTTGATATCTATAGTACAATTGCGATTTAAAACAGGTTTTTTTTTTGCGATCCTTTTTATTGATTTTATTCTATTTTCGCATTTGAGATGTGTGATGTAAATCAAATTGTTAAAAATGGAAGCCTTTACATAAATAACCTAGCTTAATAAACAAATAAGTAGATTCAAAGTGAAATGACTCTGTTGTGTAATACCATGACCTTTATTTAAATAATAACGGGTAGTAAAATTGACTGATCGAAGTGTCGGGTCGATTTTTTTTCCCGGATATTTGTACGATTATGTTAATTAGACATTATTCTAATAATCTAATCTTTACTTTCTCCCTCTTTTCATTTCCATAAACTATTCTTTCTAGAAATAAAGTGCCTTATCAGAAATTCGACATGGCCGCGAATGATGAAGTCGTTCCTCCGGTCGATCCCGAGAAAGGAGCCGAAATCTTCCGAGAGCACTGCGCCGGTTGCCATGACATTGACAAGAGCGGGGAGCACAGGGCGGGGCCTAACTTGATGGGGATATGGGGAAGAGAGGCCAATACTGTAGAGGGTTTCGCCTTTGTGGAATCTGACGAGAAGAAAGGTACCTTTTAATTTAGTTAAGACGGGGAAAGGAGAAAGCTAGAGTTGAAACCAAAGCATCAGATAATATTGAAGCTGGTGAGACCTTTTCAATGTTCCAATGAGTATATATATATATATATATATATATAACAATAATATTGTAAAATTGTTTTGATTTGTTAATGACTTTTTTTAAAGGTCAGTGGTAGAACAGTGATCTCTAGTGATGGAGTTGGTATAGAAATATTGATAAAAGATAAAGACGTACAGCGAGATTGGGAGAGAGAGGGAAGAGAGAGAGAGAGGGGAAGAGAGAGAAAGAGAGAGAGGGAGAGAGGGAGAGGGGAGAGAGAGTGGGGGAGAGAGAGTGAAGGGGAAAGGGAGAGGGGAAAGAGACAAACACGAGGGGTGAAGTGTTGGTAAAACATTTTTGGAAAGGTTTCAATATAAACAGTTCAATTGTTTTTAATGGCGAAACATATCATCTCATTCCGCTTTTTGATAAATATAAATGCACAATCCTAGATATTCCTCCCAATATTTATTTCTGTAAGTAACTCAATGTTTTCTTAATCACCTTTCATTAAATCAGGGGTCGTTTGGGGAGACAAGACCATCTACGATTTTCTTGAGAAGCCTCACATTCCTGGAACCAAGTTTATTTTCCGCGAACTCAGAGGGAAAGCAGAGGAGAAGGCCAACCTTGTCGCTTATCTCAAGAAAACGACGGACCCCAAGAATTCATGATTCAGTGACACTTGCTTTCCTGCTCTCGTTGAATGAAAAATTGCCATGGTAACACGGCGCTGCCATTTGGCATTGTATTTTTGACATTAAGCATACTTTGAAATGTGATGGGTTTTTTGTACTGGTTTGTACTAAAATGGTTTCATTATAATTAGGAAATGCAGTAAACAAGCTCTAAGGCAGTAAGGCACAATTGCAAAGACTTTCAAGAAATCAGCTATCCCGTAGAAAAAATGTTTGGATTATATGTTATATGTCATTGCAATGATTGCTTCGCACATTTTATTAAGTAATGGACAAGGCTGTTGAAATGTCCATACCAGGTTGAATTTAAGAAAGGCTTAAGTTTGTGATTGTGTTTACAGTAAAACTCTTAACATCATTATTTGTGTAAATGTTGTTCCTTTCCATCGAGATTAAAGCTGTCAAGACAGTTTGAAAGTTATAGGCATGATCAAAGAACATTAATACTTTAAACAGGAATTTAAGATTAATTTATCTCCAAAATTGGGGTTTTTGATGGAGGAATGTTAATCAACTTCCAAGAATCGAACTACATTTTGCAATCATGAATAATATAATTTTTATTTGAATATTGTATAAACGTTATAATTGTTGATATATTACTACATGTAAATGTATATAGATGTTTATTTAGATTTAGGGTGTATAAGACAATCATGAACTTCGTTCTTTGACAGTCCAAAGACTAGATGAAAAAATTGTCATTATGTTGTACATTGTAAATGATTTTAATGTATGACAAATGCAGATATGATGAAAATTTGTAGCCTTTTTCTTTTCTTCTAATTTTATTCCATAGAAATATAGTTGGCATGCACAGCGATATAAATTTGGCATACAAAGCTGTTTATGATGCTAGATGTCAATACATTGTGCATTTTATATATTGTTGTTACTTTGTAAGCAAACGTGTACAGAAGAAAAATAAAGGTTTGTCTTGAATCACTAAGAGTTTTAAATCCTTTTGGATGATAATCTACTTATTTTGTTTGTTTGATTGTATTTATTTATATATTCTTGTTCTCTACCAATCACCAGTCTCGTCATCCTCTCCATCAACATTATTGTATTCATTACCAATCCCCACTTAACAGAATTGTCATCACCAGCATAACTCTTCTGTTTATAATACATGTACTATGAGCAATTCCTTTTGTTATGCAATAAACTAAAATAATGTTTGAGCACTAAGAACACTCCCGATCCTGTCTCCCCCCCCCCCAAAAAAAAAAAAAAAAAAAAAAAATTACCACCACCATTGTCATGATCATGATCATCACCAACTTCATTATCATCATCATCAGCAGCAGCAGCAAGCAGCCTCATTATCATTACCATTATCACCACCACCATCACATATTCTTGTTTCTCCACACAAAAGTAAATATTCAAGCACCTTTCATTGTTCAGTATTGCAATACTGACTTTATTACTTGTTCTTTTATATAAAAAAGAGCATGATAATCTTTGTTTTGCAAGACTTATTAGATTTTCAATCAAGCTTGCAAAATTATAAGTTTTGATGATTAATTCCACAAAACTATACATGATTCACAGAGGTCGATGTTCCTTCACTTTTGCATGTGTTTTGTGACAAAACAATATTCATTGATTTTAGTGTTTGAGAAAACTAAATGAAATAGTAATAAAAGTCATTAAGGATAGATTAAAACATAGATGTTTCTCACTTTGTAATTGCATATTAAATACAACCTAGTTTCAAAATAAAAACTTGAAATAATTAAATTATGAGGTATGAAAACGAAGCAAAATTGCAACCTTTTGCAAGATCTTTGCCCTTCATGAGGCTACACTCAGAACTGTAACACAATCCTCACAGTAATATGTACCATGACTGTGTAAACAATTTTGGTACTATTTCAATCATAATCTTTGTGTTGTTTTATTATCATCACTTTACATGAAATATTCAAGGTCAATATTTGGTGTAATATTCTGTGTACTTGATAAAAATAGCTCCTGGAATTGTGAGGAGTTGAGAAATAGTTTGCAGATAGGAACTTCATTGAAAAACAAACATGTGTAAGGCTGTCTATTGAATGTTGTTCACAACTTCACACGTTCTAGATCATATGGGAGATTAGCTGAAATATTCTCCAATATTCAAATTAGCAACATCAATTGGGTCATTTCCCTTATAGTGATGCCTAAGTTCTTCACAGAGCCAATGTCAGCTACAAAGCTTTTAAATTGGCAACATCATTAGTGCTCGCTTCACTTCCTATGCTGCATTAATATTAATTGTGCCAAATTCAGCTGCAAATCATTCAAATTGGCAAGGCCCACTGTGCTAATTTCACTTCCTGCAATGCCTTTCCGAGTTCAGCTATAAATTAATTTGGCTCCATAGCATTCCAACTGGCAATGTCCATAGTGCTCACTTTGGCTCCTTAGCATTTAAATTGGCAACATCGATAGTGCTCACTTTGGCTCCATAGCATTCAAATTGGCAACGTCAAAAGTGCTCACTTCACTTCCAGTGTTGCCTTGATGTTCATTGCGCTAAGTTCAGCCACTAGGTACTGGAAGACATAAGGCACGGTGATGGTCTCGATATTGTCAGAAGTCTCGCACGTTGCACAGAACCATTTCCTCTGGGCACTGGACAACATGTCTTGGAGGTCCAGCTTCCCGTCCGACGATCGGTCACTGAGCTTCTCCAGGTGGATGCCCAGGAGAGTCCCACACTTGGTGCATATCCTCGTCTGTAAAAGTATGGGAGAGTTTGGAGCACAAGTTGATTGCTATCGTTCATTACAAGATAGAATGTTTAGATACTCTAGCATTACCATCGTCACTCTCCTTGTCATTATCGTCTTCATCAGAAATATCATGATCACTAGTTTCACTATCATCATCATCATCACTGCAACCTCTATTACCATCACCACCACCACCAACAATACAACCTCATCATCATCATCACCATCATCATCATCAACACCATCATCACCATCACCATCATCATCATCATCATCATCATCATCATTGCCATCACCCTCACCATCACCATCACCACCACCACCACCACACCACCACCACCATCACCACCATCATCATCAACGTACCATGCTTTTGTCAGAGCAGTTGAGCAGCCTATCCTGGAGGAGGAAAGATGTTCCGTGGGCAAGGAGCGAGTCCCTCTCCATCTCACCAAACCGGATACCACCGGCCCTCTTCCTTCCCTTCACTGGCTGGTGAGTCAGAATGTCCACCGGTCCCGTTGATCGCACCTACAAATATAAACAGACATAATGGGTCATCCCATAAAGTAGGGGCAAAAAATATGACGGTATCCATGTAACGTAGGTATGAGGTCTTCTACTTCACATGGAAGATGAAATTATCTGTTGAAGATTTTTATGCAATGAATATATATAGTAGTTTCCTGTCAGAATTGTTCTTGTTTCAGTTGCTTTTGTTCAAAATCTTTGCTTAATACACATTTCTCTTTTTACCAGCGTTACATGGACACCATATTCATGTAACATTACATAAACTTTGGGTCCATAATATTGAGTACTTCTGAAGATAGTTCACTATGCTTTCTTTGAAAAAACTCAATTTGAGAAAACATTGTTACAGTTGATAAGAGGCATAGTTTCTCACTTCTGGTATGTCACACAAATTGCCCCAACTTTCTGGACGGACCCATATTCGCTAATATGAGAAAGCAAGTTGACAGTGAGATTGTAGAACATCTGCTTATCAAACACAAGATCGTGGGTTTAAATCCAACCTAGGTGGATGACTGAAAGACTTCTGTTTACATAGATGCAGACTACAACGTACATGTAGGTGACAGTAGAAAACACACCAACCTTCAGATATGATGGGGCATTAGATGGAGGCTCCGTGTGGAGGAAAGTCACTGTACTCTTTGGAAAAGGGGGGGGGGGGGGGGGACCCATAGAGCTGTGGTATTCCTGCACACTCAAATTAGTCATATCGAGGGAGAGATCAGAGCGTAACAAGTACATGTACAGTGATGTAGTTCGCTACCCCCTTCTAGGCAAAGTTGATGCCAAAGACATGTTATTTATATTTAATAATAATAATAATGTTTTATTTACCCAGGGTAGCCACTTCAGTTATGAAACTGCTCTTCCAGCGGGCCCTGCATAACATAATATGTTATTACTACCCTTCTCCAATCTAATATGCTGAGCCCCTAGCTAGAAGTCAGAAGGTCCCATTGACTGTTATAAGTCTTTGGTATGACTCGGCCGGGGTTCAAACCCACGACGTCCCGTTCATGAGGCTGGCGACTGAGCCACCATGCCCGGTATGGTAACAATGATTACAATAGTTATGATATACAAGAACAGAAAAAACAGCTGTCAGGAGTGAGAAGAGCAAAGGATTTTTCTTACCTGGAATTTATCCGATACCATATGCCTGAGCCTCTGATAGTACACCACGCCTATGAATATATCGGCTTCAAGCTCTACTCCCGAGGTTCCACTGTACATTCTCTCTGTCCCATAGTAGTTATATCCTCCTACAGAAAAGAAGAAGAAGGAAAATAATAATAAATCAATTTTGTAAGGTGCATATCACTTTCAAAATGCTATGCCTGTCAGAGGGCAAGGGAGAAATTGCCCTACTAAAAGAAATTCTATAAGGAGAGATGGAGATAAATACGGTTTAAACTGAAAACTGAAATACATTGTGTAAACTGTACCCAGATCCCCCCCCAAAAAAAAAAAGAGTAAATAATAATAAATAAATAAATAATACCTACAACTACTGTGACTCTGTCAGTGAAAATGGGAGGTTTTTCCTTCCAGTAAACATGCATCGCTTTCCTTTGCAAAAATACCAAAAAAAAGGAACTAACCTGTGGCTACATAATGACCTGGGTCCTGTTTCATGAAAATTGTTTTCAATAACAAATACTAAATTTCTAACAAGTTTTATGAAACAGGGTCCTGATCTTGGATCATCTTGGAATATCATCAAATATACTAGAAAAATACCCCCAAAATGAATCAAAAGAGCTACTAGTGTAAATATCAAAAGATAGTAACAAATCATCATGAAAATCAGCAAAATAAAGCAGGATAATTTCTGAAGACCATTGAGAAATTGAAGACCATTTTATTTTACCTGCAGTGAGGAGCTTGCCAAAGTAGTCCACGGCGGGTTGTTCCTCGGAGAAAGTGAAGGGCGTGGCATCGTGGCACAGACCGTGGAGCGACGCCGACTTACCGGCCATACTCTCTATCATCATACCTGAGATTTATTGACAAATGGAATAATGGCGAAATGTCATGACAAAAACTTGTTGTTTAAAATTGTAACCCCTATTATCTTTCACCACTTTTAGAGCTAAGCCTAAAGTAAACACTAGCGCTATACAGTGTAGTCCACCTGCTGAGACCTTGACCGGGTGATAGAGAGGGAGAGAGGAAGGGAGAAAGGTTGCTAGCTTTCATAGTTAAAATTGTTGTTATATCGCCAATTCTGGGTCATTTTGCTTCGTTCAAACTTTCATTTTGGTCTTCACCTATCAAAATTAAGAGTGACTTTTGGACATGAAAATATTTTAAAACAAGTACAATATATAATTCCTACTTTACATTTCCTTTCAGGCAGAGCCCCAGTAAGAGTTTGTTTACACTATTACGTAAGATGATGAAGGGTACAGTTGCAATCCAATATCATAATCTCTCACGCAGAGCTGCAAGGCTCTGTCCAAGTTTTAATGAGAGAACAAAATGGAGGTCATGATACCCCACTTGAATTCCATTGGTTCTTGTGTTATAGTGGTGGGGTATGTTTTTAACAAGAAATTTTTGTAATGTAGGGATTAACACTTCCTGCAGGGGTGGAGCAGGGCCAGAGGGTACATGTGTATTCCAGAAATTTTGCAGAGTTATTCTTATTACCACAACTCAAGCTTTATCAACACGAGAGTGAATAATTGCAGAGTAGTTTTTCTTAGTGAGGAGAGTTTTTCCGGACCAAGGTGTGGAGGGCTTGGAGCCCCCTTTCAGAAACTTTGCTGACTAATTCTAAATGGTCAGTATGAATTCAAGCATCGCATCTTTATCCAATGTATTGTGATCAATGGTCATACAGGAAGGGAAACCATGAGATTTGAATATAACGTCAGGAGGTCATCTCGCTCTCTTTGAAAGCCATATCTACGGATGGCTAGTACTTGCTACATTACTGCTCATACCGAAATTTTGTATCCAGTATGCAGAAATAGCTTCCTACAACTCAATATAAATTGAAGTTTTGCCATTCTTACCGATGGTCATACGGGAAGGGAAACGCGAGGGTTTATGATAATCTACAAGCTGAGCTTTTTAATAGGTTCCTCACATTTCACCCTGTATAACCTTCTATTCAATACAATTAATTTTGACGTCTCTTCAAAGAATATATAATGTGACACTTTTAGTATATTTCATATTATGTTCTAATCTTGTCAATTATGTAAATTCTTTTTTGTGAAATGTGAAACAAATAAACTTGAAACTTGAAACTTGAAACTTGATGTCGGGGGTCATTCCGCTCTCTTCAGTCAGCCATTGCTTGAGGCATATTATAAGTACTACTACAGCAGTTATTTATTTCATTTTTTTAAAAGAAAAAATTCTTCCACAACTCTACATAATTTTGAAGTTTTGCAATTCTTACCGATGGTCATACGGGAAGGGAAACCATGAGGGTTGAATAAGATGTCCGGAGTCATCCCACTTTCCGTGAAGGGCATATCTTCGGTTGGCCATCGCTGGCTGCATATACCCTTCTGACCGTGACGACTTGAAAACTTGTCACCAATGATGGGGTTCCTCTGCGAAATGGAACAATATTACTTTAAAAAATAGGCTGCTTTCAAAAATAATTCAAACTATTCACATTCAGCCAAAAATTTCCTTTCAGCAAAAAATTCAGAATCATGTTTAAAAACAAGCCTTACACCAATCAAAATGAAACAAAGTTCTTTCAACTCCTATATTTCTGAAAACTTATCGTTATCATTTGACAGTGTGCATGGGCAGATAGAGTTTAGGATACTAGGTACTAGGTACTACGTTTTATGATACACAATTGTGAGTATTCTTTTCAAGATGTAAGAAAAGAAGAAGAAAAAAAGGCACTTCCATCACTCTGGCATTGATTATTCTACAATGCTTTAATAAAGAGAGATTTCTCTATGTTAAAAGATCTGTGGATATTTGGGGGTCATTTGTACATGTGTCATCTCTAAAAGGGTCTATTCAATTCTAGTATGGGCAAAAAAAACATGATGATATCCATTTAACGTTGGTACGAGATCTTCTACTACTATGGAAGTAGCTTCTCTTCAAAAACCTTTCTTTTTTTACCAGCGTTACATGGATATTACATTTTTATAACATTACATAAACTTTGGGTCTATAATACTGATCAACCTTGAAGCTAGAGTACTTCTAAATATAGTTGGATATGCTTTTATATG
The DNA here is from genome assembly GCA_035222895.1 of Strongylocentrotus droebachiensis. Lineage (NCBI taxonomy): Eukaryota > Metazoa > Echinodermata > Echinoidea > Camarodonta > Strongylocentrotidae > Strongylocentrotus > Strongylocentrotus droebachiensis. Next base: position 654,176 of record JAVYIG010000291.1, on the reverse strand, counting down.
CTTAACTCAATTTGTGCAAACATTGTTATGTTTGATAGGAGATGGTTTCTTTCTCACTCCTGGTATGTCACAAAAATTGCCCCAACCCCATGGAGTGACTCATATCCCACCATTAATTAGTCGCACTATATAGGTAGATTTGGGTTGGACTTGCGGCACGTTCACTTGGTCGGCTCTCTGTCTGCGCCTACAAACCGACTCAGGCGATCCCGGTACGAACTGAGTCACGTCTTTCAGATGGTGACGTTAAAGGTCGGTCCCCAAACATAAATAATCATATCTGAGTGATACACGTCTGTAAAAACCCAATTACACAAACACACATACCTGTATTCTTAGTTGTATGAAAGCTCTCTGGCAGACTTGGTTACCGAGGTCATTCCCTGTGACCTTGACGTTATCCACCACCGCGACCTCTGACCCTTTGTACTTCTCGATCTTCGTCTGACCTGAATCAAGCCTGGTGTATCTGCAATTCATGATAAGGGTAATAATGATAAAGGTAATAATAATAATAATAATAATCTTTTAAAGTCCACTCCAAATTTAATTAAATTAAACCAAAAATGAAATTCTTTTCGCCCAATTGATCATGAGCCCGGCGCCAGATCGACGTTGCTCTATCTCTTATTGTTGAACGCCAAACAAGGTAGCAGCAACTCCCGTCTGATAACGTCTTTTGGTATGACGCGGCCGGGGTTCAAACCCACGACCTCCCGGTTGTGAGGCGGACGCTCTACTGACTGAGCCAACACTGGTTGACGGCTAACCAGAGTCGGAACAGAGGAGAAAGTCCATGGGAGGGTATCCTTCAAAAAGAGGTAATTCTCTACATAATAATTCAATTTTGAAATCTTATCAAAATAGTTACCATGCACATATAATAAATAATCAAATAATAACAAAACATGCTTTGTCATCCAATCCAATATTTGGTAATCTTGTCAGCTAGCAAGAACATATATCTTTTCTTAAATTTCATTCAATATTTTTTGGTTGCAAAATGAAAGAGCAAACAGAACTAAATTGTAACATTGCTATGTACTTAAGATTATTGAATGCAAACTAGTTATTAAAAAAAGCCAACTAACTATAAACCTTTCTGCTGATTGTTCAAGTAGTAAGAGCAATAGAGACAGTTAAATGTTTTTTTCTCATGATTTTATGGAAGGATCTATCAACACGTGCTCATGTGTCATAGATCATAGATAACTTCAGTTTGTTGGGCATATTATAAGAAGAGAATGCACAGAAAACATGATACCAACAGAAAAAATTGAGGGAAACAGACGAAGAAGGAGACAGAGTATCACATATATGGATAAGTTCATTGGGCTGACTGGTAACAGAAGCAACGTCGCATTACAAAGAACCAGAGAGAGGAGTAGATGTAAATCCTTGATCGGCAAAGTCTGGAATAGACAAGGCACCTAGCAAGCAAGCAACATGTAGTCATGTGTGTTTATATACAGACCAGGGGGGTGTTTCACAAAGACTAAGATAAACTTTGAGTTAGACTTAACTATGGCAGACTATTCATGTCACTGGTTGCTCTCAGCATTATGATCTTTAGATAATAATTTTTCCTTTAATAATGAACCATCAAAAATTGTAAATTCTGTAGATTTGTGACCTTGATTTGTAAGTCCCTTGAGAGACTGATGCCAGTAAATGGTGAGAGAAAACAGTGGCATGAATTGCCTGCCATAGTTAAGTCCAACTTAAAGTTGATCTTAGTTTTTGTGAAACACCCCCCATATTTGGCAATGGTTAGTTGACTTACGCATAGTATGGGTCACCTTCATGGAGTACTGTGCCTATAAATGGGAAGCCATCTTTGTCTATACTTCCTTTGAGTCTGGGGTCTGTTACATCACAACCTAGTATAAGAGAAGGATATAGGAAGTAGTGAATAAACCGTCATCAGCATCATCATTAACGCTACCACCATCATCACCACGCACCACCTTTATCACCTACATTACCATCTCCACCATCATCATCACCATCCTCATCATATCTATCATCCTCATCTTCAACGTCATCATCATCCTCATCATCATCATCATCATCATCATCATCATCATCATCATTACCAACACTTACATTACCATCATAATCATCATTGCCAGGCTAGCTAACACAACTTCATAAAATGCAAAGGTTGAGGGTTCGAATACTGCACGGCACTAATATCCTTTGGTAAGATATTAACCTGCTCTTGCTACTCTCCACCCAGTTGTTAAATGGGTACCCGGTAGGAGGCGACCGTCATTGTTGGTCAACAGTTTTTGAGCGTCATGTAATGCCTGGCTAGAATGCTCCCCAGGGAGTGGGGATTGTGCACACAGTGTGTGCAGGCAAGCACTGAATCCAATGACCGGGGTAATAGTATATTTGTAAAGTGCTTAGAGACATTTGTATCAAGCGCTATATAAAAGCTAAATATTATTATTATTATTATGATCATCATTATGATCATCACCACCACCACCACCACCATCATCACGATCATCATCATCATCACTATCACTATCATCATCATCATCATCATCCACATCACCATCATCATCATCATCATCATCATCATCCAGATCACTATCATCATCATCATCATCATCATCATCATCATCATCTTCATCATCATCATCATCATCATCACAAACATCATCTTCATCATCATCATCATCATCCCAAACACTACCACTACCACTGGCACTAGAATCACCACCACATCACCATCACCATTGCTTACCAAACACAGCTGCCACTCGTCCATGCTTTGATTCTCCTAGCTTGGTCCTGAGGTTAATCTCTTCTGTTTTATAGATACTGGCATGACCAAACCCTCTCTCTAATGAAGACTTGTTGATGATCATTGCGTCTTCCATATCATACCCCTGCAGCAAATTAATTCAAAGACACAACGTGACGTCAAGATGAACATTTCCCACTCCAATGTTGATATTCTATTCTCAGATGTTTCACAAAATCTATGACTTAAAATTAAAGTGTTTAATAGATCATGAGCCAGAGTTTACTTGTGATGCAGCAAGAGTCAGGCAGTTTGTTGTCCACCAAGCAGACGGGGGCAAACAAAATTTTGTTCAATGTTTTGTTTATTTCTTTACTTGTGTAGCAAAAGATAGAGATATAACACATAAAAGTAGTTACCTATTCGTATATCACTAATAACAATTTGAGGCATGTACAGGATATTAGGAAGTCTTGAGAAAGAAGAGAAAGAAAATGTAAAACTTACAAATTGTTTTTTTTTAGAAATGTATATTCATTGTCATACATGTACATCTGCTGGATATACAACAAAATGTTTTATCTGCTAGATTGTTATAATGCAGATATGGCCGGTGAAAATGCAGATGCAAGCACCCACCACAAACATGCACTACACTGCTTATACAATTATTAAGCGACAACGCCAGGGACATCAATTCCAAACCAATTCAAGAGATATGTGGGGACACTCACCAAGCTTAGTCATGACAAAACAAGCCAGCAGTTGTCCTTCAATATTTTAAAATGATAACCTTGAAAAGCAGCAATGATTTTTCTGTTCCCCCATCTACAAATCAATAAAATTTCTCTTAATTTTCTTTATATTCTTTATAAAAAAAGTTTACACATGTATGTATTCCGATGTGTTGAGGAGAATAAACAAAATGCTGTGAAAAGAAATGTGAGACACACTTACTGTATATGAGATAACAGCAACTACAGCATTGGTTCCGAGGGGATAGTCGTCAAAGTCATACTTGTCGTAGGCGTGCGGTCTGACCATCGGAGTCTGGGGCGTCTGCAGCTTGTACATCTTGTGGTCGATGCGGAATGGTAGCGTGTGCGAGGGGAAGCCCATCGTTTGTTTCCCCATCTGTGTTTGAGACAAGAGGGCATACAATATAAATGTGAGTCAGTGAAAAAATACATGGGGGCTCGGGCAAATTAGCCCCTGAAATGCGAAAAAGAGCCCCCAAAAGTCATAAAAGAGCCTCCCAAAATTTGCATAGAGTTCAATGCAAAACAAATTAAAGAGTCTTGTTTTCTGCAAGCAAGCTTGAAAAGTATCCCCCAAAATTTTTTAAGTATTTTTTTCCCTGAATTGTGAGTCATCTTTATCACTTTTCGTAGAGACCATAGCGTATTGACAGGGATAGTTGCGACATGCACACATGTGCGTCCCCAGAGTTCAATCGATGGAGCTCCAAATAGTCCCCTCCCCCATGTACAATTTCTATTGAAGCGAGGTCTTTAAGCTGTCCATGAATTTGACCTCAGAACGAGCGCTACTTCTATTGATGTGTGAATCTATCTCTACTCTGATAGCTATGGTAGAGACTGATTACTGCCCACAGGGTACAAGTATTGCAATATCTTGTTCATTTTCCCATCTCAGAATACAAACTTTCAATATATCCCCTCTCACATAGACTTAGTAATCCCTTTATTCAAGCATTCATAACTTTTCTATTTTTGGTAAGATTTATTTCAAACTTTCGTCATTCTGTTCATCTTATTTGTCTGCTTTCACACACAAGAACTTATTAAAAGGATTGGATTGCCCTTTAAAGGCATCGTTTAACAATGTTAAATCTGAGATGCATGGCCCTACGAGTTATCAGTGTCTGTGATATGGTGTAATAGTGAAGCCCTTAAAAGTGATCATGAAGTGCCTCAAAAAGTATCTTTGAGTGACCGGTTCATATACTCATTTCCCCCACTAGACTGTAGTATTATAAAAACCGTTAGGATACCGAAAAATGACAATTTGATTTCCAATCATAAATATCTTGATAATCAGACACACGATTGGCTTGTAAAAGTCATGGGATTCCTGACTGACCTTAAGGTTTATAATTCTGATTGCAGCATGAGCTAAATCCAGGATTTTGTTTCATATTCTGAGGCAATGTTACTGAGTCACTTTAAGAAAAGAAAGCCCATGAGCAACTATCAGCACTGGAGTTGGCCCATAATGAATATAAAGAAGTTTTCTACCACACAAACTCACCTGGCACTGATACATGTTCCTGGGACTCTGGTTGAAATCAGAGAATGGAGTTAGGCTAGCTGAAACACTCAGTATGCTGCTCTCATGCAGTTCTAAATGCGTAGTCTGTCATTCAAATCAAAGAAATTGGATACAAACTCTGATTATTATTCTATTTATGTATTGGTTGAAATTGGAAAATGGAGTTAGGCTAGCTGAAATGTTCAGTATACCACTGCTCTCATTCAGTTCCAACTGTGTAGTTCGTCATTAAAATCAAATAAAATGAATGAAAAATGTATTAATTTGCACTCATTTTGTATAAGACTTCAAACTTTACTTGGTGATAACCATATGACACCAAAATCTGATTTCAGATAATGGAGTTAGACTAGCTGAAACATGCAGTATACTGCTTTTATTCAATTCTAAATGTGTAGTCTGCCATTCAAATAAAACAAAATGGATGAAGAAAAAAGAAAGAATGATTTCACTTGATATAGTTTTGGTTTTATTCCAAAAACTGTGCACTAAAATATGGCATTATGGCCCCATTCCACAAAATCAATGAAGAAGAATAACTATTTTCTTTTTTAATCGTGAATTAAAGTAAATTTCTTCTGAATATAAATTCACTCATATCTATCATCAGAAATTATCACCATATTAACCAAACTACTGAATACCTTTTCATGAATCTCTGATGGGGTCACTGCAATGTCCATGTAGACTTGTTCAAACGTGCCGATGTACTCCGTCTCCTGCAATGCAAGATTCCTGACGGGTCGGTAGAGCCTCGTGGGCGTGGTGAAGATGTAGAGGCCTGGATACTGCCCTCCCTTGCCCGTTACAGGTACAAGAACGATCTCCGTCGTTGGGGCAACCTGTAAAAACAAGAAAAGATAATAATATGTCTTGTTTAACCCAGGGTAGCCTCATCAGTACTTGTACTGTTCTCCCTGAGGGCCCTGCAATCATATTATTACCCCGGTCATCGGATTCAGGCTTACCCGCACACAATGTATGCACATTCTCCACTGCCTGGGGAGCATTCCAGCCAGGCGTCTAATCTAAGCACATTAGCTTTCGCATCCTACCCATTTCGGTACCCATTTAACACCTGGGTGGAGAGTGGCAAATGTAGATCAAGTCTTGCCAAAGGACATTAGTGCCGCGGTGGGACTTGAACCGAGGACATTGTGATCCACAGTCTGGTGACATATCCCCTCGTCCACGCCACCTCTACCAAGATGAGTGATGTTCACATAGATTAATTTCATACTGCAGAGTTTGCAAGTAACGCCCCTTGAAATATAATAGGATTCTTATGCATTCACAAAACATGCAGGAAAAAGGCCATTACGTGCTGTCGTGAAGGATTTTTAATTTGTCAAATATGACATAACTTAGTGTGTGACTGTTCACACTGTCCATAAATCGCAGCTAATCTAGGATTGGATTTGTGGCATAAACTTGTGCATAGCTAAGAATGAGCATATTAATTTTCATTTTTGATAGTTAAAAAGGGCTTTTGATCCTAATATTTCACACAGACACATGCAGTATCTTCTTCAGGTTGAAGCTGTTTTTCCCCATTTCATTTACATTGGTGACGGCTTTTAAATGCCAAAAACTACTGATAGACTTCATGGGATGTTTAAATTCTAATTGGATTTACTTCAAATCATACAAACAGTGACAACGGGCTGAAGCCTATGAGACCAACGACCCACAAAACTGACAGGTCGGGCGATAGACACTCGACAAGACTGACAGCACTAGAGGCTAAACAGTTCAGGAGACTGACAGGCCATGAGGCTGACATGACGGCCCACGAGACAGATAATGTTGAACTCTTCTGAAGAATTATCAGAGGGTTCTTGAGACCGACCGCCTGTAGATCAATAGATCGACCTTTGACCTTGTGAGCTGTTGGTTTACTGGGATGTCCAAACAACGACATAAAAGCAGTTGATAACATATTACAAATATGAACAACATCAAACATTAAGTGAGGTTTGAATGACAGATGATCATCACCTGAACACCTCCAACAATTGTATACACAAAAAGACAAACTAAAATGAGTACTCACCCCGCTTTGACCTTTGACCTTCAGGATCTTGAGCCTGGACGTAAGCTGCATGGCGATGTCCTGAGGTACGTAGCCCAGGACCCTGCCATCCAGGACCACCTCATAGCAGCCAGAGACGGGGCAAGGCAGGGGTGCGTCGAGGGGGATCATGCCCAGGGCGAAGAGGGTCTTGACGAGAGGGAGGGTGAGCGGTTGGGTGTTCACCACCTGTGAAGAATAGATGACAATAATAATAATAAAAACTGTGCTTATAAAGCGCTTACCACTGAAGTCTCTAAGCGCTATAACAAACATAATACAGTCAAACCTGTCTACAGCGACCGCCCAAGGGAAACACAAAAAGTGGTCTTTGTAGACAGGTTCCTTTAGTACATGATAATAATGATAATTGTGGGTGGTACTCTAGAAAGCAGACTAACTTTAGTCCATGGTTTAATCCACCGACTAAGTATGGAATGCCAAGTGTCCATATGAATATATTTTTGAATAATTTGATATGTCCCTATTACTATGATAGCATAATTATATCCTTGTTATATTGTTGTTTATTGATTATGTTATTACATTTTATTTTAATTTAGTGACAGATTAAATTATTCAAAAACATATTTGTATGGACACTTGGCATTCCATACTTAGTCAGTGGATTGAACCATGGACTAAAGTTAGTCCACTTTCGAGAATACCACCCAATAATAATAGCAACCGTGCTTATAAAGCGCTTACCATCGAAGTCTCTAAGCACTAAAACAAACAAAATACAATGATAAACAATTACATATTAAACAAAACAAAAAACTACAAACAAACCTACAATTACAATACATATTAAATACTGTATACATCAATGTGAACAGAGTAAGTTAATCATCAAAGGCAATTTTGAATTGGTTGACAGTCTGACAATTTTTGAGACGTAAAGGTAGGTTGTTCCAAAGTTCAGCAGCAGATGATAATAAGGGTAAGGCTAGCGCAGCATTTTGCAACCAGAGTGCTGGGGTTGTTATTTATTGAATTGATATCTCTTTATGTATTCATGACAGTAAATAAAGAGTTATATAAATGAAAAAGTAAGAAGAAAAATTGTTCAGCTTATTTCCTATTCTCTCACGGCAGCTGTCATCACGCCAAATTTCAGCACAAGCTGAATAATCTTGATTTATATTAACCCAGATTATTATTTTCTAAATCATTCATTCAAAGGAGAGCACAAGTACATAATTTATTTAATTTGAAACTGATCGTAAGGCTGTGCATGAACTGTTACCTGACATAATGCCGTTAGATGATTCATCAAGCCGCACGGGGCGCCATCAGGAGTGTGGACAGGACATAGAAAACCTGATAAAATAAAGTCAAATATTAGATACATTTAACAACTTCAAAACATTCAGAAACAGTGCAAATGAAGACAAAAAAGGCCTTAATCCCAATTCATAGCATATACATTCATTGAATCTAAGTACCTTTTGTATGTCTATTCTACTTAATCTTTTCAAATACCGGTAAGGCCAACAAAGTTTGATTTTAAGTTTCTCATCCAGATTGTTAACAATATGGGTAGGGTTCTGTGTTATTTCTTATCTTTTATTTTCCCTGCATAAACAATTAGTCATTTTCAACACAAACATTTAGCATAAATTCATATGTCTATGCAATGCAGAGGCTGAAAATCAGTTAAACTTGGGACTTTATGAATGATATCCTTCATTAACCAATCTCCTAATGTTATTCTTTATTATGTTTGCAAACAAAAATGGAATAAGTGCATTGTTAAACTAGAAAAGGGGGGGGGGAGAAACTAGGAATCTATCTTAGTCCTATAAAAATCAATTTACATCTTTCTTTCATATATCCTTATTAAAATAACATCCCTTAAAAATTAACAACAAGAATAAACAAAGTAAACAAACCAAAACAAAATGACACAGCTACAATGGAATAACAAACAGAGAGGGACAAACAGGCAGAAGGGTCGAAGGGGAGAGGTGGTGATCGGTGACATCATCTTACCCCAAGCCTCAGGGAGGAGTTTCCTGACAGAAGTGGTCCTCATTTCGGCGAAGAACGATCCACGATGGATGCAGCGGAAATGAGACAAGAACCTCATGAAGTTGAGTTTATCTGCAACTACCGTCATACCAGATGTCTGAAAAGACAGATTAGAGAGCATTGAGACAATGAATGATATTATTAAACAGACATGATAGGGATGATGATGATGATTATGATGATGATACTGATGATCATTTACTCTTTTGCTGAAATACAATTACTTACATTTATAAACATGCCTACTCCAACAAGAAATTTAATTGGTAGATTTGCACCAAAAAGAAAAACAAACAAACATAATATCTGTTCTTTACTGATGATTTATGGATAATTTAAAGAGGGAATATTTGTGTAATGCTGATTTTATATGGGAATGCACAAAATCAGAAATGATTTGAATATTTACTTACGCCTATATTTGGTAAATCCAAATCCAAAATAATTACTCTTTATCCTTCCAATAAGTGCCCCTTTTCCTTATTTTGCAAATGCCCCATCACCGAAACCGCCTGTCCATCCGTTTTCACGCTATAGTATACATACGAGGGTCTACCGTGATAGAGTTATACGTGCGTAATCCTTACGATGTCTACAGTAGGATTCTGCATGGAAAAATAGGGCATGTTTCATATTGTTCAGAACAATGTCAAAATGAGAGTAATATTGCAACATTTTCAAATGAGTAATAGGCCATATTTACAAAATGTCTAGTTGCTAATGGGTTAATGTCCAAGGCATACACACAAATCAATAAACAAGCGCTTCCCGTACCTGCATGAGCCCAAGACCTGTCTTAGAAGCAAGGTTTCCTGTCGCTATAAGGTACTCCATTTTCCTTGTCAGATCACCAGGCCCTGTCGACGCAGCTGTGTTCAGAGATACTGCAACAATGAGATAGCATATTGAAATCAGACATCTTCAGACATTTATATCCGTGGCGAAAATTAATTTCGGTGCACTCAAGAGTATGAATGCATGTATAATTCACAGTGTTGAACAAATTTATGGAAATGAGTTAAAAAAGTTCAGATATTTTGTGTTTGTATTTCATTTACAAGGGACACATCCCCCCTTTATTTTGCCTAACATTTCGATATACCATACTCATAAATCTTGCATTAAAAAAAAGGGCAAATATTTACCAACAAATTTTGTACATATGAATAAGATGCAAGAAGTGGAGGGAGGATGTGTAAAAATACGGCAAAAGTCATCAACCCCTCATAATAGGGAAAATGCTGACTTAAATAAATGATGATGATGACTGAAAGCAAAATCCAACAAAAAGTGTAACATCACGACGATAAAAGTGATTCATATCTTACCATCATTCAACACAAATCTCCTTGACTTCTTGGCTTGTTTTTCAATGGCATAGCGTAGATTCACCAACCAGCCTTCAAGTTTCTCCTACAAAGGCAGAAAAAGACATTCAGAAATTAAACCTCTTCCCCATAAACATTAGCAGAACAACATCCTTTTCCACTGAATATAAAGTGTGTAATTCTTCATCCATGTATACAAGTGGGACAGTGTACGTGTCCAGAAGAGATTCAGCGATCAACATTAAATATGTACACTCTTCCTTTCCTCTTTTCATCTTTTGATTCTTCTTGATAATGATATAAATCCAGTCATGCCAAACATGTTTGGAGCCTCTGTGTGAAAACAATTCCCTTTGAAAAAGATTGACAGAGGAGTTAATTCCAAAGACTGCACGCCTGAAATGATACTTCTTCGCTATCTCTTTGTGGCGGAATTCCAGCGGCTTTTGATTGATCCCTGAATACTTTCTCTTGTCGACTAGCTTTCTTAACCTTCAACAGCATGTAAGCCGCAGTCATAATGTTGCGCTACGACCCTATGCCAATTTCCCACTTGTAGCAGTTAACTGAAGGTTCAGAGGAGATACGATTGATTGAGCGTAACGAGATACGATTAATATCAATCATATCTCTTCTATGTTACAGAGTTATCAGCATAAGATTGTATATTCCTTTGAATTTCCATAGAGCCAAAATCATGAAATCAACTTATTATGTGACAGAAAAATATATATGTAGATATATACAAACTTGAACAAACAAAATGAAAAAATCCCAGAATAAAATGAAAACAAACAAACTAACGTAAACAATCCTCATCATCAATAACATTGAATCTTGTATACCTTGAGCACCATGAGGTAGAGATGACCTGCTAGAAGTACTTCCTGGTTCATGGGACTGTCTGCATTTTCTGCTGCACACTCACCCTGGTTGAAGGCAAACAGCTTCCTGGCCATGAATCTAAAGTGCATTAACAATGGCAACAATCAGGGGGGTGTTTCACAAAGACTAAAATCGACTTTTGGTTGGACTTGAATAATTTTTTAGATAATATTTTTTTCTTCAATAATTAATTATCACAAAATATGAATTCTGTAGATTTGTGACCATTATTTGTACGTCCCTTGAGAGACCAATGCCAGTTAACAGTGAGAGCAAACAGTGGCATGAATGGCCTGTCATATTTAAGTCCAACTTAGTCTCAATCTTTGTTAAACACTCTCCAGGTGATAAAGAAGTTTATAAAATAGTAAACTAACATCGCATACAAATTAACATGATACCGTGTGTGTTTTATTGGGTTTTTACAGACGTGTATCAATCAGATATGATTATTTACGTCTGGCGACCGACCGTTTCTAACCTGCGTCCTCGGCTGAATCAGTTTGTAACTTCCATTACTAGCTGGATTACAGGCGCACGCCACAACATGAGACCGCTGCTTTGTCTATATTTAATGTGATTCTAGTGATATTTGCTGTTGGTTTTTTTATCAATAAGAATTGGAAGAACAAACAAAATTATAATCGTTGTACTAATCTATCAGTATGAAGCAAGCCTGTGTGCATCTATCTTACACACAAACATTTCTTACTCTCTTTGATCGAACCATATCCCAACAAATAGATACTTTTGACAGATATAATCTTATCAAAATATCTCTTTTTCACATGCAGGATGAAGGATATAAAATAAACTTTGACTATCAAGTTCTTGTGTCATCAATAAAACTACATGTATAAGACCTCGGTGATCTTTAGACTATCCTCTGCCTCACTTCTTTGTCTAGGGACAATGTACAGTTTTATTGTGGTAATAGCTGTAACGGTGTCACTCCAAGCAGTCAACATATATTTATTATGAGAGGCTTTAAAGAATTGTTTATGAAAGCAAAGACTACATGTGAAACATTCTGAAATGAACAATTTTGTTCATAAATTCCTGAGGCATACTTTGTGCGGCACCATCCTGGGACCTGTTTCACAAAGCCTTTTTTCAATGACAAATGTCAAAAATCAGTGACAAATCTACTGATAACCAATCAGAAGCAAGGAATTCATTAACTTATAACAAAAACTGTCATTTGTCACTGAAAAAAATTTGTGCAAAAGATCCTGAGGCATACTTTGTACGGCACCATCATGGGACCAGTTTCACAAAGCCTTTTTTCAATGAAAAATGTCAAAAATCAGTGACAAATCTGCTTATAACCAATCAGAAGCAAGGATTTCAGTAGCTTATAACAAAACTGTCATTTGTCACTGATGACAAGTTTTGTGAAAAAAAACCTGGATTAGAGCAACTTTTTTTTTTTTTTTTTTTTAATTTTTTACTTCGATCCTTCCTTTAATTGCGGTTTCCTAGACATTATGAATATGAACCTGAGAAAAATGAAAGTGAACGAGATGCTGAAATATTCCATTAAAAAAACGATAGCATTATTCATTGCCTGTTATCCTAACCCTAAAACCGATGGCAGCTAGCTAGACATGCTTTGGTTCTGAATAACCATGGATCTTTTACGGATGGACAGTCAATGTGATTCTTTCTTTGATCCAATGATAGTCACCGCCTTCTGATTATGTGCATCTTAATGAGAACATAGGACTAGAGCAACTTACGCGAGCGTGTTGAATTTGTCCTGATTAGAATCGAGATGAACGCAGATGCACTGCTGTAGGAGGAACTTGGCAGTCTGGACATTGGTGTGCCAAGGGGGAACAGAGAGCTTGATGCGGAATCGCTCCCCAAGATGTTCCAGGGCTTGCTCCTGGCTGGACAGATTCTGGGTCTGTGTTTGACGCAACATTCCAGTGACGCAACTGTGCAGGGAAGATGAAAGATAGAAGATGAGGTTGAACTATTTAGTTGAGATGACTCTCAAAGACAATAAAAAACAGAAGAATTTTCTAAATTGTATTGTTGTTTTGTTTTGACACCATATGGTTGCTTCCTAAAAGCATACATACAGCAGATAGCTCTGTATTAAATGACCCTAATAAACTGAATAGGCCGAAGTGTAAGATGTACTTGATAGAGGCATGACTCAAGATAATACCATGAAGCTTGCAGAAACAGCCATCTGTAAAGAAAGATTTACCAGTCTATAACTGCTTCACTTCATTGTTTCCCTTACACAGTGCTTTTCATTGAAGACTGTACTAAACAGTACGAAAAGAGGAGGCGCGGTGGCTCAGTGGTAGAGCACCAGCCTCGTAACCGGGAGGTTCCTGGTTAGAAACAAAGTCGATGCGCTAGTGCCCTTCGGTAAGGCTTTAATCCTCATTACCAAGTCCCTCATAGTGGACATACAGCCGTTGGCCCCTGGTTACTTACAAGCATATACATGTACATTCTATCTTAGCAGTCAGGTAAAACTATCCTTAAAAATCATCAATTATCTTCAAAATGAAGACCACCCAAATGTAATACCATTCTCCCTTCCCCTTGAGCAGTCCTTACGTGCACATTGTCTTGGATAATAATAATAATAACATTTATAATGCGCACATATCCACCCCAAGAGATGCTCAAGGCGCCTAACAAGGTAAATACATTAAACATAAGAAAGTACATGAAAAGTTACAGAGAACAAAAAAGAATTAACATAATTAAATTTAATTAAACAACGTTAATTAAATCCGATTGTGAAATACACTACGTCTTAAAGATGAAGTTGAGTTCTGGTCATGCGATTGCATTGTGAAAGAAACGGTGTGGCACCGACCAGAAAAGGTTGATCCTCTAGCATATAAGAATTAGTGTGTATTGCAAGGTTCTGGAATCATCAAAATGATAAGAAATTTGGCCAAGTCTTGGTAAAGTTACAAGCAATGTACACAGAAATATGTATATGGGACTACACGAACACATGGCATAAAAAGCCGGCCCCCGATTTTTAGGATGTTACATGCATATTTAGAATATGAAGGCATTTGAAGAGCAATACTTTTCAGGGAACATGTCTCATCTGATATTCTTCCACACTTGCATAATAAGAATGATAACGCTCTCAAATAATTTTTCACCTCTTCCCAGAACTCAACCTTCTCTTTAACTATAAAGGAATTCAGACATTAGATAGGTTTAAAAAATAATTTATTTTTTTTTGATTGGCTGACATTTTGATTGAATGGGGTAGGGAGTTCCATAACCGGGGTGCAGCAGCTATAAAAGCTCTGTCATACGAAAATGAAGCTTTACTTGATCAACTTACCCGATTAAGAAAGTGTCTTTTTCTTTTCCTTTGACTAGCTCATCATAAACATGCTGGTCAGAGGTATCTACAAGGGCCTATAGAGGAAAGAAAAGACAAGGCAACAACAGCATGACTTTAGAGACCTCAAAATTGCAAAAATTATTGGAAAAGTTAGGGATAATCATCACCATTAATCATTACCATCATCACTGTAATCATAACAGTATCATTATCACCATAAACATCATTACCAAAACCACCACAATCACCACTAACCCCCACCATCACTCCTACCACCATACCAGCACTACCACCACAACCAACCATCATCATCACCACCATCTCCATAACCTCCTCTACCACAACCATCATCATCATCATCATCATCATCATCATCATCATCATCATCATCATCAGCATCATCATCATCCATCATCATAACCATCACACAACCACCACATCCATTATTACACCCGGCATTCACTACAACAACCACTTCCACTACCATTATCACCACTACCTCCACAACATCCTCTACCACAACCAACATCATCATTACCACTACCACCACTATCATCATAATAACAATTAACACAACCACCACCAATCCATCATTACACCCGTCATCACTACCACAACCACTACCACCGCCACCATCACTACTACAACCCCCCACTACCAACATCATCATTATCACCACTACCACCATCATCACCACCACCGCCATCACCACTATAATCATTATAACCTGAACACAACCACCATATCCATGATAATCCATCATTATGCCCACAACCATCACCATCACAACCATCACCACCATCAACACTATCACCATCATTATCACTATCATCATCATAACCATCACACAACCACCACCATCCATCATTACGACCACCACCACCACCACCACAATCATTATCATCATCGTTCTTACCCTGAGAACTAGAAGTAATGGAAGGAAGAAGATCTCTTTGTTGTATGCAAAGCTCACTACAATGCTGCCTGTGGTAAGGTAATGAAGGGTGATTGTCTGAAAGAGAAATAAGAAATACATCTTATTAACAAATGTATCAAAAACAATTGATATCCAGCGTCTGCAAGCCCACAGCAACACCTAGGGGAGTTGCTTGATGAAAGGTAAAAAATAGAGAGAAAGTGAGACAGAGAGACAGAAAGAGATTGGTAAGGGGGGGGGGGGGGTGAGAGCAAAAGAGATTGGGAGAGAGAGAGTTACAGAGGCTGAGAGAGACAGAGACAGAGGAATAGAGAGGGAGAGAAAGGGATGCAATCCCAGAAAAAATGTAAACATGAGCATCTAATTTGCATAAATTAATTATATGCCACATTTTGTAAAGGTAATAATCATATCATATGTATAACCTTCATTTGTGTTTTTATGTTCAAAGAAAAATTTGCAGTGATTGAACAGTAATCTTGGGGGCATACCAACAAACTACTTAAAACCTGTGATCTTGTACTTACGACTATTGACTGGTCATTGCGGACACATCTCATCTGTACACCAAACTCTGTGAAGCCTTTCCCTCTGGTTTTCCACTTTGAACGATTTATGGCCATGGGCTGCATTTTTAAAAGTAGACATTCCATCAAAAATATACATTCATTTTTCAAACAACATATGACAAAGAACAAAATGTACATTGGTACAGTGAACACAACAGGCTCATTAAACTCTGAAGAAACAGAAGAAAGTGTATTTTGCATGTTAGCGCTGCAACAAGAGTCTGGGAATCTTTGGGGTCTATTGCCATTGGCAATCCCCTACCATCTAAAGCTATGTATTGGGATGTAATTGTATTTTCTTTTTTTCTTCTTTTTTGAGGGGGGGGGGGGGAGGGGGGTAGGAGTGGAGTGGCTGTAAATACATTTACATGTTTACATTGTAACTTCATTTAAATGCAGAAAAAATAAATAAACATAAAGTAAAGTTGACATTTGAGCTGTGAAATCCCCTTTAAAGCGGGACTGCACTACTTGTAGCTACTTCTATGCCCTCCATACAGCCAACAATGCCTAAGCGGTACCCGTTGATCCCCCATGGTCCCCTTTTTCTTATATTAATTGAGAGCTGATTTGATGAGATAATAACCTGCCAGTGACCACACAGGGAGGTCTAATCCCTCCTGGCCAAACTAGCGAAGACAGGTTTTAATAAACTGGCAGGAAGTTTACTATTAAGTCACTTACAAAGTTTCTTCTAGGCATGACAAGCATTCTGATGACCTTCTCGATGCCGTTAGCGATGAAATAGCCTCCCATCTCACAGCTCTCTTCTTTCCTCTTGACCAGCTCACTCGGAGATAGGTTGTAAAGGTTGCAGTTCTTACACTAAAATATAAAACAACAATATGTACATATATCCTGTAATGTTGGCAAGGACGCAGTTCTCACAATTAAATATAATATGAATTAAATGCTGTAAGGTTGCATTATTGCAGAGCTGACAATCAATATAACATAACTGTTTCGCAGAAAAATTGATTGTGATTTTGTATAATCTATATTTCATAACTTTCAAATTTTTCATCCAATTTTGACGAAACTTGCAATGTTTTGTTTGTTTAATTTTCGCTATTTCTTCAATTCAAATTCCAAATGATCAAATGACTTGCCCTTTAACTGCCTAGAAAATGATGCTTAAGTAAAATTTAACAACATAAACAAACGAGTATTTTCCCATTTTCTACTTTCTAATGTAGGAAACATCTCATTAGAGGCCTTTGTTCTACACAGATATAAAACGGTATAGCCACAACAGGGCCCCATCTTATAAAGAATTTATATCAATCGCGACATATTTTTATTGATATCGATCGCAACTATGTACATAAGAGATAGGAGACTGCAAATTTGCCATTGATTGGAGGAATTGCAATTGTTTTGGATCAATCGCAACTCTTTACATGACAGGGCCCGGATCTTTTTTAAGCAGCTGTCTATGTCATGTGTATACGGCTTTTAAAGCCCCACTGCACTACTTGCACCTTCTATAGCAAACAATGCCTAATCAGTGCCTGTTGGTCACCCATGATCCCCTTTTTCTAATGATAATTGAGAGCCGAGTTGATGAGATAACCACCTGTCAGTGACCTTGCAGGGTGGTCTAATCCCCTGGCCAAACTATGTGTAGTACAGACGGGCTTTAAAAAACATTGACTTACTTTAACGAGGAGTGGGATCTGTCCAAGAGGGCGCATCACGCTCCCGCTATCTCCATTGCCGCTCTGCCAGTGCACTCTTGCTTGAAGGGGAGCCTGGTATGTCGTCCCGCGCTGCCGGCTCTGGAGGATAAAGGGTACAAAGTAAAAGTTTTGTAAGCACCTTTGATCAATCACTGTCAAACCTGTATCTAAAGACAACTTTATGAATTTAAAAAAAAAACTCATTTCTTTGTACAGAGGCAATTCTTTTCTTTTTACAATCTATTTTCGATTGATTACAGAATTATAGAACATTACGACAACACAAATTAAAAGGCTAGGCAGGTTGACAGTGTCAATTAGTGCTTCATAGAGCAGTAGATCAACTCTACACACTTTAACTTGGACTAAATTTAGTATGCTTTTATGAATAAATTGTATCCATGCAGAGACTGGCAATCAGTTACAGATGGTTTTGCCTAGACATTCATCATCTATTTCCACTGAGCAGGAAATTAGATATACTTTGAATTTAATGATCTTGAAAGGACTTACTTCAGAAGGATACACTTTGAGAGTGGAGGCAAAGAGGTTTCCCCTGGCAACGGTGGGCACACCGACGGATGCATCCTAAAGTAAAACACAGGAAAAAGGTCATTTGAAACATTCATGAAGTCAGACTATATGGTAGGAGGATGAGGAGGGAAGTCAGAAGGAGGAAGATGGTAGCAAGGAGGAGGAGGAGGAGGAGGAGAAGGAGAAGGAGGAGGAGGAGGAGAAGGAGGAGGAGGAGGAGGAGAAGGAGGAGGAGGAGGAGGAGGAGGAGGACGACGACGAGGAGGAGGAGGCGGAGAAGGAGGAGCAGCAGGAGGAAGTGGTTGGGTGAAAATGGAGAAGAATTGGAAACTAAGTAGAAATTCAAAGGAGGGGGAGGAGATTAAGAAGGAGGAGAGGGAGGAGGAAAAAGGAGGGAGAGAAATAAGAAAGATGAGGGGACAAAGGAGGAAGAGCAGAAAATGGAGGAAGAGGATGATGAGGAGGAGGAGGATGAGTGGAGGGGTGATTGGGGTGGAAATGAAGGAGAATTGGAAATGATCAGAAATTCTAAGGAGGGGGAGGAACATAAGAAGGAGGAGAAGGAGGAGGAAAAAGTAGGAAGAGAAATGGGGAAAATGAGGAGACAAAGGAGAAAGAGGAGGAAGAAGAGGAAGAGGATGATGACGAGGAGGAGGATGATGAGGAGGATGATGAGGAGGAGGATGAGTGGTGGGGTGATATGGGTGAAAATGGAGGAGAATTGGAAATGATCAGGAATTCAAAGGAGGGGGAGGAGCAAAAAAAGAAGGAGAGGGAGGAGGAAAAAGGAGGAAGAGAAATAAGAAAGATGAGGAGACAAAGGAGGAAGAGGAGAAAGAAGAGAAAGAGGAGGACGAGTGGTGGGGTGATTGGGGTGAAAATCAAAGGAGGGGGAGGAGCATAAGAGGGAGGAGAAGGAGGAGGGAAAAGGAGGAAGAGAAATGAGAAAGATGAGGAGACAAAGGCGGAATAGGATGATGAGGAGGAGGAGGATGAGGATTATGATGAGAAAGAGGATTATGATGAGAAAGAGGATGATGATGAGAAAGAGGATGATGATGAGAAAGATGATGATGATGAGAAAGATGATGATGATGAGAAAGATGATGATGATGAGAAAGATGATGATGAGAAAGAGGATGATGATGAGGAGGAAGAGGATGAGGAGGAGGATGAGGCTTTCTCAAGCAGTGGTTGGTAACTAGATATACAAGTGAATACATGTACATCCTAAAGAATCTAAACAAAAGAACAATCAAAACATTGATGAAATCAGACATTTGCTAGAAGGATGAGGAGGAACTAGACGAGGACAACAAAGATGAAGATGAGGAGGAAAATGTAAAAGAGGTCCAGGAAGAAGAATGGGTGGAGAAGAAAACAAAACTGAAGAAGAGATGTAGGAGAAAGAGGAGGGAAGGAGGTGGAGGGAAGGTGGAGGGAAGGAGGAGGGGAAGGAGGAGGAGAAGGAGGAGGGGAAGAAGGAGGAGGAGGAGAAGGAGGCTATCAATTGCAATTATGTACTAAAAAGATGAAAGCTTGCAAGTTTGCAAATGATTGCAGCACTTGCAAACAGTGCACAAAATACTCTACGGTTCATAAGAGCTCTTTTAGGATTTGTTGTTGCATAATTACGATTTTCTCACAGTGATATTTAAGTATTTTATTGTTATAATTAACCCTGTAAGTTGGGGCTCTGATCGGATCGGAAGATCGGAGCGACACCCTCACACCTTTGATCGGTATCGGATCGGAAGAGCGACAAAAAAAAATTGGCCGATTTTTTTTTTTTTTTTTTTTTTTTTTTTTTAATGACGAAAATTTTAGTTTTTGGCTATCAAACGCTCAAAAAAAAATCATGGCTGGGGTTATTTTGTCATTTGGAGTTGTTGTAGACCATGTTTGTTGATATTTAGTGCCTTTTCATTACTTTGAAATTAATTAATATTGGTCTAAGAGCAGAGGCAAAACATGCGGGCCGCCATCTTGGATTATAATGTAGGTATGCATTTGATAGCCAAAAACTTTTAAAAATTCGGCATTTAAAAAAAAAAAAAAAAAAAAAAAAAAATTGCAGATTTTTGCCGATTTATTATCTTTGATCGGCCATCTGCGTGATACAGCCGATCGGGCATGATCGGATCGGTATCGGCGTCCGATCCGATGATCGGTTACAGGGTTAGTTATAATACCAGAAGTTTCCAGAACTAAATTGCTCACTGCGCCCTTGCACAATTTGCTGCTTGCTTGCAATCAATCCAGATCAAATGCAACTCTCTCTTATAAGACAGGGCTCAGTTGTCTTAAATTCTGTTCAATCATCTCCATGCATACCTCATATGAAAGTGAGATTCTTTCATCGTCCAAGAGAAATTCCAAGGGGGTGATGTTCCTCACGGCTTGGGCTAGCCCATCGTCTAGCATGTAATTGAATGATTCTATGTGGGGGCGCACCGCATCTTCAAGTAGCTGTTCAAGAGAAACAAATATAAAATACATGTAGAACTAG
Source organism: Strongylocentrotus droebachiensis (assembly GCA_035222895.1). Taxonomy (NCBI): domain Eukaryota; kingdom Metazoa; phylum Echinodermata; class Echinoidea; order Camarodonta; family Strongylocentrotidae; genus Strongylocentrotus; species Strongylocentrotus droebachiensis. Next base: position 633,246 of record JAVYIG010000291.1, on the reverse strand, counting down.
TTGAAATCCTGATATAAAACTGAACATGTTGATCCAGTTTCCCCACATTGTTATCATTGTTGTTGCTGTTGTTATTAGTAATCGTTATCATTATCATTTTTTAATATTCTATTCCATATCATCATTATTATTATTTTCACAAGAAAATGTCCATCCTGTGAAAAACAATGGTAAATGGTAGGCTGAGAAACAAATTAGAAAGAACTTTTATAATTCTCTAGCAAGTGTCACTGTCAAGTCTCAATTCGCTAAAGGGGTCTAGGTCTACATTCACCTTTTAGGATGATGATCTTGGTATCACTTTAAATGTATTTTTATGCTCTTTCCAGTATTAATAGTTTCAATGAGATTCGAGGATTCTATTTGTTTGTTCACGTGCCTGGCAAATCAAAATTTAAATCAATCAATCAAAAAAGTTGTTTCCTAGATTTCACGATACGCGATAATGGCGTCTAAATTCTAAAACTTCATAATGTTCATATAACTAGTGTTATTGACATCCCACTGCTATGTAGTTTAATTCCACAACACACTGTTTGAAATGATTTTCCAGAATTCATGACGGTTTACAAATTGTCAAACAGAATAGAGTCGACTAGTCTGTATACATGCACCAGAATAATGCCCGCACTCATAACTGTGCGCTATTCTATTTACTTACTGTACAGTAAATTGCCATTCCTTACACTGCACCAATGCATACATCCAACCGAAACATTATCACATGTATTTTCTTACTTCAAAAGGCATAATGGAGGTAAAAAACAAATATGTTATTTACCTTGTTCTGATGCTCTTTTGGTTGTCCATATGTTTCCCTTGTAAGGTTACGATAAGTTGGTGTATCACTCATTTTGATAATTCTGGGGCGCCGTGATCGCAGAAGATCGGCAGCCAGTTCATGAGGCAGGTAAACAATTTTTCGATGAGGTCGACCGTGATACCGGATTGCTGTAAATACATTTTCGCAGCGCATCAGCGAAAACTAGACATTTCGCTGAGCTTCTTCCTCTTATATCATTCGCGTGCGCGTGCACGTAAGCCATTTAAATTTGAGAATCATCGAACAAAATAATCCTTTTCACCGAAGTACACGTGTGACATTGTTGCTGTTCATCTATAATTCTCAACAAATTTCATCTCTAACCAAAAATGGGTTTCGGTGATCTAAAGAAAAGTGGTGGGCAAGCTGCTCTCAATGATTTCCTTTCGGATCGCAGTTACATTGAAGGGTAACATTTTAAGAAATCATTATTTTTTGACGTTACAAGATTTCTTGTATTTTCTCTCACTCAGTCTCAGGGCAGGCCTCAGATCCGAGCTCCGCGCCGGATGAGAAGGCCTACGGTCATTGACGGCCTCGCTTGACTGCTCTAGCCCGGCGCGGCCCCGCCCATCTGCCCATCAGACGTTGCGAGGGAGCCTTACATGTACTCAAAATAATCATGTTGCATGTGAACCAAGTTTATAAGAATTTAAATATCAATTTTGAGCTGTAATTGTTTAAAAATGAATAAAAATTCAGTATTTTTGGATCACTTAATTTGAAATTATGGAAATAAATCTTGGGTGCTGTGCCGGCGTGGGAAACGTATCCAAAATTTGACCCGTAACTCCGGTGTGGAGATGGTCAGATACCCTACTAAAACATAGGTCTACCCAAAATGAAGTAAATATTCATTAAATCGTCCCTATTTTCACAAAGTGACGGTAGATCTAGACTAGTGAGGAAAATCGTCACGCAAAGACCAAAGTGAATGCAATTTTTTTTCACTAGGTCGATCTACCGTTACTTCGTGAAAACAGCAACAAAATGTCCAAATACAGACCATGAGTTAAAAGTTGTTTGTTTATTACCTGTTTCGTGTCAATTTTATTTTTATTTTTGGAGTATTTTTCGGAAAAACAATGAAATTAGAAAACACTTTTCCTCAAGTTTCATGGCAAACCGTTGCACAATACTAGTGCATACCAATGGTGGGTTGCGGGCGGACGTGGGCCTGTGTGAAGTTATCTACCGTAATGAGGATCTGAGACATTACGTATCCCAGACGACTCGCACCGGGGGGATAGATTGGCCAATATCTGTAACTCTTTTTAGTTACTCAGAAACTTTCTCCCCCGATTTTCAATATTTAGATCTAATTTTTGGCTGTTCGGTAACCTGAAACCCGAAGAGCGTCAATGAAAAAAAACGTCTGCAAAAATGCCGATGATCCTTATTTTTGAGGACGCATTTTGTCTGCGTTTATGAGAATATCCTCATTTATGAGGACGATCCTCATTCTCTGACCAGCGCCCCTACTGATGAAACACGCCCTCAATATTTGTACTTGTAGGCTGTCAAACTGCCTAACCAGAGACTAATGTCGTAATTTCAAAGTGATGTAATTATATATTGTAACTGGCTTTACCTTTTACTCCAAATACCTGAAGAATTATGAGGCAGCAGCCAAGCTTCAAGTTTTAAATATTCAGTTCTTGTACAGCGCATAATACATTATGAAATCACTAATGCACTTAACCTAGCTTTAGCTCCGGCAGCTGTTATCAGCGCACAGTGCATTTCAAGGAATAATCCTACAAGGTACCCATTTATCTCACCTGGGTCGAGTGTGGATTATTATTTTGCCAAAGGACACAACTTAAGTGCCGCGGCGGGACTCGAATAGCGGACCTTGTGGTGCACAGTCCGGTGAATTATCCACTCGACCACGACACCTCTACCATATACTTCAGTAATGAAGACAAAGAAGAAAAAGATAACAAGGGGAATATGGTAAAAAAGGAAGATGGTCAGATGGAGACAAAACGAGGACAGAATCAACAGATAATGATTAATATAAAAAGAAGGGGTAGGCTAGTAAGAGAGAAATGGGATTCCTGGGCTGTTAAACGAAACCGATGTTTGTATCTTTGCCGCGACCTACGTGTCAGGAAATGATAGTGGACAACCTATTAGGATGTTTCACAAAACTATAAAAAGCTACAAATTCATGATTCCAATACTATTGGTGAAATAATGTAGGACTAGTCTTCACCAATTGAGCCTCAAAATCACCCAAAAAGGATGAAAAAGAAGGGAAAATGATAAAAAAAGAAACGGGTGATTGAAGTTTTTCAGTAAAGCACTATTTAAATGCACATTGATATTAAATGCCATTCTTACTCTTCCAACTACTTGTCTCTCCCCAAATCCCAGGTACACAGCATCTCAAGCCGATGTAGTCATCTTCAAAGCCATGAGCGGGGCCCCAGCTGCTGAGCTCTTCAATGCACTCAGATGGTACAACCAAGTCAAGTCATACTCTTCCACGTTCACCAGGTATGTACATAGCTGCTTTCTTCTTGTTACAGTCAAACCTGCTTTAGTGACCACCTGTCTACAAAGACCACATTTTTTGTTTCCCTTGAAAATGGTTTCCCATTGAAACGTGTACTAAAGGAACTTGTCTATAAAGACCACCTGTCTACAATTTTTTTGTGATTCCCTTGGGCAGTCGCTATAAACAGGTTTGACTGTATTATCAAGTATTTGGCGTGTGCCTGTGCCTTGGAGGAGAAAATCGCTCTCAAAATTAATAGCTAATAAGTTGCGAAGTCTACTTAAGGGAGTGGTTCGTCAGTTTCCATGTGCAGAAGGCCATAATTCGCTGACACCAGAGTTGGTGGAAATACCATTAATGGGTGAACAAGTCTGCGCACAGCAAACCCGTAGTCTTATCAAGAAATTCCCCTAGTCTCTCGGAGAGTTTTCGGGTGAGGGGAAAGTACATGTAAGATAATGATCTTACCAAATGGGGGAATGGGAGGAAAATGCAAAGAATTACATAAGGTCTGTTGGTCATAAAACTGAAGGCTGATCCTGGTGACTGACAACACCTGTTAGTGGGTCGACTCAACACCCGAACTGTGTCTATGGTCTATTCCCCATGAGAGCCTCCTACTACAGTATGTGTCTTTAACTCTTATCATGCCACAGGGCTAATCCCCATTGTGCCATGCCCCAAATCCCCCCGTGCCAGGTTGTTTTGGAGATAATCTGATTAACGCGATGGTTCTATGAATGGCGAGTGCAAAACACACAGCACAGTCCAATGAGCATGAACAATAACTGCTATTACGAATGCGCCCTTGCACGCACATGGCACTCAAGCGATGGCTCTCTCGCCTGTTCAAAGCACTATAACGTTAGCGTGCATGCTTCCTTATGGCAGGCTATGAGTTAATGGCTGATTTGTGTACAATCCTTGGTACAAATCTTGCTTTTCATTTTTCATGAGCAAATACACAATTGAAAGATGTGAGTAAGATCTTGTGTTTTTACCACCCTATTTTCCACCCAGCCTACCTGGGGTAGCCAAAGCTCTTGGTGACTATGGCCCTGCAGGCACCCCAGCTGCTGCCAAAAAACCTGCCGGAGATGACGATGACGACGATGATGATTTTGACATCTTTGGCTCAGATGATGATGAGGATGCGGTGAGTCAATTTTTTTCTTGTACGAAGGCTTCAAGTTTCATTCCTCTTGCAGTGCATGCTTTTAACAAAATTGGATGGTTTCTCTGTAAGGCATCTTAAGAGCTTTCTGTTCTTTAAGAATCTGTAAAGACAAGACCGCTTTTTATTACTATTTATCATTGTGACCGTCAATGTGACATGATAATTAGATATACAAATAATGTATCTACCGTGTATAAAGTCTTATCTCTTGGAAATCAGGTTCGGACAAAATATGCATAGTTTAACAAAATTGAATCGCTCAATCACTTTAAAATGTATTAATGTGTTCAGGATATATTAAATATACATGTAGAGTAGATATAACTTTTTCTGAGATTTAAGAACACAAATATGGTTATTCTCTGACTTAAATGTCATGTTCCGTTCTTTCTGTTCCCCTTTTTTTCTTCAGAAACCAGCTCCTAAAGTCAAAATCGAGGCGAAGAGTAAACCAAAGAGTAAGTAAAGACCCTGATTTGTAGTTTCCAAAGCAAGTCATCAAAATGACCAGTACTGACTTAAGTCCAGGTTTAAAGCGTACCAATCACTGAAAAGAAATATTTTGTACGTAAGTTATAGTCCGGCAGCCAAATCCAGATTATTGGCCTAACCTTGTTTTAGGGTCTATAGTTTTTTTTTCAATGGATTATGATTGCCTAAACCTTCTATTTGAAGAATCCGATTGCTGACACTCTGTCAGCCTTGAGCAATTTAAGATATGTGACGTCATACAAAATGGCCGCCAAAATACATGATTTTTCTCTAAAAATGTATAATAAATATATAATAGGGCTTTTTCTACAATTTTGGGCAGCCAAATGTCTGTATCTCTCTAGGACCATCACTAAAAATTGTTTCGTGATGTTGCACGGCCATAGATGACAAGCTAATTTGCATATTTTGAAATAGCGCCCTCTATAAATATATTAATTTTGCATAAAAATAGGTGTGCCAGCCAAATGCCAATTTCTTATTTCTCAATGGATTATGACTGCCTAAACCTTCTATTTGAAGAATCCGATTGCTGACACTCTGTCAGCCTTGAGCAATTTAAGATATGTGACGTCATACAAAATGGCCGCCAAAATACATGATTTTTCTCTAAAAATGTATAATAAATATAAAACAAGGATTTTTCTACAATTTTGGGCTGCCAAATGTCTGTATCTCTCTAGGACCATCACTAAATATTGTTTCGTGATGTTGCACGGCCATAGATGACAAGCTAATTTGCATATTTTGAAATAGCGCCCTCTATAAATATATTCATTTTGCATAAAAATAGGTGTGCCAGCCAAATGCAAATTTCTTAGATCTACGTCACGTTAAACACATATTATATGCTTCGTATGCATGAAATAATTACGATTGTGCTGCATTTATCTTACATATTTTTTGGTCTAAATTAAGATACATGTAAAGAAACCAAGATCTACAAGAGAATCAGTGAGAAGTGATTTTACGGTACATTATTGTTCCATTCATAGGCTTTATTTAGACCAGCATTGATCCAGCGTCAGTGAATGATGATAAAGCATTTGGCATCGGTACCAGACAGATGCATGAGTTTTAACAGAAGTTACCTGGTGGATTCTATGACACAATTTCCAAGAAAGTCTACAACGGGTACCTGACAGAAATTGTCAGCCCAGACACCAACTGTAAACCAAAGTGTTTCTGGAGTTTCATAAACGGCAAGCGATGCGATGCTTCAGGGTTGGCTCCATTGAAATAATCTAATGGAATGACTTACTCAGATAGCCTCTCAAAGGCGAACATTCTAAGTAATCAGTTTTCATCCATCTTCAATTGCAATGAAGATATGACTAGTCTGAGAGACAAAGGACGAAGCCCCTACCCAACCATGGATCACATTACTATCTCGCCACCAGGTGTTCTGAAGATCCTGTCTGAGCTTGATGTTCATAAAGCCACTGGTCCTGACCGAATCCCAGCCAGACTTCTGACCACCAAACTGACACCTGTGTTCCCTCTATTCTTCCAAGCCTCCCTTAACCAGAGCGTGCATACCTGATAAATGGAAGATGGCTATATATATTGATCCCATCTTCAAAAAAGGTGACCGTAGCAAGCCAGAGAACTACAAAGCTGTCTCTCGGACGTCAGTAACCTGCGAAGACATCGTTCTTAGCAGCAACATGAACCACCTTGAAAGCCACAACATCTTGTCTGATGCACAACATGGCTTTCGAAAGAAGCGATCCTGCGTCTCACAGCTTGTCCTTGCTGTCCTGGACCTTGCCAAAGGCATCAATGCTAGAGACCAATTGGACATGACCAGGCGCGTACGCAGGATTTTTTCAAGGGGGGGGGGGGGTTTTAACATTTATAAATCGGTCCAAAAATTTCGCAACGACTCAGCCAGCCGCTATAAAAGGGGGGGGGGGGGGGGGCTGGGGGGGGGGGGGTAAGAGGACACATTTTTTTTTTTTTTTTTTGGTCCCCAAAAAATCGCAACGACTCAGCCGACCGCTGAATAAGCGGTGGGGGGGGGGGGGGGGGGGGGGGTTAGAGGACACTTTTTTTTTTTTTTTTGGTCTCGAAATTTGGAAATTTGACATTTTGACCCGTTGGGGGGGGGGGGGGTAAGGTCACCTTTTTTAGGTCGGTCATGGGAATAACTTCTTTTTTTTTTTTTTTTTTTTAAATAAATAATTTTAAAAAAAAATTAAAAAAAAAAATTCAAAAGGGGGGGGGGGGTTTTAGGGGTTTTTGAGGGGTGTTTACACACAAAAAATTAACAAAGGGGGGGGGGTGGTTTAACCCCCCAAACCCCCTGCGTACGCGCCTGGACATGACACTCCTTGGTTTCTCCAAATCATTTGACAAGGTTCCCCATGGAAGGCTAGCTGTTACACAAGCTCCAATTCTATGGAATCTGGGAACCCACACATGCTTGGTTTTCTGGCTTCCTGAGTTACAGGACCCAGCAGGTGTTACTGGAAGGACCCATCTCCAACACCAGCCAAGTAACATCTGGCATCCCGCAAGGCAGCGTTATCGGCCAGATGCTGTTTCTCCTCTTCCTCAATGATCTGCCACCGTACCTCTCCCCAAACCCAACAGTCAGGCTCTTTGCTGACGATGGCATGCTATACAGCAACATCAAGACATAGGAAGACACCCAACGTTTCCAAGAGGATCTTGACTCACTGCAACGCTAGGAGCGTGATTGGCTGATGGAATTCATCCCACATAAATGTCAGGTTCTACATGTCACCAATAAACGCAAATCCATCATCAAATTCACGGACAGACCCTAGATGACAAAAATATAGCAAAGTATCGAGGTGTTGAGTCACAGAAAAACCTCAGCTGGAACCCACATATCAACATTATCAGCAAATACTCCAACTCCACCCATGTCCTAGAAAAGTTAAATAATTGTGCTACGATACTCGCCTTCAACCAATCATGGAGTATGCCATCATCATAATTATATGGGACCCTAACACTCAAACAATTAGCAATCATCAAGAAGCTTGAAATGGGTCAACGGCGCTATGTCCGCTCCTTCTGCAATGACTACTGCAGGACAAGCAAAGTAGAAGCCATCCTGAACCAGCTCAAGTGGCCAACATTACAAGAACGCAGGGTACAGGCTCAGGTGGTGATGATCTTTCGCATCAACAACCCGCTGACTTTCCACATACTTTCCTCACTTCATCAACATCCCTGCACAGAGGGCATTCCAAGAAGATAATTGTTCATTTTGCCTGAATGCTTTTCTAAAAGAGGAGCTTCTTCCCGGATACAATAAGACTCTAGAACTCCCTCCCTTTGAACACCGTCAAATGTACCTCTTTTTTAACTGCTTCAAGCAAGAGTTTCTTGCTGTGCAGCTCCTGCTATGACTAAACAGTCAAATCCTAGAGAGGCAGGTCCTGTTGCAGTTGCTGCAGACAAATTTCATGTGTGGCTGTGCTGTTGAAGCCGTGGCTAGCTGCCGTCTTTGTTGCCTTTTCTCCTCCCACTGTTCTACTCTCTTCTGATCACTCCTCTGTATACATGTCTTCACAGCGCATCTCCATTTGGGGCAGTCTGAAGCATAGGCTTCCCATTTTGTAGGGTTGATTTCACTGGCCTCCATATCCCTCTTGCACACATCCATGAAGCAAAGGCCAGGTCTTCTAACAGTCCTTGTTCTGATCGCTAACTTTCCCTACAAGATGTCTTTTGAAATGCGGCCATCTGCCATACGACTGACATGACCAAGCCATCTCAGCCGTCGTTGTGATAGAAGAGCGTAGATGGTCATCTTCACTCCTTTTTGAGGACATCCTTGTTTGGAATGTGGTCATGCCATTTGATGCCTAGGATTCGCCTCAAGTAGCGGAAATGGAAAACATTCAAACGGCGCTCCTGACTTGCATGCAGGGTTCACGACTCACTGCCATACAGGAGAGTGCTGAGCACATAGGCCTGGTAGATCTTCATTTTCGTGTTGGTGGTTTAATTATAGTAAAGTGTTCTTCCAGGCCTGCTTTGAGTGTCTAGCAATCTTGGTTGCTGCCTTGCCAATGTGAACGTTGAGCTCGAGATCAAGGGAGAGGTTGCTTAATACATGGAGCCGAGGTAGGTGAAGTTTTCAACCACTTGGAGGGTGTAGTTTAATTAACATTGGAGGATTCAAAAGTCTATGACACCAAGTTGATCTACTCTTAGACTAGAGTAATAGGACTGCAGGCAAGTTGAAAATATGTCAATATCAAGAATATTTTGTCATGAAAGCTTTCACCAGGTCAAAGGCGAACTTGAAGAATGTGACAAAGGTTGACGTGTCACTTGAGCAACCTTGTACAGCCCGTTTGATGGTTGTGCTCTACTCTGGATTAAAATCTGATGATCTTTGGTTGGTGTGCCACCAGGGTTTCTAGAAGTCATGACGAATCGAGAGTCATCCAAAAGAGTCTTCCTTCCCACCTCACTGCTTCCCTCCCAGAAACTACTGACAACAAACTACAGTTGATCGACATCATAATACCGGTATGGGTGATTCTGCAGAATGATGAGGTGTTCAGAAATAGGCAAAAGCACAAGCTGGTCATTACCGGTCAAGATGAGGTATCTGTTGAAGTGATACCAGGCAGCGATGTCATGCCAAGGGAAGATCTTTCCTTAACACATGAAGAAGCAGACAACATCATAGTACAGCAAGCGATTCAAATTGCTGCTAATGAGAAAAGGTATGTTAGGGTCCTGGCTGTTAGGGTTAGGGTCCATCATTATCTACATGAATAACTTAGAACGCCGATGATCATGGCGTCATCAAAGAGCGAGCTGTTATTGACATTCCTGCCACTGTACACAAGTTGGAAGATATCATTCCATCGATGTTGGCAGGACATGCGTTGAGGGGATGCGACACTATTTGGGCATACTTTGGGATTGAAAAGGGTACATGCATTGCTGAAAGTGATGAAGCAGAAGATTTGACTCCCTTTGGACTCAGTTGGCAAGAGAGCTCATCTGCAAACATGTGTGTGGAAGCACGCCTTGCAGTCACGACCCACATCATTGGATCCTACAAAGTATGGCTATGCAAAAGAAGAGGAAACCAAATCCCTGTCACAGTACTTACAAATGTACAACTCGCACCGGACAACATATTAAGGTTAATACGGTGCACTTGTGCGAGTGGAAGCCTATGTAAATCATCACGGTGCCAATGCAACAAAGCAAAACTAGAATGCACAATTTTCTGTGGTTTTCGCGCCTCTGTCGAGTGTTATAACGATCAAACTAAAGCAGCAAATGATAGCCATTGGAAGGTTTTGGTTTGGTCATTTTGGGTGGATATTTCGCTTTATTAAACTCCCTTGTAAGAGAGGAACCTTTTCATGATAGGTTCATATAAAAGAATGTACCTCAAAATACAAATCAAATTTTGGAATGCTGTCACTGAAAACGGGCATTTATAATATGGTACCTCATATCTATGGGACAGAGAGCATGAGATTCTAGCTTGTTTTCTTCAAGTAATAAAGATAACGACCAGTTATGGTCATGCGATTGCATTGTGAAAGAAACGTTGTGGAATCAATCAGAAAAGGTTGATCATCTAGCTTATAAGTATTGGTGTGTACTGCAAGGTTCTGGAATCATCAAAACGATTAGAAATTTAGCCCAGTCTTGGTAAAGTTACAAGCACTGTACACAGAAGGATGTATATGGGACTACGCGACATGTGCGCGATATCTATCAGGTCTAAATAGATATAATAATTTACCAAATATATCAATTAGTAGGCGGTTTCTCGGCAAAATTTGTATCATCACGTATTAGTCAAAACATATTCTTTCACATGATTGGTGATAAGAGCTTCCATTTCATTTTTTGAGAGGGGGGCGTTTCCAAAACTGATCTTTACCTTTAAAGTACAAAATAACAAAAAAATCACACCAAAATGTGGTGCACAATTTTTACTTATTGTATTCAGTGCGTCTGACTTATAAAAAATGTTAATTTCATGTTAGAAATTGGCATTTGGCCATCATTTAAAATTTGCAAGTTAACGTGTCTATAGAGGGCGCCAATCTGAATTATGCAAATTTACATGCCGTTTTTTATCATACAACATCGTCAATTTTTATTTAGTGATGATCCTAGAAAAAAATCAAGATATTTGACTGACATTTAATGTAGCAAAATACTGTAAACAATTTTTTTATCATTAATTTTGGTAAAAAAGGGTATTTTGGCGGCCATTTTGTGTGACGTCACATATCTCAAATTGCTCAAGGCTGACAGAGTGTCAGCAATCGGATTCTTCAAATTGATGGTCTAAGGAACTATAATCAAAAAAAAAAAAAACTATAGACCCTAAAACAAGGTATATCGTGATGGCTGCCGGACTATTAAGTGTGCCATGATTTGTGAGCTCATTATTTTTATAATAATGCTCCCTGAAATGGATTGCTCTTCAAATGTCCTCATATATGCGAGATACAAAAATAAGCTGAGAATTTGGGACACTTGTTTGTGCAGCTCCATAAACCCATTTGTGTGTGCAGTTAAATTTGACAAGACCGAGTCCATTTCTTAGCATTAGGGACTTTTAGATTCTGCACGACGAGAACGTGGACTGCCCTTTTAAGGCAATTTGACGTCACTGCCAGTGCCTTAAAAGGACGTCACATTGCCTTAAAAGGGCAGTCCATGTTCTCGTTGTGCAGAATCTAAAAGTCCCTATTTTCATGATTCCAGTACCTCACAGAAATGACAGGATATACCAATTCATAATTTTTCCAAATTGCTGCCCAGCACTTTCTTTCAAACAAAACGGTTTGACCAGAGCTTACATGTACCTGTATCTATCTTTAAGAAAAGGTCTAGGAACTGAAGTTCAACAATTTGTTGTATTCAAGTTTCAAGTTTTATTGTCCAATGTATATATACAATATTACAGAAATTCGTTTTCTGCTAACGTTACACGCAATGTAGGTGCTCAGAGCCAGAAAGTCACACGTTGTTGTTATAGCCTTACAGTAGGGACTTTTAGATTTGCGTGGGCTGATACGTGTGACGTCCATTTAAGGCAGTGCATTAAAAGGACGTCGATCGTAGCAATCCACGTTGTCGTTGTGCAAATCTAAAAGTCCCTAATAAGCACCATTCCAGCTCTCAGCAGTCGCAACTAAACAATATGAAATAATAATAATCTTAAGTAACGTCATATATGCAATTATGCACAAATATGATAGTTCTTGGTAATTTGAGACCTTGTTATCTGATATCATTCTACAATTGCTTTTGATGATTAACTAATATATAAGTTACTCTGTTCACATTGATGTGAATTTTATATTTATTGTAATTTGTAGGGTTATTTGCACTTTTTTGTTTTGTTTAATATGTAATTGTTTCAGTCCATTTTGTTTGTTATAGCGCTTAGAGACTTCGGTGGTAAGCGCTTAATAAGTAACGTTTTTATTATTATTATTACGCTTACAGAGGTTGTCATCGCCAAATCCAGCGTTCTCTTTGACGTGAAGCCCGAAGACGACGAGACAGATCTCGGTGACATCGAAAAAGCGGTTCGTGCGATAGTGAAAGATGGACTTCACTGGGGTGCATGTGAGTGATCATTCTTTTTTGTCTCTACCCTTCTTTTCTGTGCCACAAATCTGAATCTGAATCTGAAATAATACAGCTCAACACTCCTGGGCCCCATTTCACAAAACTTGTCATCCGTGACAAGTGACAGTTTTTTGTTATAAGCTAGTGAAATGCTTGATTTTGATTGGTTATGATCAGCAGATTGTCACTGATAAAAGGATTTTGTGAAACGGGTCGTTCGTGGAGTAAAATCGTCGGACTGGGTGTGCGCATAAAGTTATAAAATGATTCCATTGAAAATGCTGTTACACATGAGCCTTGAATATGACGGGATCTTGATTGTTATCCATGGATGGTGGTTAATAGTTCCAGTCTGTAGGTATTTTCGGAAAGAAGGAAGGAAAATTTACAAGAATCTTTGTATGAACTGATTTCAATATAGGACTTATTGTGTGATCTCCTGGGGAGTGTTTCACAAAGAGTAAGATCGACTTTAAGTTGGACTTAACTACGGCAGGCTATTCATGCAACTGGATGCTCTTGCCATTATGATCTTTAGATACTACTTTTCCTTCAATAATGAACTATCAACCATGTAAATTCTGTGACCATGAATTGTACATCCCTTGAGAGAGAAATGCCAGTAAATGGTGAGAGAAAACAGTGGCAGGAACAGCCATGCCATGGTTAATTCCAACTTAAAATTGATCTTAGTCTTTATGAAACACCCCCATGCACCTACTGCCATAACCTGTGCCAAAGAATATCATGAAACCTTCTATACAGTGCTAATCGGTGAAGCTTCTTACCTGTAGTATATTTTGGAATTATTTAAAGTCAGTATCTTAAAGGTAAAGACCAGTATTGGAAACGCCCCAATTTCAAAAAATGAAATGGAAGCTCTCATTACCAATCATGTGAAAGAATATGTTTTGACTAATACATGATGATACAAAATTTGCCGGGAAACCGCCTACTAATTCATATATTTGGTAAATTTGTTTCTCTCATGGTCTGTGAGAGATATAGGGTAGTCCCATATACATCTTTCTGTGTATAGTGCTTGTAACTTTACGAAGAATGGGCCAAATTTCTTATCATTTTGATGATTCCAGAACCTTGCAGATGCTAGATGCTAGATGATCAACCTTTTCTGATCGATTCCACAACGTTTCTTTCACAATGCAATCGCATGACAATTACTGGTCTTTACCTTTAAGATATTTTCCAGTAAAATTATAACCCTTTCTATCTTTAAAAATTGCTCCTTTTCTCTTTAGCTAAACGTGTCCCGATCTGCTATGGAATCGAGAAACTCCAAGTTCTGTGCACAGTTGTTGATGACAAGGTAGGTGGTACTTTGCGTGTAACATCAGGGCCCCGTTCTATAAAACTTGTTATCAATAACTAGTTACCATAACCGTTATAACCTACTGAAATCGTGGTTTTTGATTGGCTGGGAGCAAATTTGTAATAGGAATTTAGCATTTGTTAATCAATGTTAAGTTCAATGAAATGGGGCCCAGGAATTAAAAGACGGGTTAAAGAATGTAGCCAATGGCAAACGTATATATTCTAAAACTAGTTTGAATGTAATTTGAAACGTGTGTATGCTTTAAATCTTTTCCATCACTGCCTGGCAATGCAATGTTAGGGGAGCAGTATGCAACTTACGCGCAACACCACGCAAGTCCTGTGCTGCACCCTTAATCTGGCATGTACAACGTCACGGCGCGATGAAATATACATATATGTAATTTGATCATTTTGGCAATGATGGGCATGAGAGGACGTCACACGAGACGTCACAAAGTTGCCATTTTGTGTTGAATCGATTAATAGTTTACAAATTGAAACCTTCCTTATCGTTCCATCTGATTTTACTCAAACTTTCACTGATCTGTTTCTCCAATTCCTTGAAATGCAATGTGCGCTGATAACAGCTGCCAGAACTAAAGCTAGGGTTATAATTTCCTCTTTGCAAGCACATAGAGACGTTATTTCATAATGTATTATGCGCTAAACGAGACCTGAACATTATTATTATTAATTGTTCAACTTATATTCAAACTAACTTCATATCAGGGTAGACTTCCCCTTTCAGCCATGGGTTCAGAAAGAATACACCTGGCACATTTCTATCTGCTCACGAAGCCTGTCCCTTCTGTTTTTCTCTACGCAGGTCAGTGTCGATGCGCTACAAGAAGAGATAGAGGAGTTTGACACCGTCCAGTCAGTCGACATCGCAGCATTCAACAAGGTCTAAGGTCACCATGTGTCTTCATCTCATGCCAAGTCCATCTCGGCAAATGTACATTGATTGACCGCCAGCGAAAAGCGGTCCCTGAGAAAGCAAGATCTGAAAACTCACCAGGCATACATGTTCCTGTGCAAGTGTACAAATTGATACACCTGTAGTTGGTACTAAAAAAAAACAGGTTTACCACCTGATATACACTGAGAACCAAATCTGTCATCATAATTATCATCATTCTTTACTGTCGGAGGGGTTGGATGTTTTCATCTCCCTTGTGGCCCTTCTCAAAGCCTTCCAGTCGCCATCACCCACCTGGATAAGGCCGGACGCTCTCATACCTCTTGTCTCGTAGCAACAGCTGTCATCGATCTTTCCATTCCTTCTAATCCAAGAATCATTTGAAGTGCTGGTTAGTACTCGGTGGAGCAGAGAGTGACATCATTCTTTTATGTAAACAGCAAAGCTTTTATCTGCAACTTGGCGTGGGGTGGATGAATTTGAAATATCTATGAAATATCTTCAGCATTCTTCTGGGGTATATGACTTTTATTTGTTGACCTCTGTGAGAGAGTTACAAGTAACATCAAGCTATGATGCTCCTTGTGGCTTCAATCATATCTTCAAAACCTCGAGGAATCTATGTGTAGTTGCATCAATGTGTACTGAAGGGAGATTCCATGCAATGGGTCCCTGATGACATATGGCTCTTATCCACAAACGTTGATCAAAAAGAAAATTATTCCTGGTATGACCATTGACTAACTGCTTCCTTTTGAATCTTTAACATCAGTCAATGTTGGTATCAAGAGTATTTTCTCTTTCTGGATGAATTAAATGATTGATTGCAGGTACTTTATTTGTCAAACAAACTAAATTTACACTTTGCCAATTCAAATTTGATTGTAATTTAATCATGTGGTGAATTACATCATTCCAGTACAGTGTACAGTACATGACTTGCCAGAAAGGATGCTTACACTTTGTATCAACTATCAACACGTTTGACGGAACTGTATAGATTTCAATAAAACGTTTGCTGAGATGGAACTTCTTTTATTGCTGAAACTTTTTTTCATTCTTGCTTTGGTATTGTAGGTAGACCCTATTTTATTATTTTACTTGGCATTCACTGTTCACAAACATAAGGACAGGAATACATAATTAGTGTTACATTAAAAGATCTACATTAATATATTTCAGTCCAGAATTAACTAGCTTTTCTTCCTCCCCAACCCCTAAAAAATATATAAATATAAATAAATGAAATAAAATATAAATTAATAGAATAATAATAATAATAATTTTTTTTGAATAACAATAAATAAGAATGTAAAAGATTTGTTTGCTATATTTTAACTCTTTACTATAAATATTATTATTACTTTTTCTAAGTTTTGAGAATTCCAGAGGAAGCATGGTGAAAAACAAATCACTTAAAATTTGATCAGAAGATTAAATGTACTAAAAGAGTGTTGCATTTCAAAGTTGAACATACGGCGAGGAAACATGAGTTGCTATGATGTAAAAAGATATTGACGTCTCATGGGAGTTGCCTAAAGGTGTTCAATGTAGCACTTTAAAGATTAATTTGAAAAAATGTTAGTGATTGTAGGGGGGGGGGGGGGGAAATGTGTATGTTGAATTGCACAAGGAACAGGAGAGTGAGAGCTTGCGAACAAGAGAGAGAAGGGACAATATCAGGCCTGATAAAAACCCGATTTCCCGATTTAAAAAAAAAAAAAAAAAAAATCAGATTTTTTTTTTTTTTTTATTTAATTTGTTTGTTTTTTTTTTACCAGATTTTTTTTTTCTTCCATATTTTATCCTGATTTTCCCAATTCCCCCCTTATTTTCTCTATTCATCCCTATTTTTTCCCCAATTTTCTTCCTCGAAAGGGGGGAATGTTGTTAGATGCCATTTTCCCCCGCGAATCCTCTTCTTTTTTTTTTACTCAAGGGGGGCGTTGTTGAGGGGAAAACAAAAAACTTTTTTTTTTTTTAGTGCTCACTATCACCCCTGCAATATAAACATGGGAGAGAGAGAGAGGGGGCGGCAGCAGCTGGAAAGGGGGAGCATAACAGAGAGTGAAAGGGAATGTGAGAAAGGGCGCAAAAAAGGGAATGAGAGAGAGAGAAAAGAAAAAAAGCTTTCCTCTCAGCCCCCCTTTAACCAACATGATTTAGAATGCCTACTATGCCATTTATCTATACTTTTTGAACAGCCTGGAAAGACCTCCCTCCCCTCCCGTTAAACCAAGTTGAGAGATGGGAGTACAGTTTAACCTTTATACCTGCAATAGGGAGAACTACAAAGCTACCCCCTCCATCCCCCACCCACCCTCACCCTCCACTCTGCCTTCCTCCCGCCTCTCTCTCTCTCTCTCTCTCTCTCTCTCTCTCTCTCTCTCTCTCTCTCTCTCTCTCCCCCCCCCTCTCTCTCTCTTTTTCTCTCTCTCTCTCTCTGACCCTGTCTGTCTCTGTCTCTACCACCCTCTCTCTCTCTCGCTCGGTGCCTCTGTCTCTGTCTTTCTCTTTCTCTTTAATGTATTTCTCTGTCTGCCTGTCTGCTCTCTATCTCTCTCTCTCTCTCTCTCTCTCTCTCCGTATCACTCTCCATCTCTCATACTTTTCTCTCTCATTTTATTTCTCTCTTCTCCATCTCACCCTTCTCGCTCTCTTTCTCTCTCTCTCTCTCCTTATTTCTCTCCATCTCTCCATTCTCCCACTTTTTCTCTCTCATTTTATTTTCCTCTCTTCTCCACCCCACCCTTCTCTCTCATCTCTCGCCACATTTGTCCTTACAAATCCTTTATTCTTTGATGTGCATTAGCTCTCTTGACTCTTGTAACTCCTTCCTCACAATTTTCGCTTGTGAATGTCTCTTTGTCCATATTTTCATGTTTTCATGCGTATCATTTTGACATTAAGTCAATCCTAGTTTCTTTGATCTGCTTACCGGAAGATTTTTTGTAACTCCTTGCTCACAATCTTCGCTTGTGAATTTCTCTTTTCCCATATTTCCATGTTTTCATGCGTATTTTTGACATCAAGGACGAACATGCAATAACCAGGTAGATACAATAAGCGCGTTAAGTACTTGCAGACGTGCCGTGTAAGCGAATAATAATATCAACCACGCTTCGCATTTCCCCCCATCCCTTGCGACTGGTAATTGGGAAAAGTGGCCTTGTAAATAATTGCGAGCCTCGCTGGAATTGTCATCGTTTCATATCAGTTGGCAAATTCTTGAAGATGTAGGCTATAGTCGCTCATTCATCTATCCCCCAGCCTCTCCTCCACCCACACACATACACACACACACACACACGCACACACGCACAATATCAGGGCGTGCAACAGGCTTCGCTACTTTATCCAAGTTGTTTCCCTGCGCAAGAAACTTTACTATATACCGTGTGAGTCAAAAAAAAGTTTACACTCAGAAAACTGTCATTTAATTTAAAAGTCAGCTATGAACGAAAAGTTATCATACATGTTTTGAAAGAGTGTTTTATCCCGAATCGTTTGGTATCATTTTTGTGTGGTATGTATTCACGCTTGGATGAACTGGAGGCATTGTTTGCGAAAGTGCAAAAATCGACTTGCGCAAAAATATTAAAGTCAGAGAATGAATTGAATGTATTTAGATCATTGCATCGCATATGCTTTTTGCATCAGCAAATCCCAATTGTTTCATTCAAACGTCACATAAGCCGTTTGGCGCAAGTTGATTTTTGGACTCTCTTAAACAATGTCTCCTGTTCATCCAAGCGTGAACACATATCACACACAAAATGATACCAAATGATTCAGGATAAACAATCTGTTATAAGATGTATAATAATTCACTGTTCATAGATGATTTTAGAATAATTAGCATTTTTCTACGTGTAAACTTTTTTTTTTACTCACACTGTATTATCCACCTTCTATGTGAATGACCAAACTACAGCAACCTTGCTTTTGCCGGATTAAATTACAGCATGTTCATATCGCTTTATGCCTAGATCTGCAACTCAAAGAAAAAGTGAAAAGAATAACGTTTTCCCCTTGACATTTTCATCACGACGTTGTTGGCCTATTTGTTCAACTACCGAGTACAGACTTGCATTTCTTGTAGTAGGCCTATTTCATCGCTGTCTTATTCAATTTTCTAGCGGTTGATATTTAGCAGTTCCAATCAGGAAATGGAATTGGTTCGTACTCGGAGAAATCTAATTAAAAACTACGTACCCTGGATCATTTTTTTTTTAAATATAAAAAAAATTAGAAGAAGATGAGAGGTGCACAAACAGGGAAAAAACAAAGCTTCGCAGCTCTATTTTACTCTTGACTGGGGCTTCGGGGTAGGATGGGCACCCCCCCCCCCTTTTTTTTTTTAGCCAGTCATAATTTATTTATTTTTAATCCTTAGAGCCTCTCCAACCCTTTGTTAACATGATCGCAAAGACTTTAAACAAAAATCGTTTTCAATAGCCTTTTGTACTGCCTACAGTCATGTGTATAAGAAATCTCGTGTTTAAACCTATTAATATTTCCATGTTAGAGTATTTGTACTGGTCTTGAGCAAGGCTATATGGGAATTGGCTTTCGAAAATCTTTGCGATCTTTTCCATTGCAGTTCAGGTTGCGGTTGCCTGCACATTGGTGCATTCAATCACTTTCTTTATAGTGAGGGTTGCATCTCCTTCAGACCCCTCCCCCCCCCCCCACACACACAAACACACACGCACCTCTCTCTCTCTCCCTCCCTCTCTCTCCCTCTCTATCCACGCTTCAATCGACTGTTGCCCTTCCATATTCCGCGTAAAGATGCAACAGATGTCGGGACTCGGACTCGCTGGCATTTGTTTTCTCTTCGGTAGCCATTATGTTGAAAACGATACGCCCTTCGAGATATCAGCGGTATTTTCTTGCAGAGGAAATGTTTAATGTCTCATGGTTGATTAATGGGTCCCATGTTGGTCTTGCGTATCTATTATTTAAAAACCGACACCCGGTCTTGTAAGCTCCGAGAGCAGCCAAACTATAACGGCCCGCGCGCGTGGCGAAAACGCTGCTGCGAATTCATGTACCCTGTGTTAAGGCCCGGTCACACCGCCCACAAAATGAAAAACCTACCTCTTTTGCTTTATCTATCCGCAGTGCAGTCCAATCATTATTCTTGAATGATCGTCTTTTATTCTTTTCCTCTCGTTTATTTCTTGTTCTTATTGTTTTGTTATACATTCTAATTCTTATTTTCTCGTATTTCTCTCGTTTTCTTCTTTTTTCTGCATCTATGTTTTATCATGTGGAAACGGCTGTTCGTCTTACTGTAACTTTCTCCTTCTCCTTCTCTTTCATCATCTCATATCTTTCTTTATGTTCTCTCAGCCTTCTTATCCTTCTCTCTCATCCCCTTTGCCCTTTCTTTCCTTTCTCTTCTCTTGATAATCCAATACTTTTAACCTCCTTTTTGTCATCATCATCATCAGCATCACCACTACCATCAGGCATCACGTTAATTCTTTTTCTCCTGTCCCGTTTCTTTATTTCCCCGTATAATAATAATAATATTAATAGTGGGTTCTTGTGTATAGCGCTCATGTCCGTCAGAATGACACTCCTGGCACTCCTCAATTATTACCCTGGCTTTAGCACGGCTGACATACTAGCACTCTTGCATTTCGAGGAAATTTATTACATCACCTGGGTCGAGAAATAATAATACTCTTCTTGTATTCATTGTTTTTTAAAGGCCATTTTTTCATCTTATCGTTTTTGATCTTCTGATTTTCATCGCGACATCCTCGTCACGTCTTTTTTCCATTACTGTTTAGTTGTAAAAGCTCTATGGCGACATAAAAGCAAAACGTGACAAAGAGTCTAGAAGAGCAAACCTGTAAAGTAATATCAAATCAAATCAGGAACATCAACGATTCGAGGTGCGCTATTGCAATCAAATTTTGATGAGGAGGTTGCGAGTTATGGCGTCAGGGTTCAATAATGTCAGTCTCATCGCTACTGAGGCGTTGTGGCGTGCGCCTGTAATCAAGCTAATAATGGAAGTTACAAACTGATTCAGCCGAGGACGCAGATTCGAAACTGAGTCACGTCTTTCGGATGGTGACGTTACAAGTCGCTCTCCAAAAGTAAATATTCATATCTGATTGATACACGTCTGTAAAAACCCATTGACATACATACACCGACACAGTGATAAGATTTGAGTGTATTTCTATGTTACGAAATGCCAGTATGCTATGTTATGAATATTAATGCATCCCAATTATTATCAAGAGATTATAGGCATTGTTTTAAATTTTTTGAAGCAGTTTTTTGGAGCAGTTTTGTGATACCGCTTTGTAAAGCAATGTTTTATTACGGTCAAAGGGATCATTAAAAACAAAACCAGTGAAGCAATAGGGAGCAGGAAGTAATAGCAAAGATTAGAAGTGTGCTATTACAATAACACTTTGATGAGAAGGGCGTCAGGGTCTGTTCATTTGAATAAATCAGACTGATCGTTACCGATAGAGTTTAGGATTTGAGTGTCTATTCCTGTAACGAATATGTCAATATACCATGTTATGAATAATAATGTATTCCGTATGGGACATACAATATTTGTATTGAGTTTTTATGTCAACGGAGACTTTGGAATAAAAATGTAGAGGCACTTAAAAAGTGCCCTTACGTCCGCAGAAAAAGAAATGGAAATAAGTATAGTTAGCAGTTAGTTTTTTTTTTTTTTGCTCCCGAAAATTTGAAAATCGCGCCGGCCGAAAATTCGCTCAGTGGGGGGGGGGGGGGGTAGTGAGCATTTATTTTTTGGGGGCCGGGGGGGGGGGGCACGTGCCCCCCCCCCCCCCCCCCCCCCCCCCCCCCCCCCCCCCGAGACCCGCCACTGGTCTCTGTAACCGGAAGTATTTTCTACCGGACGTTATGAATCAGACAAAATGTAGCGGAATCGGAAGTAGTGAGAAGGCAGCTAGCCAGCGTTATGGGATAAATGTTTTTAAAATCGATTAAAATGATTAAACTAATCCAAATATTACCTTAGTTCTTAATGTTCCAGTGAGTATAATATTATTAATCTCAGTTTTGACTTGGCATGATGGGATACACAACAATAATCAATTAACGATAATATGCTTTGCCTGCTTTTTATGTGTTCACTGTTTAGGTTAGTCTTTTGTAATAAACTGTTAAATATCGATCTTCCTAAGATTATGAAACTAGTCTGAGAGCTTTACATCTTAAGTAGATAAATGCAAATACTGAAATGCCAGCTGCGCTATTGAATTGACTGATCCACGTGGCATTTTATCCATTTCATCTTTATTTGTTCTACTTTATCACTTCCGGATTTCCTCTTTGTTACATCTTTGAAGAGGGCGTTATTTTATAAGTTTGCGTTATGAGCCTATCGATGGATGGGCAAGGTAGGAGGCTGCAATATAATATACCGGTATAATACCGGATTTTTTTTTTTTTGGGGGGGGGGGGAATCGGATTTATAGACTTGACAAATTAATATAGGTGAATCGGAAGTTTTTTTAATTTAAGAAGTATTTTTATGAAGGCGGTTTGAGTTTATGGGATACATAAAATCGATACAAATACTCCAAAACTAAGCCTACTTTTTCGTACGTTTTCAATGTTCCGAGTGAGTATCTATTATTTATTTTAGTATTTAGCTTGGCATTATGCGATACAACAAAATAATCAATCAACGATAATATGCTAAACCTGCTTTTTATATTTTCACTGTTCAAGTAAGTCTTTGTATTAAATTGTTAGATATTGATCTTCCTATAAGATACGAAGCTAGTCTGAGAGGTTTACATCTTAAGGAGATAAATGTAAATAATACAACGCCAGCTGCGCTACTGATTTGACTGATCCGAATGGCATTCTACGCCATATGGGGTTAATATTATTGACATATATTCAAAGCAAAGGCATTATGTGGATTATGACTAGATGAAATTGCATATTCCACGAGAGAAAGATAGATAGAGAGACAGAGACAGAGAAACAGAGAGAGAGAGACACACACGCGCATGCACATGCAGATACAGAAAAGTGGGATACAGAGGAAATGTTGTGTATTAATAAAGAGATGGAGAGATACCTCGCCCCCTCTCTCCTTCCCTCAAGACATCGCACCCCGTCTCTTACAGAAATCTGGATCCGCCCTTAACCATTAGACTATCATCGTCGAATCATCATCGAAACTATCCTTCTCATCATCGTGATCGCATGACCTATCAAGCTCTACATCACCAACATAATCTATTCAGTTGACAACGATCTCGTGCCAGCCGTCACCTCCGGGTCATCTCCCTGTTCGTATAACACATCTGGTCCTCCGTTGACCGCCTACAAACTCCGCTTTTCGCGGAGGGCACAGTTAAAGGAAACCTCACCCCAAGAAATAACTTTACTTACCCTGAAAGATTTATTTAGATTCCCCACCAAAGTGTGTGAGAGAGGCGTAAAGCAAGAATAATGTACAGTTTATCAGCACGACATGGCATCGCAATGTTCCTGATAACGTGACGTAATATCTTCATCTATATATCTCTTGTATAATTTCGTAAGGAATACTGTACATCAAAGGGCAGGAATTCATCTAATTTTTTTTCAGAATACCTACACTTATTCTTTTTGGTGAGGATTCCTTTAAAGATCATCCGTCATGAGCTCGCTTCACGCACACCTAGGCGCGCAGTGAGACGATCAATAATTATTTATAAAGCATGGACGGCCGTCGCGGGATTGCTCGGTCTTAGCGGGCGTGCTTCCACGATGAATTTTTCGCATTTTTTTACCAAGAGGGAATAGAGCCAGTGGCGTAAAATGCATCTCATCGCCACCACAAGCTAGCTGGCCACACTTACAATTTCGGCCATTGTCCCATTTTGTGTTTAGTCCTTTATACAGTCACGACCTTTCCAGGAATAAGAGAGGAAGATGATGGTGGCGATGATGATGATGACGAGACAGAGAGAGAAAAAAGAAGAAGATTGTATTGAGAAGAGATATAAAGAAAGAAGCTTAGATTAAGAAAAATTAAAATAAATACAAATATGGGGAGAGGAAGAAACCAAATGGTAGATGGCCATCCCATCCATCCTCCTATTTTGAATTCAGTCCTTTCCATGGATGATGAAAGAGAGAGATAGAGTAAGAGAGGGGGAGGTGAGCTAGAAAGAAAGAGAGAGACGAGAAGAAGAAGAACAACAACAACAAGATGATTAGTATGAGAGAGAGCGGGATGGGGATAACGAAAAATAGAAACAGGCTATAGCAAGTTTATTTTATTTAATTTTATTATTTTGTTATATATTTTATGATATATGTATATAGGCCTATATAATAATACCTTATTTGTCTCGCTTCCACTGAATCGCAGAAAATACTGTTCACATTATTTTCTTCACACCTCACACTCAAATTCAATCACACGCACTCTCTCTCTCTCTCTCTCTCCCTCTCTTTCTCTCTTCCGCAAACATGAATCTATTCGGCAATGTGTGCTCTCGCTCGAAAAGGCGCCACACCAACAAACTTCCCCATCTCGCTCTCTCTCTCTCTCTCTCTCTCTCTCTCTCTCTCTCTCCTCAGCTCGCATTGTATAAAGCCGACGCATTCTCCTCGCTGCCATCCATTCACCAACAGGAACCTGCCGGAATCAATACCTAATGCTTCACCGAGCCCAGCGCACAGCTGTGGATGGATTATTACATAAAGCCTATCCTAATCGTCGCGAATACTTCATTGTAACCTGATCAATAGCTATACATTAAAAAGATAGACGGAATACGTTGCCAAGGATTTGAAATAATAAATATCAAAAAAGATACTCTTCTTACCTTTCTTTGACAACCACCTGTCAGCCTTGGGGTTCAAGCAGAGCAACTTTGCAAAAATCGATGGGAACTATGTAATACGCTTCCATCAATTCATTTTTGGTGTCTCTACAAGCTTGTATAAAACGTTATTGGTATTTCGATTGTGATACTAGCAACAAAATTGGAGTTAGAAACACATGTACGTGGCATCGGACGAATGAGCATTACAAAATATATCTATTGTGTGAGCAAGGATATGTAAAACGAGGATTCACTTTTTAATAAGAAGTGGTGTTAACATTTAAGCATCTCTTCTTATGTTAAGGAAGGGTGTTCATATTTAGTGGCTTCCATCGCTCTTTGGATTCCCGCGTATTTTTTCAGTTTTTACTGGATCGTCTGCATAATTTGTACGTGGTTGTATTTTAAAGATATTTGTCGAGCTGCAGGAAAGTGTAGTGAATGTCATTTCTTTGAGGGGCATTTTCAGAAGCAACCCTGGCTGGATTTAAGGGCGGATTGCTGACGTATACGACGGTAAAGCTCTCACCTAAATCCTCCGGCTTGATCTGTTGGAAGCTTGATCTTCAACACGTTTCAATTTAACCATCACCTGTATACAAGCGAGCGGTGTCGGGAGAAAGTTGATTACAACCCGGCGATGGGCGTTTGACAACAGCCAAAGAGCCCCACTCTGTGTTCTCTTCATTCGCATCTAGGAATTCCTTTGGATAAATAAAAAAAGTACAACGCTACACACTCTTGCTTCAGTGACTATACCTTTTTCTGGAAGTAGATTTTGTATTAAACTAGGAACATACTCCCTGCTTTCTGTGCCTCTTTTGGATTGTGCGCGGATTTTAAATACCTTACAATCATGAAGCCGCCAGTAGCACTTGGAACTTTCATTGGTAAGTGAAATATTTATACAATTTGATTTTGCATGTTTTTAACAAGAAATGTGTAATAGTGGCACCCCGTCGCATTCCGTCTGTGGAAAGACTTTATATTTCTAGACGAATAATAATCTCGCACTGGATATCTCTTTATTTAGAAAAGGAAGCGTACATGAGTTATTGCGAAGCGAGAAGTTCTATCATCAGGGATGTGTCCGGAATTCGATGACCATGGGGTAGGATGGTTATAATGGAATACAGTATCGGGTCATACTCCTCTTTAAAGTGTGAAGCATTTAAAAAAAATATATATACAATATTCAGGTCTTAGACACGAAATTCGTAATGGTGTTTATAGGATTTTATTGATTTCCTTTCTCAACCAGTTACCAGGGGCTGGTATGGGGGCGTTTACAATGGGATCTGCCCTATACTTGATACGCAACTGTTCTCTGTATAGTCTCTGATACGAAAATTAGTCTTGCGGTATTTTCTATGGGCATTTCTGCTTCGAAGATGTATGGTTAGGGTTAGGAGTAGGGTTGCCGTTTCAGGATCTTACTATCGCTTTCAGGTTCGATTTATGTGCAACGGTGGGTTGAGGTTATAAGTTTGACCGCTGTAGGAAGTTGATCGTAGGGAAATTTCTCGCCGGAGCAGTTTGTCTTCGAACCGTAAACTCTAAGAGTAACATTCGTCAAAATAGAGACAGAACTTTATTTCCCAGACATTATCCCCATTGACATGGTAACAATGGATGGCATCCAATGCTGTCATGGATGTTAAACCTTAGCAATGTTAAACCCCGCGCGCACGCAACAGATGTCGCATCTAATGAGCCATAACCATCGATCTCTAGGGCCTTCCAACCTTCCAGACCCCGACCTGAACCTGTTCGTTGAATGCAAATGGTATTATAATCGATAAACCAACAAGATCCATGTGCTCACAAACCTGTAGGTGACAGTTTTTTAATGCCCCACATTGTCGGTGATACGATTACCACGACCGTCGCGGCTGCCAGGGGGTGGATATGTTAGACCGCTGCTGTGTATTTTATCATGATCATAATTAAACACGGTGCTACTTCGTCTTCATTTCCTCCCCGAAATTCATCATCCATAAGGGGGTTGTGTATGAAGCATGTGAGAGGAACCAAAACAGAATGATAAAGCGACTAATACATACACCTACCACGTGAGAATACCATGCCTAAGAAGCGCAATAGGGCAAGACCTAGGTATGATACAGGCAATGTTCTAGAAATTAGAAGAATATTTTTTTGTATTGGGGGAGGGGGGCTCTTGGGAACTGGGAGATGGAGCTGGGGCATTGAGGGAATGAGGTTGTCAGGGTTCTTGTATTTATTTCTACACGTGCCTCGCTTAAATTAATTTTTAATCAAGAATTCTTTTTTGAGGGGGGGGGGGGGGGGGTCGGAAGTCCTGACATGGATTAAATTGTTAACTATCGTTTTAACGCAGAGAAATGACATATTTGTATGCGTGGTTGCATTCCTCGTTGCATTTCACTAAACTCTGTGGATACCTCGAGATTTGATAAAGCTGTCAAATCCTGGCGATCTCTTGACATTTATCCCGTCGCTCTGTATCGTCGAACTCAACAACAGTCAATAAATATTCATGTCTGGATAGAATGTGTAATTTTTATACAATATGTCCGAAAATATTGTCAGACGCCCTTTCCATTTTTCTAGTCGTGCTATAGAGACGCCATTATGGTAACAACCACAGATTAAAAAAAAAGTTTTGGGCAATACCACTGTGTAAGATTTCTTTTATTGTTTTTGTTTGGAGGGGGATTTGTAATTTGGTATATATTCATTAAATCTCTAAAAATCCTGACGACATTTGATGTATACAAATGCATCACGTTGGCTTAGTTTGTAGGCTATAATTGACACGGATGGATTTCTGTTTTTATGAAGATTTATCACAATATACGCGTACAGAATGCGAGATAAATGTTCGTACCAGAATCACAACCACAGTTTCAAGTGCAGCGTTTTCAATTTCTACATAACTTGTGGTTTCTGGGTTTTATGCCAATAGGCAACCACGTGACTTCATGAAAGCGTAATACTAGCAAGAGTTGCTGGTAACTTCTTGATACTAGCAGATAATGCAGACTATAAAATAATTGGGAGGGGGGGGGGCTTTGTACTAACACTTGCACTTACAAATAAATCAATAGAATGTTGAATGGGTTACAATATGTCTATTGACATAATTCCATTCTTCTTTTTTCTTTATGTGACATAATTCCATTCTTGATATTACCGTATCGACCTTACTCTTCTCGGGAGTGGCCTATAAAGCTGGGAGCATGAGGGGCGTGCGCCCCTATTTCGGCGGTAAAGAGGGGAGACGGGAGACGGACTGGAGAGAAAGAAAGTGAGACAGAGAAAGAGTAGAAGACAAGATGATAGGCCGGACCCATTCCCGCACCCTTATGATCGATGACCTTGTTCATTCGCATCTTATTCAAAGAGTAAGACGAGAAACCCCACACCCTCCTCACCCCACCAACTCATCCTTGATGTCGATGCCCCTCCAATGTCTAGACCCATGCTACACCACCGTCTGTCTCCTTGTCTACGCGTTGACTCGCATATACCTTATACGCGAACCTCGTTTATAATTCAAGTGAGTGTATGAATTATGATCGAGTCGGGAGAATAAGGCTGGGGAATTCAACCTAGTACGGAACGTCGCACGAACAGCAATTTAATCCTTGTATGTAACAAGTGTAATGTAATTATAGGCTAATTATTGATGCCCTCTGTGCAATGCCCGTGACATTGTATAGACCAGGCCTTCTCAACTGGCGGCGCGCGCGCCACTCGTGGCGCTTGCGGTTAGTCAGAGTGGCGCGCGGCTGTTCCAAAAAAATAATAAAAATAAATAAAAATTTAAAAATGAAATTTAAGAAAGGAAAAAAAATCAAACAAATTTATTTTAAAATAAAAAAACTCAAAAAGTCGCAGTCGAAGTTGAGCCCAAAATGTAAGCAAGCCATTTTGTTTGTTTGATTTTCACTTCATTTTGAAATTTTTCGTGTTTATTGCACCAAAATAACTACATGTAAATTAACTTCCAGTGTAGATTTTAGCCAGGAATTGTACTAATTATTTCACATCAATATGAAATTATGATTGATGTTTTATGGAACAAAAAGGTGTTAAAATGCCACATCTGGGCCTTAAAAAAACCCTAAAATCCACAAGCTTCCGGGGGGGGTCGCCCCTGGAGCCCACCCGGTATCGGCTCGGTCGCTACGCTCCCTCGCAACACAGTTACCAAACATACAAGTTGGCACTTCAACCTCAATAAATTTTTATTTTGGCGCTTCTAATAAACTAGTTGAGAAGGCCTGGTATAGACCTATAGAGAGAGAGACTGAGAGAATATAGAATATAGAATATTGCCTCTCTATATGTATTTCTCCTCTTTTCTCACTGTGTTATTGTTAAATCTAAGCCCCTAACATGCATAGCACAACCCACATATTAAACGCAACTCGCAATCACACACACACATACTCTCACTCTCTCTTTCTTTCTCTCTCTCTCTCTCTCTCTCTCTCTCTCTCTCTTTCTTCATTTTTCTCTTTGACTACATCCGTCTCTCCTTTATACCCCCTCTCCCTTCCCCTAACCATTCTCACTCTCTGACACAGTTCCCCCTAGGTCCACTTTCCCCGTGTCTGTGTCTCAACATATCTTATCCTGCCTATGACTAGCTGTCTGCCTGTTTGCCATACGTCTTGCTCCTGATAATCCCCTTCGTTTCCCTCACTGTCACACTCTCCTCCTCTCATCGGTACTTCATATATTTCTCTTTCCATTTTCCTCCCACTCATATTTATTGATCCAAATTTACACTCCATTACGCCGAACGCTAGCCATACTAGGGCCCAAGACAATTTTCTTGGGCCGTGTAGTACGTAAGACGAGGCGAAAGAAATGGGCGGAAATTGCCATTGCTTTCGTTATTGCAACGGTCGGCAAATTCCTTTTTGATCAATTTACGGTTCTCGTCTATTTTTTTCTTCAATATTGACCGATGGCGATATATTGGTTGTGGGTTGTATGTGTGTGTATTGATGCGAGTGATAGCGGGAAATCAATGTTTCTGCCGTAAATCCAAAATATCCAGTCACGTCGCCAACCGATTCCAGCCCGACTGCGAATCTGCAGAGTCTTAGCCATTTTGCGGCAATCTTACGGTATGTTCGATTTATTGCTGGGCTGGTGGAGATCTCGTTGAAGTGACTGGAGTGTAGCGTCTTCAACGGTGTATGACACGAGTGTTAAAGGGATCCGGTAACTTTGTCTCAGATTCTGAAACAAAATTCTGGATTTAGCTCATGATGCAATGATAATTATAAACCTTTAGGTCAGTCAGGAACCCCATGACTTTTACAAGCCGATCGCCTGTCTGATTATCAAGATATTTATGATTGGAATTACTAATTTTGAAAACCGTTCGCCTGACGGTTTTCATAACACTACAGTCTATTGGGGAACACGAGTATGGTAAAACCGGTCACTCAATTTTTTTTACTTTTTTGAGGCACTTCTTGATCATTTTGAAGCGCAATTTTTTTAGGGCTTCAATATTACACCATACCACAGACACTGATAACACGTAGGGCCATGTATCTCAGATTTAACATTGTTAAACGATCTCTTTAAACCAAGCTTGCAAAGAAAGCTGAGAGATGGGTATGATAGAAATGAATCACTGGAGATTTTCATTTCATCGAAAGGCTCGTGTCAATGTTTGATGCATACATAGACTGTAATGCCGTGGCGAAAGAAGGCCATTAATAGTGAGGGGCAGGTGTGATAGAGGTTGTCGGTCGTCCCGTTCCATTTTCCACTGTCTCCTTCCTCCCTTTTTCGCCTATAATTCATTGGGCGATACTTGCCCCCTCTTTCGCCCCCTCCCCATCCGCCTCAGTTTGTACGCCATTGTGTTTATGTTGTATCACATCATATGCACGCACATTATGACATACAAACACCTCGAGAAACTCTCCTATCTTATATCCATCCAATAACTGTATAGTCTGCAATATCTTCCATTCGGTCTAAAGCATCATCTTTTTTACTCATGGCGGGACATCTTGATAATGTAGACAATTCTGTGTGCCCCCCGGAATTGTTTTTTTCGGAATTCCCCGATGTAGGCGTACATGTTTACTCTTTATGTATTTTCTTCTCCCACGTTCACATAATTAAAGATCTAATCAATGCTTTTTGCTTAAAGCTTTATTACGCAATATTGGGGTAACATTTTGCAATCATCATGAAATCTAGTCTTCATTAGCTAGATAATGAAAATTACCTGGTAGAAAGGTTACAGTTATGAAGGTTACTTTCCAGTTTTCGGCAAAGCGTGACATTGTTTTCTTTTAATAATAGGGACATTTTATACCGATTATGAGACGCCAAGTGTAACATTATTATCAGATCTTGTTATTAACTCGATAATGCTGTACCAGCGTAAGTCTGATCAATCAACTTAATGGATAAATCATTCGCTACAAAGCTATTTCGTCGAGGAAATCAGTTGATCTGATTAGTTTCATGAGAGACTCATTGTTTATAGCTACAAGTGTTTTACAATCAGAATTTTACAGCGCATTACGTCATCGAAATTAACCAAGAACTCAAATTAATTTTCACATTGCGCGCAATAGGACTTTTCACTGTTGCTATATAACTTCCGATATTCGGTATAATTTATCATCACAGTCACACAGATACAAGTTTTAAAACAATTTTTGTGGAAATTGAAATCAAAATTTATATCCATCCACTAATTTTCTACCTTCATATTCTACACAATATATACATCATAAAATAGTGTACTTCCAGAGCGGGGTAAAAGGGGGAGAAGGCGTCAAACCCTTTATTCGGTATAGCTTGTGTCGGTTACGCCCATGTATACACACTACTATGATAAGTATGAGTAGAGGAGCGATCGAGTAGTATGGGGGGGGGGGGGTAGGTGAGTTGGTCTAATCAGGGCAGTGTTCTGGCGGTAATTCCCGCCATACGGTCCCCCTCCGTCTTCGCCTACAAACTGACTCCGATTGAACTCCGGTTCGAAACTTAGTCTTGTCTTTTAGATGGTTGCATTAAAGCCCAGTCTCCAGAGGTAAAATAATCTTGAATATCCGATTATTATACGACTTGAAAGAAGAAAAAATATATATTCCATGTATACACATACACCGGAGAGAGTTAGATTTCCATCTATCCATAGAGCTTCATTTGTTTAGGCCTGCAAAGAGAATACAAAACCTTTAAGTTGAAAATAAAGTCGGTTCAGATCTTTTGAGCAAGCCTGAATACACTTCGCCGCGGGAAAGGCATGCATGATTAGACGGATTCCGCAAGAAGGGACTGCAATGATTGTCAATTTACGCTGAACGTATGGGATACGGATGGGGGGAAACGAACTAGGCAGACCACTTTCTTACTTCGATTTCAGGAGTTTGGTATTCATTGTTTGGAAGATGTAGAGGTGTTGGAGACGTCACCAGACTGTGAATCACATGGTTTTCGGTTCGAGTCCCGCCGCGGTACTAATGCCATTTGGCAATACATTGATTAACATTTGCCACTCTCCACCCAGGTGTGGTAAAAATGGTACATGGTTGAAATTTATTCCTTGAATGCTTTTTGCACCTTCGAAGGAAAGAGAGATAGAGAGAGACTGTGACGGATGGGAAGATGAAGAGTAAGATACTAAAAGAGAGAGAGAGAGAGAGAGAGAGAGAGAGAGAGAGAGAGGGAGGAGCAGGAGGGAGATGATACCACTATTTGTTACATCAAAGCGGAATGAAGTTGTATTGCATCAAACGAAAATAAGATAGTGCAGATACGTGTAAAAGAGTGTATCTATATACTTCATTTCATTCTGTTTCGTTTACCATGTTAACCAATCCTGAATATAACAAAGTACAATGTTCTAGAAATTTCACTCACGATGGCATCTGCGGGCAAAAAAATAGAGGAACCATCTTATCTCTAGGCTAAAAGAAAAAAAGGAGTAAAAAGAATAATGAAATAGTGTGATGGAGATGTTTTTTGAAAATATTAATATTATATAGATACATATATTTAGACCATTGTTACAAAGGGACTTTTTTCATTTTACATGGCTTTGTGAAAAATACAATTTACTACTGGAGTCCACAATACGAATAATCTGGTAAAATCTTTCCAATGTAATTCAATATAGCAATTGCTATTTAACGCTATCTTTTTATTGCCTTAATAAATCACGTTCATTCTTTTTTTTTTCTGTTTTAAAAACAAACAATCAAATGTCATTGTATATTTTTGTGGACTTGTTTCATGCTGGTACATACCAATTAAATTGATAGAAGAAATCCCAGGGTTCTGCTCGGAATTCGAGAAAATGCACAAAAATACAAGAAATGATGACTAAAGGAGTACTTGACAGTGTACGGAGCATCATTATTTCATGTATAAGTTGTTATATATATATAATATGTGAGAAATTCTTTGTTCTATAACACTATAGCATACGTGTGGGACACATCAAAATTTCACTGTGGTATCAACGGGACCGTATTTCACATTTGGCAGTTGTCTCGTAAACCATGCTATGTCAGTAACGACTCGCCGATTCGTGAACCCTCGTATCTTGACAGTGGCATAGCGCATATTTAGGCATATATGGGGGCACTGTCAAAACCAGGGGGAGGGGCATAATTTCGAGAAAAATATTCACTTCAACGGCAATTTTAAACCTTTGTCTTTATCTCATAGAAATCATGATCGGGTTACGTAATGCGTTATTGTGATTTGCACACCTTTCAATATTTGATAGATTAGGGTATTTAAATTGCCTTTGTTTTTTTTCTTCTTTTTTTTCTCGAAAATATTAACGTCGCGCTTATCGTCTCCCCTTTCTTCCGTTTTCTCCCTTTTCCCATCATAATGATTGAAGGGAGAGAGCGAGTGCCCAATCCGCCCCCTCCCGAAACCCTTAAGCGCTACGCCACGCATCATCTTGATATCCAAACCACATCGCATATCTGATTTCTGCTCAGGGGAAGATTTGATTCAGATTTCGTAGGTTAGTTTATCGACATCTCTCGTGCAATCTGCGACCATTATGATAATGCCCCCCACAGGCAGCCATCAATGTGTAAGCCAACACTGGTAAATTAGATACTAGTAGTATCTTTAAAACGACATCACCCTCATCAGCAATTGTGTTTTTGATAAGCTTATTTTCTTGTGGGCCTATTAAAGCCAATACATTAAGCGACTGCATAATATTTCTAATTGTGTTTTTCAAATGCAACTGAAACTGAGTCTATTGAATGTTATTATTGTCAGAAAATTTGGAATCAAGGTCTTCTTTAAACTTAATAAACTCTTTTTGTTTATAATGTTGAAGAACATTTTCTTTAATCTCATAGACCTCTTATTGTCTAGAGACGACTTCGGGAGCTACATACCATAACCACCCTCTTGAGGAAAATTAATCTTGGCATTTCCTATAAGAGCCGAATTTATCAAATTGAATAAAAAGGAAAGTCCACCCTCATGTTAAGTTGGTTTTGACATAAATCATAGCAATGAGAGGGACCGGTCAGTGAGAGTTTGAACAAACTTAGATTCTTATATAAACCCGGTATGACGCAAATGTATTCAGTAATCAATTACTAAGAAACTGAAGTTCATGACATTTTCTGTACAGAGCAAATTGGAGAGGACCTCGCAAGGTACGTCTCGGCGCTGCTAATTTGTGTTTCACTGATGACAACTTCAAAATCCGCAATTTTCCTACTTTTAATCAGCTATTGCTCAAAGTTTAAATGATCTGTATCTCTCTTTTTCTGCTTATATTAATAAGAGCGATCAGGGTGGACTTTCCCTTGAATGCCCCCGCCCCTCCACCCCTATTTTCTAGCTGCTCAAAGATTATTTTCAATCCAAACGAACTTAGACAATCAACCTGTTCTCCAAATTCAAGGAATGCTTTTTTGAACGGTGTCCTGAAAAATAAAGTAAACGTCACATGTTATATGTCTAGAAGCCGATTTGGAACCTAATTGCTTTGGAACCTAATTGCTTTCGTGGAAGAGATGATCAAATTCGTATTCATTTAAATCATATAAAGTAGTAACCACTCCGAATGAGAAATAAATCTTTCTGATCATAAATCTACCGTGCTTCAAGAATCGTAATTGCCTATGTCTACAATGGCACGCATATAGTAATTGCCTTCTCCTTTCTTAAACAGCTTTAAATACCATTATCCCGTTCCCCTATATCTGTTAATGCTGATTAATATAACTGCTGAGCGATAGCTTCAAACGGATTCTAACTGTTTAAATCAATAAACCATTGTAGCTTACAATTCCAGCAAAGCCAGCTATTCGAATAGTTTTCGCGTCTGGTGATAATCGGATTTAGAATCAGCACCCTCAAATTGACTAGAAACATCAAATAATCTGTAAATGGCCATAGAATAAGTGTTTTCATGATCTGGCGGCCATTTTGAATTTTCGCATTCTACGAAAAATGCTCAAGGTTTCGCGTCAGACACTTATCGGATTTTGAATCAGCACCCTCGAATTGACAAGAATCCATCAGAAAAACATTGTATATATATATATATATATGGGTATATATATATATATAAAGAAGCAATGTTAGGGCCTTTTCCTATGGGGTCTAGCCTGGACTAATTTGTATTTAATTAAGAACTTGTATATGCATGTATATTAATATGGACAGTGTAAATGGATGCATTGTGTTATGGCACGTACATGTTAATCCAGATTTTGCAACACAATTATTTATTTTTTAAAGAATTCTTTTACCCGGCTATGCCACTATAAGCAAAATAACTATTCTCAAGTATACATTTTCATGGATTTTTTAAAGGAATAACTCAGGGATATAGATAAAACAATCTGATTTAAAAAAAATCTAGAGATTTTAAGAGAGATTTTCAGGAATAGGCGTAACATAATTATCTTTACAATATATTTCTTAAACACTATGTGAAATATCGGAAAATAGAAATTGCAAACACTATCAATAAACATGTTGAAGCTACTATTTGTGTGTTCAAGAGATGAAAAATTGATTTGTTGTTGTGTCGTTATTGTTGTTGTTGTTAATGTTGTTGTAGGTACTCTTATCGTTCTAAAATTATAAAGATAAATTAACGAAACAAAACAACCAATCATCTCATCTCTAATGTACTGAATAGTTCATACTCGCTATTCGTTTCCATTGTTGTGCCATTCTTTTAACACGTTGAGATTGTGACTTTACCACAGCCCCCAAAGTCATATACTACTTTTAGATTCGTTCACCGGATACACACGCGTGATGGTTCTTTAATTGGCCCTAGGCGCCTTTAAATGGCAGTCCTTGCCCTGGCTTGTTTATATTCCCCATTCATGGATACTAGTTCGGAATTATTCATCAGCCGTGCCTTTATATCAACCAAAAGAGTCAATAATTGATGGGAAATGTATGTAAATGAGAAAGAGAGAGTCTCGACCAGTTCAACATGCATCCATTTCTCAACTTTGGCTCTTTATTTATCATGCTTATTTTCCCTGTAGAAATTTTCACCGAGCTCTCTCATGTACCCATTCTTTTCCATTTTTTCTCTCCCCTCTCTCTGAATAGTTCAGTTTGTATATTTCGTCACAAGAAGGTGACATTATATTATAAAATCATAAAAACACAACAGTAACAACGGCTTGAATTCAAAACAAAATAATAAAATACCTGTACAGACGGTCATAGATTTTGTTTAAATGTAAATCCCCACTGTGCTACTTGTAGCTACTTGCTCCCTCTATATAGTATACAATACCTAAGTTGTGCCCGTTGGTTCCCCATGATCCTCTGTTTTTTTTAATGTTATTTTAGAGCTGAGTTGATGAGATAACCACCTGTCAGTGACCAGCAGGGAGGTATAATCCCTCCTGCCCAAACTAGTGCAGATGGGCTTTACAAAAAATCAATCCTTTTACAATTCAGTCCTCTGCGCATGTCCACAATTAACATTAACATTCATGAATATGTATAAAGTTCGTCACAATTTATTGAGTACAGGTATGTATGTATAATATGCACGTTAAAAAAAAGGAAACAAAATTAGAGATTTTATTCTTGTGCAATTGCTATTTTCGATAATAAAATTATGCCGGAATGATGATGTGGATGACGAAGATGTTATATATTTTCCCATTTTGTTTGGGCCGAGGGAGGGGGGGGGGGAGATTTATCATATTTGGGGAGACCAGTGGTCCCCTTTAAAACACTATGGCGCTCCCTTTAATGTTTAAAGAAAGAGAGAGAGAGAGAGACAGGGAGATATGGGATTGATTCAAACTTTCTACTATCTTTGACTTTCCGCATCCTCCTTGGCAAACTAAATATAGATTCCCTGCAGGAAATTCAATTATTCGTCAGGCTGTAAGATCCCTGTAATCCCTGATATATGCATTCTAACTTAATTTGCATATCACGACCAAAATATTTCCAATTCCCCACATTCTCTTTTTTATATCAAAAGCTCACCGTATTGTTCTTAATTGCTAAAATGATTGACTCGACATCTCTCTTTCTAGTTATGACCTGCTTATGTGTAATTTGCATTTATATGATGAGATTAATATATCAATATTCGACGCTCATTGGTTTATGACGTGATGGAGGGGAAGCGTCCATCATAAAGACGTCATATGAGAAGGAGTAAGATAAGTACACTTGGAAGTGATTTAGAAGAAATGTGGTTATACTTTTGTCAAGTTTTGAAGACGAAATGCTGGAACTTTGTTTTGAGTTTTAGTTTGTCTGCGACATTTGATAGTAGAGTGTGAGCATTCAACGTATCGTATTGTTTGTTCTACTTTTTTGTTTTTTTATTTGCTGAATAAAAGTAATAATCGTCCTATACAGTATATAAATATGTATACATGCATATAGTAAACTGAAATTATCAGGAATTATTATTTTCACTGTTTTCAGTAGAGACCGGAAAGTATTTATTCTATTATCAGAACGTCGTTTCTGTTTATTCAATTCCTTTATCTAAAAAACATTTTCGAAAACCCTCTGAAAAAAATCCAAATAGCACTGGACTCTATTCCAAATCTAATGTACACGTTGATTAATATTGATGTAAAACAATATGGTTAAACATCTGCTTTCAAAGACAGGTTTATTCATACAATAGAAAACACGGGGCCGCTGAATTAGAAGTGACGATTTTATTTGATCTCAAACAACAAACACAAAATAATCCATCACTGACAGCAGCTGGGAGGGATGATAACAACTAAAACAGGTCAAATATGAATCCACGATCAGGAAAGGGTAGGATAATAAGATGAGTATTATTTATGCAAAAGGGGATCTACGTAATTATTTGCTATTCCGGAGCCATCTATATACCGAACCGGGTACATCTCTACATCCCGAACCGAAACTCTGTGCATATACATGTATAGATGGCTCTGGGCTTTTGAAATTATTGAGTACGCCCTCCCAAGGTTCTTCCCCCCTTCGAAATTTTGTGCTTTTGTAAATGTATTTTATATTCATAAGGATACTATCTAGTTAGCGTAGAATCGTGTCAGCCACCCGGGTTGATAATGCTTTTTGAAAAAGGGAAAATCAGGAATTATTGTTGGGAGGTACAGTCATGAGTCAATTGTTATTAAAGACAAAAAACAAAATGGAGGTGCGGTATTAAAAGATATAGGTTAGGGTTAGAATTATGAGTAATTTAACCGTTTCCTGGTACCAACGTGAGTATGAAAGTACATTACCAGCGGGTTACTTTCTGCGTCCCCTGGATCTACCACAATTGGGAACTATGTCGTTGATCATTTTGCTGTTGATTGCATGTTTGGTGATATTTTACTTTATGCGCCTACTAATCAGATTTTGTAAGTGCAATCGGTTTCTTGCTCAAAGACTGTGTACGCCTGTGCTTTTTGCTGGGACCTTGGTCCGGTGCTGGGGATGTGTATTGTCCAGGCCAACCGGCCAAAGAGAGAGCTATTATGTACTAATTAACATCCCATGTATTATGGATTTCCCTTAATATCATGGCAACATCTTGGCACTAGACCGTAACAAAGCATTTTCACCTAATACATTATTGCTATTTAGTTATCCACACTCACATCCTTGGTGTCTATTTTCAGAAATTAATTTTCTACGCTGCTCATAAACCGTGTCCACCATTTATGAATTATGCATATTAATCGTGGCGCCTACAAGTCTGCATTGGGTCTGTGTTGAAGCCACGTATTATACTCGCACATAGAACGGCCACCCAAATTTGCCTCTTCTCAACATATTCATCGAAAATAATAGATTTTCTCTAAATTGCCAGTTGGTAATGGCATAATGATAATAGCCTTGATGAAGCATATATATAGGAGTTTTTACGACTATGATAATGATCCCTAATCTATTATTTTTTGAGTGTTTGATAATCATCCCGCGAACGGTATAGCGCTGAGTGTCATATAAGAACTATCCCTCCCCGATTATTCAACAAAAAAAAAATGAAATGTAGAAAGGTTAATGAGCGGGGACTAGGAAAATCATGAAAATAGACAAAGCACTCTTTAAAGAGTAAATGTGTTGACATCCGGGTGCTTTTTACGTAAAGGTTGGGAATAAATATCCGAAAGCCAAGTTTACGTCTAAACTAATCAATTAAGTTTGGTTGAATGTCAATTCCCGGTTGATTTTGGCAATTTCATTTCAATTACATTACAGGTCCTTTGCACAGCTGGTTTGTAATGGCTTTATTCAGTATTCTTTCTTTTCTCTTTATAGCCTATCTCGCGCCTCTCGATATTACTTGTTGTTGTTTTTCTTCCGACTACGATCATTAGTAGTAGAAGTAGTAGTAGTAGTATAGTAGTCTAATTGTTACTATTGTCATCATCATCATCATCATCGTAATCACCATCACATCCATCGTCACCACCACCTAATCATCATCATCATGTTACATATATATTAGGTCTCTTGTTGTGGCGTCACCAAAACTTGTTCCAGCTTCATTGAAATTTATTTTCGCCTCTTTCAATTTCTTTTATATGCACTTGATTTATCCAAGAAGAGATAAAGGAGTCATTATACTTCCCTCGCACGTACACACACCAGATTGGTGAAGATGATTATGATCATGTCCGACTTCCCAAAATTGGCAAGATGAGCATTTGGAACAAATACATCTATTTTGATGAATCAAAGGGCTTCGTGCTTATCAGGATTACGTGCCGATTAGCGTCTGACGTATATTCGTTGAAGTAATGATGTGACATTAAGAAAATGGTCATTCCTCCTTTTGTGAGGAATAACTCTTCAGGGAATGTTTTGCACTGAAGAGATAATGGAAAATCAATCATTTGTGTCCCCATTTTTTGATTCAATTTTTAATGTTGATTAGTCTTTCTCTCATATTATGTTCTACCTCCATGTATTTATTTATGTACTCTTTTATTTTATACGAATACCAAGATTGCATTCGCGTAAAGAGATCATTGAAATTACACCATGCCATCACTAGAGTTGTGATAGATATAGAACAGGGGAGTCGTTGAACTGGTTTCCTCTTATAAAGTAGCTGAACGTAGACTTTACAGCAATTATAATTTTTGAAGAGAATAGGCCTAATATTTCAAATATCTTGACTAAAATCTGTGAAAATTAATATTGAAACAGAATGACATCCGTGACGTATTGAGCG
The DNA here is from genome assembly GCA_035222895.1 of Strongylocentrotus droebachiensis. NCBI lineage: Eukaryota > Metazoa > Echinodermata > Echinoidea > Camarodonta > Strongylocentrotidae > Strongylocentrotus > Strongylocentrotus droebachiensis. The sequence goes on along the minus strand of JAVYIG010000291.1, from coordinate 592,850 downwards.
AAAGTCAGGACGGATATTTTCGCACGTGTTGCAGTTGTTGCAGCCCATTCCCAGAAGAAAACAAACCAAAAAAAAAAAAAAAAAAAAAAAAAACGAAACAAAACATAACAAAACGAAACGAAACAAAACGAAACACAAAGGATGATTTTTCCTTTCTCACTGTTTATACAATATTACAATATGTAACACAATTATATTGTTTTTGTTTGTTTGTTAACACTATGCATGATCTCAAATTGTTTTTACAAAGTTAAAAAGAAAAATCGGTGAAAAGAACTTTCCAACCAATTTAGCTTTCAAGAATCGTCTTGCCCGTAAAGTTTGCGTTTGCTTTCGTCACTAATTCGTTATCTGAAGAAGATTAGCCTACTTGGGTGGCAGTCGTCCTTATTAGCTATCATTGATTACCCTTAGGGGGTGCTTGTATTATGTGTAGACCTCACGATTAAAGAGGAGGTTGAGTTCTGGTAAAGGTAGAAAATAATAATCGTGTGGGCTTTTTTAATCGTTTTAGTTCATAGATGAAATGTTTCCTGAAAAAGGACTGGTCTTCATATCACCTCACTTTCGAAGTATGACGAGAAATGGCTCAGGTCTTGAGACCCAACTTTGTGTTTGTTTGTAGTCCCACGTTTATATTATGAGGGTAGTGCTGTTTAACGTTTGTAGTAAATAGCCATATTTAGTCTGTTCCTTTTCATTTGTGTTAATGGTTATAAAAAATCAAAACACACAGATACTTTTTTATATACGACATATTAATACACTTTTCTCATTTGTTGAGTTTACATTTAAATGGGGTTGAGTTCTGCTCAAGAAACCTAATTGTGAAAGATAGTGAATGAAATATAGAGAAATATTGTTGATGTATCACACAAGCATTGGTGTAAACTGTGCAGCTCATAAAAACATTATAAGAAATTGACACAATCCTGCGGGAAAATGCAGCGAAATTAGTATACACGAGCACAAAGATTTTTGAAAAACAACGTGAGGGAATAGCAATAGCCTTGTGCGTTATTTATGTTAATATGCGAACTGTATATGATGACACATTGCAAACATGATATCCATAGGCAATCCAATGAGGTGATCAAAGTGCCCTTAGGATCTTTTTGTTTTTTGTAATCCTGGCAATCGTGTTGAATATATTTTAGCATGAATGCTCGGTCCAAAATGTTCACTTATTTATATCGTCATAATTCGAATATGAGATCATTTGAAGAGCAATCCTTGTCAGGGGACATTTCTGATATAATATTCATCCACAGTGAGATAGAAAGAATGAGAAAGCTCGAAATTAACTATTATTAACTTTCATTGTTTGGGTGATCGTAACATGTAGTTTAATCTTATACCATTCATACAATTTTAGGCAAGCTTCATCCACTCCTGTGGACCTTCTACCCTCCCCCCCCCCCCCTTTTTTGTTGTTGCTCTGCTGCTTCGAGATCATTGAGGCAATGATAAGTGATAGTGAGTAACAGGAGTCCCTATTCAGTGAAGGATTAATCCTTTTGATCCAGACGGATTCCGTCCACTTTTATCATTCCCAGAAATCAATTTTCTCTTCAAACACCAGAGTGTCGACCTCACGTCGTAGGGCAGTTGGATTCTTTCCACTTTTATCATTCCCAGAAATCAATTTTCTCTTTAAGCAGCAGAGTGTCGACCTCACGTCGTAGGCAGGCGCGGTGAAACCAAAGGTATGCTTTTCATGTACATCTGAGGGTGCAATCAATAGGGGAAACGTTGCTCTTGGGCGCAATTTGCTGTTTTATACCTCCATCGGATTAGAAGTCGGGCATTGTTTCACAATCACATACTGATGCAAGGATTTACAGAGACAACTCAAATTACAGAGCGAGTGAAAGAAGAGTATTCATTACCAAATGGGCTACCTATGATTAGATTCTCCTGTATTTGCAATCGAAGGTGGAGTTATAATGTACAAACTCCGGGTGCAATGAATATGGGGCATGTTGCTGTTAGGCACCATTAGCTATAATTTGTATAGCTCTCTCGAATTATAGGTTGTGCTTGGGATCTCAATTATTTTAATGCAGAGATTTAATGAAACACTAGGAATCACAAAAAGGCAAAGGGTGTATAAATAGCAAATAAACTACTTATAACTGGCTACATCTGAAAATTAGAAATCGAAGGTGTGGTTTACACGATTGTAATCAATCTTGTGCATGTTGCTATTGGGCCCCATTTGTTATTTTATAGCTCTCTCATATAGTATAGGTCGTGCTTGGGATCTCAATTATTTCAATGCTGCAGCCATTCATGAAGACTTTCGAAATTACAAAACAAGCTACACAGTGTATTCATGGCACATAAACAAAGTATGGCTGAGTATATCTGAAAAATAGAATCAAACATGCAAAATGTGTGGTTAACACGTGTATACGGGTGCAACGAATCCAGGGCACGTTGTTATTAGGCGCCATTTTGCTTATCATCGCTCTCTCGGATTGGAAGTCGAGACATCAACAAATTGAGAAAGCACTCTAGAGTGGATTTAATTCATATTCAAGATAATCTTATTGATTCGAGAATGGGATTTAAACGAGATATCATAAAGAAAAAGATATTCAGACTACATTTAACGAGAGATGTGTAATCCCTTGACGTATCAACCGCGATTTGAGTGGGGGCGAGCAGCAACGAAGGACTGCGAAAATTAATGTATATTGAAACTGTTCTGGATAAAAATCAATTATGTAGATTTTGCAAGGCTTATAATACATCTGACAGTGATGGATCCACGTATCTTTGCAGGGGATTACCTGCTAAGTAAAAAATAAAATAAAAATAAAAAACAGGAAAAAGGAAAAAAAGAAA